>CM052264.1:2154000-2625249 GCA_028455795.1 Lasioglossum marginatum | reverse complement strand
GACTGCGGATTTGATACGTTTACGACAAAAATGAGTAGATCAGATTCAGTGAAAGTATTCCAAAGATTTAAAAATATTGTTGTATTATTGTTGACTTGTTAAGGCGGTAGACTCGTTTCCAGGATTGCAAGGGTGTGGGATTCGTCTTCTCATTTCTCGATAATACAAACACGGAGGTTTTCAGTAGTCAAAAACGCTAGATAAAAGATCGATCTAGGGCGCTATCTCCCTCAAAAATCCTCCCTCAAAATCTGTAGTCATAGCTGCATGCTGCCGAATAAAGCAAATTACGCCTCGTTAACGAAAAAATAGGATTTTTGAGGGAGATAGCGCCCTAGATCGATCTTTTATCTAGCGTTTTTGACTACTGAAAAATCCCATTTTTATATTATCGTGAATCCCGCACCCTTGCAATCCTGGAAAAAGGAGTCTACTCCCTTAAGCCGGTATTTTGCAGTGAATGCAGACAATTTTCATTGTGCATAAAAATCCGCGGTCTAGCCATTATGAAAAGCCGCACTCCTCGGTAATTTGCGACCACTGTTACCTGACGTTGCGCATTTAACATAGCGTGCTAGTGTAATGGTAACAAGTCGCATTGCTTCCGAAAGAAGTTTCTCGCAGTCCTCTCGTTAGTTTCCTCCGGAAACTTCGTACACAGTGGGAGGGTCTATCGACGCAAGGGAGAGCTCTTCTCGTTCGGAATGCCTGGTACGGTGCCAATATTTAAAACACGAAGACCGACTACGAATTCCTGCGGCGGCAATACCAGCCGAGAGAAAAGGCTCCGTGAATCGTTGCTTGCCGAACTTGTACTCCCATTTTCCCCGTTCGACTTCTGCCTCCGCCCCTCGGCATTCTTCCGCTCGCTCTTTAGATACTCTTGTTCGGGCCGATTCTTCTATGGAATCGCTGATTGTCCTTTCAAACCCTACTTCGGAACCGTCACCTCCCACGAGCCACTTTCCCGTCGTTTAACACGATCGCTACCAGAATTGATTTCATCAATAACCTTCGTAGTTATATTATTCTGTTAAATATGCATCCTCCTGAGAATCAGAAAAGATATATATTGTCAAATGTAGAATAAAGAGCTGCAATAAGTAATTATGTAGATACTTAGTATACTTAGATAGTAGAAACAGGTAACAAACAATGGGAAGGAGAGTGAAATAAAGTATATATTATTATTATTATTATATTATTATTATATTAATTCCATTTTCTTTGTGTATGCAATATTCACTCGGTGGTTCTTATAGAGTTTCTTATTCTGAAATCAAATCCGGAAGCAGAAGTTCTTTATCACGCACAGTATTCGAGAAATATCGGTTTTGTATAAAAATCCATGATCTTGATTAAAAAATAATGGGGTGTTACATGAAAACTAAACATGCGAGGAAGTTCATGTTTCAGTCGAAAGATACTGGGGACTTTCCTAAACAATTATATTTGTCTGTCCTTTTTAATAGATGTAAGTGCTGGTTGAGGTTTGAAAAAGAGATCGGACGCGGATACTCCAGAATTGTTGTATTTCTGTGAAAAATCCTTTATCTAGCAGGAATTATAATTCGCTCGATGGAACACGCGTTTTCTATCGAAACGGAACAACATCGAAGACTCCGTATCCGCGGCGCGGAATAGAGATAATACCGAGAAAATTTAACACACGTTTCGCGTTATTCCCCCAGTTCTCCGCTCCGGCTGTCTCGGTGTTCTCGTTTGCGCATGAATTCTTATTGTTCGTTTATTAGATATTCACGAGCCGGCAGTTCTCCGTTCCTCCGCGTTGCCCGGTGAGAAGCGAGAAGCGAGAGCTCCTTTTATGTCTAACGGCTTTCCCAACTCTTTCATTATTCCGTAGAAATATTTGCTTGTCGGGTCTGCAAGAAAGTTAAATATTTGTTCGCGACTCTTGTCGCGCCGCGCCGCCCCGTAAATTCCCATTCGTATTACGTTTAATCGCGGGAGCGTATCAACAGCACCGTGCGCCGCCATCATTGCGCGATCATTACGAAATTTTCGCGGGTTACGCAGCCACTTTCGGGCCGTTTGCGACCTCCAAGGGTTTCGCTAAAGAACCCGACGCTATTCGCCGGCGGCGAATTCGGGTCGAGTGCGTTCCAGACGCACGTTACCATCAAGGCCCGACAACGTCGTTCCATTCGGCAATTAAACGCCACGAGAATGCGATTCCGGGGAACGTGTACACGGAGAGCTTTCGCCGAGACCGAATTTCCCTTAGCGATCTCCACCATAAGACCCCGTTCCGCGCGATCCAACAAGAAATATCGCCGCGTGTTAATCACCATCCTACCATTCCCCCATTGATTCGCACTCTTCGATACGCGAGAGGAATTTAGCTCGAACAAAACAGGCAATTTCATCCGAAGAATATTCGGGGATAATTGTTTCCGTAAATGCAGGACGCAGTCATTCGAGCTTTTATACTTGATTAACAGGCTGATTACTCTTCGAATTTCTCTACGTTTCACAGCTGAAGGAAAATAGTGAAAGAAAGTTGTACCTAGATTAGCTGAATTTGGACCTACGCCTATGTAGGTACGTTGGATCCGATCTACAAATCATATTTAATTATAGAAAAAATTTCATCATCAAAGGAAAACAGAAATTTTAGTCTGCCTTCTGCTTCTCGCAATTGGTCGAAACAATTCTTATTTTGCGAAAAAGTCCGCCTAATCGGAGCTGAACCGTAGCTCTGCAAATATTTTTCCTTCGCAACGCGAATGCTCAGAAGCGATTGCTATGGTTAATTGTTGTTTTGATGAGACTTTCGTCTCGTCATTTTCCAGGCGTATTTTTGGCAGAGAGCTCGCGCATCGAGATACGTTTCTAGGAAAGAACCGCGGCAAGAAGAATGTGCCACGGCGAAGGAAGGCACCGCGCTCTGCGCCGGAGAGGAGGACGAGGCGGTACAGCATCTTGGAGAACGGAATAACGTGGCCGGGATAAAAAGGGTGTCTAACGAGTCCCCTTTCAGCCCGATAGCAACAAATAAGCGGCTGAATAAAAGATCAAGGGATCCCGGGGAGCGGAGCACTCGGGACAGCGGCAAAGAAAAGCGACAGAAGGAAAGAAGAATACGGTATAAAACATTTTCGAGTCGCAGCGCGCGATCTCTGCACGCTGCTCGTTACTCTGACGCTGTCGCCGAACAAACCGTTTCCACAGCAACCTGTTCCGCAACGCGAGACCGCGAGCAAGTTAAAAAATTAATTCGGAGCCGTGTCTGATACGAGAGAAGAGCCTCGTATCGAAATTCCTGGTCGCCTCGGGCGAGCCAACGAGTTGAATATCGTTGGGGGTTGGCGTGGTGTGCGATTTCTCCCAAATATTAGCCTCTCAGACCATCGTACTCTACATGCGGGACCGTGTTTATCGAAATAGGCTGCACGGAGCTGAATTAGCAACTGCTACTAACGTAAAAATGTAGTCAGTCTCTAGATTGACCTAACTGCATTTGGGAGTTATAAATCTCCAGAAATTTACAATTAATGGGGAGGAAGTACTTCGGAAGCTGTTGGGTCACAAGCATTAAGGATCACTTCATGCACAGAGTCAAGAAGAAGCAGGAACCACAGAATTCCGCGAGACCGAGTTTTCGAGAGAGATCATTTCGGACAGAGAGTTCCGACATGTAGCTCGCGAGCCTCTTTCCAACCCTCCCTTTTCCCCCGCTTAGGTGTTTCCCCCACTCTTAGACTTCATCGTTGCCGTAGAAAAGGGCAATTTTATCTCAATTGAGACGAGACCACCATAGCGCCCAGTGTCCCCCACCAGCAACCGAAAGGGAGAAATTTGCCGTAGAACTTCGTCACTAACTCTACGGCTGTATGTAGTAGTGGGGAGAGGTTTGACTAATGGTGGGGACCATGCGGTCCTTGGAGGGGAACAAGTTGGAACTCCCTGATTGGGGACCTCACAGTATCCTCCACATTTTTCCGATCCTATGGGCGAATTTTCGAGCTGGGAACGGTCCACGTTAATCCCAGGTCTATTCTGAGAGCGGAATCGTTCCGAGCGGCGGTGGCTTGCAGCGATAAAATGGAAATGGAAATAAGTAAGACAGCGAGGGGCAGAAATTCGCGAAACGAATGTAACTGCGTCTAACGACGTCGACCTGCGCAAGGTGGCGTGGCAGCCGGTATCTTCGTTGCCACGGAGGCAAAGAAACAATTTAGGGAAGCAAAAAGAGCTGGCAAGCCGTTTAAGCCTTTGTGAGGAGAAGCCGCTCGGAAGGGGCCACTGGTCCGTCTCTCGCATTCGAAGTTCATTGTTTTGCCACGCTCCACCCCGCTTATTGTCCCGGGAAAACCCTCTCGAATGCACTCCAGGTGGAAAAGACGCGAACCTTCCATCCGTCCCACCACCCACCCCTCGGTCCTCCATTATCGCTACGGTGCATAGAAGCTTCCGGGAGGAGAAATGAAACTGCATCAAAATACGAATAACAATGAAAGTCTTTGTTCCCGTCTATTACGGTTTCGGACGTGTTTTTGTCCCCCCCACTAGCGTATTGCAATTCTATTAACTCTAGAATGACCGAGGGAGCTCCTCGAGCGATTAAAAATATATTCACGACATTATTCCTCTCATCTTGAGAATTTGTTTGCAATTATTTTTCGTTCGAGGACCAAGACTGTTTACGCAGCTCCCCGATAGTCAGAGAAACAACAACCACAATTTGTTGACAGAGCTCGAATCTGGTGAGGCACTTCCCTCTCCAGTTTGTTAACCCTTCCTCGTCGGATCCAGAGTCCCAGCAGGGCTTGCCTTAATCTCTGACTGGAGCTTAGCCCCCGTTCCATAAAATATTCGTATCCTGCTTTTAAAAATCGCTCGCCAGCCGGGAACGGATTTCCCGCTTGGTAACAGGTATAATTTATCGACAAACTATCTAGCCGACGAGTTGCAAGCAGCCTCGACTAAGGAATAATTTCCCTAATTTCAGATTAAAAACTCGCCAGCACCCACGCATTGCGCTTTTATTATTGCGGAACGATTCTCAACAGTACTGCACTTACGGCTAGGTCCACACGCGGGCAATACAAGTTACAGTAATATATTGCGAGTACGGTAATACTGATCACGGCAGAAATTTGAATATTAGATTAGCGTTGAATAATTAATTAGTAAAGTACGTTGCCAGTCTTGTTCCAGTAGATTGCGATGCACTCGTCCTTCGCACCAATTGCACTTCAACTGACGGTTAACTGTCATGGCGTCGGAGAAGCGCGCGAATCCTGGACGTCTAGTCTCCAGTCTTCAGCCAGTTCTCCCATAAGCCACAATGTTGTACAGTTACTAGCTTAAATATAAGTTATTGTTACAACACTTTATACAGTCATTCACCATTTCAAAATCACCTCACCCTTTACCTAGCAACCGTTTTAGGTAACCAAGCCAGGAGTGACAGATGTGAGAAAAGTCATTTTACCGGTCTTTATCATCCACGCAGATACAAATCTTGTACCGCTAAAATTATTAGGTGTGTGCAAATAAGTTCTTCCCCCTCTTTATCCAAATTCAAAATTTTATTACATGAAATGTAATGAGTCTTGAGTGATGAATCTTTCTGCCAATTCTTCTTGCGTCTGAGTCGGATTTTCGTTGAGCAATTCCTCTAACTCACCGTCGTCGAACTTTCTCGATGCGCCTGAACGATCGTCGTCTCCCAAATTAAAATTTCCTACCACTTTTTGCATGTTCTGTAAGATACTGCGTTCTCTCCCAGTGCCGCACAAACCATTTCAGTAGCTTCAACAGCTGATTTCCTAAGCTGGACTGCAAAGAGTAAGCAGTGACGCAAATAATGCTTCTCGCGCGCCATATTGCTTGAAATTTTTGCATAGGACTGGAAACTCTTAGAGCGCTCATCACGATTTTTCTTAAAACTAAAAGAACGGTCTTTCAGATCGCACCAAAATCGGAAAGTAATTCGAATTCAGAAGTTATGATCGTAGTAAAACAGGGGAAGGAAATTGGGGAAGGAAAAAGGAATTGAAGGAAAATCTAGAAAAGAGTCCTTGGACCTGCAATAATTCCTCTGGAGCAACGACAATCGGAACTTCTCCGAATTCCCGGAGGATCTGTCCTCTCTGGCTGATGCAGAGAGACTGACAATCTTTGGCAGCGCCATTGACTTTTGCGTACTTGCACCCCCCACCATTGATAGATAACAAAACCGCTGTTTTTCAGTGACATCAATACCTGAAGTCGCGTGATGCAAACCTTCATATACATAGAGATAGGTATATTGTCGTAACTCGTGTGTGCCATCTGTGCCGCTGCGTAAACATTGCTGACTTTTTATCTCGGCCCTCGAGCAAATAATTATTCGTCCACCATTTGCCGGTGTCGTATTTAAAATAGCTAGCTCGTTAAAATCGACAACGTCCATTGCTGTTTTAACCGACATTCGCGACACGAAGGGGGCAACGGTGCTACGTTCGTTAAATTCTGATACGTTCGTTCGTATAAAGTTCAACAGCGATCGTTACTCTTTTCCCGTTCGCAATTGAATAGCGTTCCGCCGTAATTAAAGGTATAATTCATTAGACGCGGCTTTCGTTCGATAAAATAAGTGACGCACGTGTGCCGCATCCTGGGCTGTAAATTTTTCTATTCTCCCGTACAGATACATTTATTTTATTACATTTAATACGACTTCGTCGCGTTTACTCTTATTACAGATCCCGGACTGGAATCGGACCCATCATGGCGGCTCGGAAAATCACCTAAAACGTTTCGGGACTTTTTCCACAGGCATTCACTAGGTAGGCACGCCGTTCTTCTCGAGGGATGAAAATATAATTTGCAATTTCTGAAACGCGTGAATGTTATAAAAGTTCTTCCGTGCCGATGTAATTGAAGTTTCCAATTCCTGGCGAGGCGGTCTAGTTGGATGCGAGCCGTGAGCCATCGTTACAAAAGGCGCGCGTCACTCGGGACGACAAACTAGAGGAGGAATTGACTTTCCTTTCCTTTCGTTCCTCGAACGATTGAAAGCCTTTACCGGAGGATTTCGAGAGTGTTTCCGGGGCGCAGATTGTCCGCAACGCGGAGCAGCAGCGGCCTAAAGGCGATAGAAAAATCCGGCAGAACCTGTTGGAAGGTTCGCGCGCGCGCGCGCGGTCCGACGAGGGAATCTGGGTTAGTTTGACAGGCGAATCTCGTTCCGGCTTCCCTACCTATCGAGTTGTAATTGCGGCGCGAAACTTCGTCATCGAGGGCTCAAACTGAAGCCAAGTAATACGAAGTTCGCGTAAGTCCTTCGAGAACGGGACTTGCGTTTCCGCGGTGCCTCCTTCGCTCAGGAAACGGAACGTGCGGGAGAATCGAGCATGGAACGGGGATTCGAACTTCGAGAAACCAACGGTTTTTGCGCGTGCCATCCGGTTGTTCGGGGATTCGAGAGCACGTTGCTCGCGAGAATTAGGCGTCGCTCGAACAAGGACGAACGATTTCATACTGCAAATCGCGACGTCCAATTATTATGCATTAAAGCCCGCTACACACGCTCCGTCTTCTCGTCTCTTTGGTTCGTGCAGTCGTAAGTTGCAATGCAAGACGAAAGGGGGATCAACATCGTGGATAGGGTTTGCAATGCCGCGGGATAGATGTGGGATTTATTTCAATCAAGGGACGACAAGACAACGGACAATCGTCGTGCGAACACACATTGACCTGCATGAGCACGGCAAAGCACAAATTGGGTCACTTTGATTATAAACTTCCTGGACATCTGTCGGGCTGAACATTGGAGTTTGACGAACCGTCGGCAAGTTTTAATAGCCTGTTGGACCCGTAGCTTTTAAGCGGTTTTGCAGTCGTAACCTTCGAGGTGCACGAGGATGCTAGTATGTTAATCCGATATTAGGCGATGCGCCGTGCGGACATTCTAATTACAGCGTGCTTGAACGCTGGAATCGTTTGTAGTTCCTTCAACAAATCCAGCAGATCTTCTTTTATCCAAACTTGTCCGAAGACAAGGCTGTCCAATCTCATAGACCGAGATTGAACAACAATTTCGATCGGAATACACAGCTGCTCGTGGAAGTCAGTCTATCTGCACCCATGTCCCGACAGTTCGGATAGCAGAGGCTCGGATTACTTCGTAGAACCGACTGTAAACAAAAACTTAGTCCGTGGAAACTAAGTTCCACCGTAGCAGAGGAACGATCCGACGGGCGGATAGGGCGAGGAAAGATATCTTGTTATCTCGTCGGAAGGAAACAGAAACGACGGAGCCGATAAAGATAAATACGTTAGCGGGGGATGACCGAAGATAGGAGTTTTATTGTCGCGTTGCCGCTGCGCCGGGAACTGCATTAAGGATGGTAGAAACTATCAGGAAGGTTCCCCGGCTCTCTCTCCCAGTTGTAACATCGCCGGGAAACTACCTCGAACAACTGTCTCGGCGTAACCGAACTCGAATGCATCACCGTCGTAGTTTGAACCCGGGGCTTCCGGTACTTACCGCGAAGTTATCAGACGGCGGAAGTGTCGTTGGCTCATAACCGCCAAATTATTAGTTCCGCGTTGTCGAATTTCCGCGCCGACTAACGACAACGATATCGCGTCGCGTGCCACCTTGTGCGCGAAAAACGGAAGTCTGATCGCCTTCGAACTCGCGGGAACCGAGTCCCTGATCATTATAAATGACTTCTACATACACCGTGTATTCACCGTTCACTTCAAAATACCCTGTATTCGCCGTTCCCTGCGTTCATTCGATTCCCTAATCTTTATAATCAATTTCTACGAATACCGTATTTGAAACGCTTTGTAGTTCGAGTAATTCTTCTTATACACCGCGTTTAAAACACCCTGCATTTGTCGTTTCCTGCGCAAAAGGGAACAGTTCATTCCCTATGATTCCCTAATCATTATAATTAGCTTCTACGAATACCGTATTTTAAACGAATTATAGTCACTCATCGATGGGGCCCTGTTCCCCGACCACTTCGGCCGACTTCTACAAATCCCGAGTTTTAGCTCGACTGCGAAGTATGCCGTTTTTCCGGGCGAAAAAGGAAAGTTTAATCGATTTGGCGCCGATGGGGCCCTGCGAGGGGGGCAAAGAAAGGCCGAAGAATGGAAACGGTAGAGGAATTACAGAGCAGGCGCTCGGGGAACGTAGGAGGGACCGGTGTCGAGGTAGTCCGTTCTCGTAGAGACGCGGCAGAGAATAATTCAAGTAGGTAGAAACTGGAAGGATAAGGGTGAGGGTTGCGTGGCGGTGGAAATTGCGGATGGCAGGGGTAAAGCTGCAGCACTCCGCTTAGACAAAGCCTAACGAAGCCTCTATTCAGCAACAGTAGGCACCGCGAGGCCCAACTTCACTTCTATTATACTTACTCGTCGGCACGAAGTGAATTCCATCCATCAACGGAATTCCAGGCTAAGCAGCTCTCGGCTGCCTGGCATCCTCCATCTCTGGCACGAGAGGCATTCTCTCCTTTTTTGGGGTTGCGTCCTCTTTGTGTTTACCTCGCCACCTAAAGTACCCGATATTTTCTTCCTCGTTTCGACGTCGACGTTTCTATACCGGCCGCGCGTGCAAACGCAGACTTTATCCGTTTTTCACCGGCGAGAGCTCGAGTCTCTCGCCGCGTCGCGTCGCGCCGATTTCCCGCAAATCTTTTGTGCCGCGGTCGAACGTTATTCAAACATCGGTTTCTCCGCGAGGCGGTTCGCTACCATCGCTTTTTCGTTGTCTACCTTCGTCGTTAAAATGTTTTATTGAATATAGTACACCTCCTTCATGAAATATTAAAACAATTTAATAGACGACAGTCTTCGTGAAGTCCCTGTTACGAGTCGAGGGATGGCGGATAAGACGTGGCCGAGGTTTGTTCGTGTGAACGGGATTTGTCGATGTCTGTTTCACCACCGGGTTGCCACTAGATGGGAAAGGATTGTCGTGAACTAGCCGGTGTCTCTTTCACCAGCGGATGTCACAGGACTTCGGTAAGGGTAAGGTATTCGGAAAGTCGGCTCTCGTAACTCTAAAGAATTGTCGATAAACCTCGAGCGGTAAAAGTTTACTGAATAGGTATAATTGCTAATTACTGGAGTTCTAATAGATGTTTAAATGAGGTTAAAGACTTTCATTCGTCTAATATCAAAAAGTACAATATATTCAATAGCAGATTTGATGGGATACACTTGTTATTGTATAGTGTAAGTATAAGTCGCGGAGACTAAGAGCTTTCGATTTCGACGCACTGAGAAATGCGGGAGTAATTTAGCTAAGTTGCCTTTAAGAGCTGCGTTTTGAAGCGTCTTACAAAATTCGATTGAAAGGGAATAAGACCCTATCTCACGAGATGCGTATAGCTCCGCTTTCAGTCTAGTACTAAGTAAGCCCGAGATGGACAAGCTCGAGTCCTTTATATTCGGAACTTGTTTAGAAAAATGGCAGTGGTGGTATAGGAAAATCTGTGGAAAACATTCCTAAGATTTCCAGATGCACGTACTTTCCCATAAGGGGAAAGCTGTTTATTTGAGCATGTGAGCCGGACTTCCTACATGAACACGTGGTTCCAAGAAGGGGAGTAAAAACGTCATATAGGCAAAGCCTCCGTACGTAACATCCCTGAATATTAAACTGTGTATGTACTACCAGTATTTGGCAGACTGGTGCACAGAAGACAAAGCGACTAAATCTTATTTGACACCGACGCGGAGGATCCGATGGAGTTGCTTTTTATGTTTTAACAGCGTTGCGTGCAAGGGGGTAAAATAGAGCCGTGTATCCGATGCGAAACGACCAAACGCGGGACGGGTCCTGCACCTATTTCTGCTTGTTCTTTTTTTTCCACAGTGTCCTCCTCTTTTCTCGTGGCGGCGGCGTGGACTTATCGACAGCCGAGGATATGTTGGCGCGAATCTGTGGCCGGGATAAGCGCGTCTCCGGCGTAATAAAACTCCCGAAGGGAAGCTGGCACCGTTAGTCGGAACTTTTCCTCCCAGTAGGAGAAGAACGAGAAGAACCACAAGAAGTAGGAAAAGAAGAAGAAGAAGTAGAATCAATCCCGTAACGCCGGCATTGTCTGCGCGCAGTCAATCTCGGTTCTGGGCTCGCGACAATCTCCTGTTTCCCTTCTAAAAATTGCCACGTCTATTTGCTTTTTATGTCCAGTTGTATCGACGCGTCTTCGGTTCCGTATTCCATGTCCGAGGAGCCGTGTAGAGCAGTCGTTTCGCTCGACTCGATGAAACAAAAAGGATCTAGCGAAGAAGCATCGAGAAGATAGAAGAAAGAGAGTAGATAGGTCACGAAAACTCGGGCGACGAATTCTCGCAGAGCTCGCACGTTCCTCCGTTTCGGCTTTATCCGGCTCCGTGTACCGCAGGATGTCAACTTGTGACCGGAATCGCAATGTTTCGAAACGCTGCACGCTGCTTCGACGTTCTCCGCGACGTTCAACACACCGAAGTCGCTTTAGAGTCGTCGTTAGAGTCTTCCGGAGACCCATTCCCTCGTCTCTGACTCCTCCTATCGAGAATATGATGACTTCTCCACTCGAAAGAGAAAGAACTCGCCGCGAACAAAGCGGAAACGACAAGAGTCTTCCGCCGTTGGGTCAATCGAATTCGAGAGCGAGTTCTCCGCTCGGTGTCTCGCTGGACTAAATCTTTGCGTCGATGGTGTACTAATCCTTCATAATTTTATCGATTCTTCTAACAGCGAAGAACATTGTTACGTCACTCCGTTGGTTCGTGTCGTTTCTTATCGCATCTCCTACGTATTTTCTTCGAAAGGAAGCAAGAAGAATTTTATTGATTCTTCTGCTAATAAGGAATTAGACCACTTCGTAAGTCGGGTCGTTTCTTATCGCACGACCTGTGTCTTTCTGTAATCCTTTCCGTTTCTCCGCTTGTTTCTAAAGGAGGATGAGGTTGAAATAAGGGTGACATCGGTAATTCTTGGTTTTATTTAATCGTCGGCATTGTACTTTATCTTGGACTCTCCCCGACGCTTAATTTAGCGGACAAATGATCTGGCCCCGCGCGTTTAATCCGCAATTTGTGTTTGTTTTCCCGTGTTACAGCCCATAAACGCGATCCAGAAGGTAAAGGCAGAGCGGTGTGTTGACCGGACAGAGGAAAGGACGTGGCGCAAGCTCACGTTTGCGCGATGCCCGCGACGCTTAAGTACACACGCGAAGCTCACGAGACACGACGGTTTCATGCATAGAACGTTCGCGCGTATATTTGGACGGTGCACGGGATTTTAGTATGCGGAACAGGCCCCCTTTAATGCTGAAATATCGTTGGGAACAACGCGGGCGTCGTCTCCTCGTCTCCTCGTCTTCTCTCCAGGCTCTTCTGCAGCCACCCCTGCGAAATTTCATAGCCTTTTACGACACCGGTACCCGAAACGATGTCGCGATGCGACGCGAAGTGAAGCGCTTCAACCGAAATCTGCGCCCCATCGAGCACGTCAATTCCAAATATTACGTGACACGAAACGAAACGTATCGACGATGTCCCGTGCCGAGGCCGTCACCCGGAGTCGTCGCGCCATGGAATCAAGAAACGCCAAGGGAATAAAGGGTCCAAACTATCCTCCGCGCTTCAGCTCTACCGGAACGACGTCAATATTCAACACTTGTGCAACGGGTCAATTTGAACACACGTACAGCGCTTGATTTAAGGCACTCTGCATTGACGCAGAAATTTGAGCACCGACTGCGGGGACAATTTTAAGTTTCGATCTGATAAAACGCAGTCGACGTTGTCGATGAATCCTGAGATACGGAGAGAATCCTGAAGAGCGCGAGTGTGTTCTCGCCTCTCCCGCTTTACCGAAAACAGCTTAAAGCTTTGCCGAGGCGAGGAGAGCCTCGAGAGGAATGGACCAATTACATGCTGCGGGTAAATCAACAGGGCTTCTCGTCTCGGTGGCTCGCAACGGCGTATGACCGCAACGCGGAACAGGAAGAGAAGAGAGCGCGGAGGATGGGGAAGAGCTGGAAATGGAAGCTGAAGTATAAGGATAGAATGGATAAAAGAGGGAAGCGGATGAAGGGGCTAGAGGTGCCGGGTGGGATGACCTCCATTGTGTTCGCTGGCAAATTTCGTTGGACAATGGAAAGGGTTGATTTGGCGCTCATGAATGTATATTACATTAGCGCCCGAGCTACTTTGGGATTTGAGGTAACAAGTTTTCGTGTCCTCCGTGACTCTTCTTGCCCTCCGCGTTCGCTCTCTCCGCCGCGCTGTTCCGTTATATCGCGTTCTCCGACCTCTCCTCTCCTCTCGCTGATTCGAGCAAACGACTCGCGGCGGCAAAACAGCTCCGAGTCGATCGGATCGACCGATTCCCCGGAATAACACCTCGGACCGGAAATCGGTACGCTGCACCGACTCTGAGGAATATTTTAGGAATAGCTCGAAAAAATAGTAAAAATCATCAAGACATTATTGTAACGTCCGTAACAACCCCGAATGACTGGAGGGGACCTCTTCCCGGATGATAGAAAGCTTCTTGGAAATTATTTTTGCGGCGGTGTTCGCTCGCAGCATCCGCCGATCAATTCCCGAGTAACGAGAGGATCCCTTTCCTCCGATCTTAATCGCTCGGTGGAAAGAGTTTCGCTTCCGCGCAAAGTGGAAACAGACGTTCAACGTCGGTCAGATCGCTCGCGGATCCGACCAGTATTTACAGAAGGAATCTAGAACGAGCAAACCAGAATCACTTCGCTCGCGCCGCACCGCTCTACCTCCGTCCCTTGCCCTCCGCTTTCCCGTTCTCCTCTATCCACGAGGATGAAGGCACTCGTAGGGCATTTGCGAGCCGGGTGAGACATCGAAGGATGCATTAGCGGCCTGGAAAACGCGGCTCCGAGTGCTGCAGGTCTTTCCGCCGGATAGGGAGATACGCGCTTAAGGAGAAGTGGCTCCGGCGACTGTCAAAACTGATGAACGCACTCTGCACCCGACGGGGAAACACGAAAACACGGAACGAAAGTAACGACATTTACTTATCCGAGTTTGTCGATCAAATAGTAGCGGATCCGCTCGACTACTTTAATATCTAGATCCTTAACACGTGTCTTATAGAGGGATCGATCCCTCCGATACAATAAGTTGTTTCATTAGAAGGTTTCCGGTAAACGTCATAGTCCATACGGACAACCATTCCGAAGACGTAAGCAGTAATATCGCGGATAATCTCAAATTTCCACGAATTCGAGCCGTTCTTCTTCTTTACCCGTTCTTCTTCTTCTCTACCCAATAACTTCGGTAAAAGGCGAGAACGTTTCTGCGAGAGGATGAAGACGGTTCCCGGAAGGAGAGGAGGAAGAAGACGCATCAACGGCCCGGGGAAAATAAGAGGAACGGACGGAGCGGAGAAATAGGACACAGAGCTGGACGGCTATATAGTCGGTTTACCTATATCGGTCGTCCAGACTTAAGACAATCGGCAACGAACGGTACAAACCACTTACTGGTTTTAAGTGGCGGTTCCGCCTCGCTCGCTCTCCCGCCGCGCCATCTGTTCCAAGTCTGAGGAAGCGGGAGAGAAAGAGAGAGAGAGGAGAGAGAATCGTAGACCGAAAGCAGGGAGAGACGAGGGTTGCAACTCGGAAGCGTGGAACGGTCTGCTAACCGATTGCCGGAGTCCTTTCGGGACGGGTTTGTAACAAAAACAATCGCTGCCGGTGCGGTGGTGGAACCGAGCAGCAACAGCTCGGATACAGAGCTACGTCGACGACCCTCCACGCTCGAGAGTCTTCCTTCTCTTCTTGAATGAGGAAGTCGTTAACGATCCAATAGAAAAGATAGCGGCCCGATTCCATTCGATTCCATTCGATTCGAACGAGTCACGAATCCATGGTTCTCAGATTCGACAGGTCCCGGCAGGTTGGTTAATTGACGCTTTAACGATCAACCGTTTCTCTCCGCAATTAATTCCAACATCGGATATCTCCCGACGACGGGGAAGATTCGGACAATGCGAGATTACTTCGTCGAACGCTTCCTTTTCTTTGTTTCGGTGATCCCGGAGGAAACGAACTTTGACTGGTCCGGACCGGGACATCCTCCGGTTGGTTTTGCACCAGTTTAAATAAATACGTTTTCCTCCGATGGCTGGTTTGCACGGCGGGGGAGATCCTACTAGGTTCGAACCGATTTTCAGGGTCCGACAGGTTCGTTAATCCTTTCCGGCTCTGTGTCGAGCCAGACTCGACGTTACCTTTTACCCCAATAGTTGCTTAATTCACTGATTTCCAGTGCATTCGTCAATGGTGCTACGATTTCAATTGTATTATTTCTCATTTGTTCTCTTAGGTCGTTCGGAATATCGTTTCGTTTCTTGATATTCTTAAAAATCTCGATATTCTCCCTAAATTTTTAAACCACCGGCTCAATGCGCAACCTGAAGGCATCATCGCACAACTTAAGGATTTTGATTCTGTCATTAGGGCGTCGAACCACAAGTGTACCCGTGTGGGGCGTTTTCGATTTCAAAAACAATATGACGATAATTAATTGACGCTTTCCGCAATTCGATGATCCGACATCGCTCGTTGGACAGTGCGAGAGATCGCTTTATCAGATGATTTCCTTTTCATTGTTTCGATGATTCCGAAGAGAGAAACAAACTCTGACCGGCTCAGACCGGTACATCTGAATATTGGGTTACTCCGGAGCTGCTCCGGTTTTCTGGCTGGTTTTGCAGCCGTTAAAATAAATACGTTCCCTTTCGGTGGTTTGCACGGCGGACAAGCTGTCTCGCTCGGAAAAAAGGAAGAAGAAGCGGAAGCGGCGCGGCACGGCACGGTGCGGCGCGGTACACCGTTAGCTGCGAGAGAAACGCGAGTCAGATACGTTTCCGGCTGCCGGTTCTCGGTTGCCGGAAGGAAAAAAGATTCCCCGCCCGGGAGCATAGATGGGGATTTTCTAGGATTTAGTAGCGCGGTATCGCGGCTCGCAATGACTCCTCGATCAGAGCCGTTGCATTTGGATAGGTAAAAAGCCAAGCTGTTTCGTTCTCGAATCGCTTAATCTTCTTCGCTACGTTTCAACCGGTACACCGAGGTTTCTTGTTTTCAAACGTTCCGCTTCTTTTCACCGGAATATTTTCGTCTTTGCGAGAGAATGGTTTTGCGAACTTACCCCGAGCGAACAGCGTTACAACGGACCGTTTTGCACCGGAGTCCTCGCGGCGTTGATTTTGCCATAACCATGTAAGTAAGCGACTTACAATATTGTAACTGCCATTTGCATCGAAAGACCGAGTTGCCGAACAGGAAGCCTACGCTTGTACTTCGCTCGATCCCTTGACTGCATATTCGGCGAGTTGCGCGGCAATTTGCGTTGCGGAAACTTTCCCGATTCGACTGTTCCGCGAGACGACGCGACGCACAGTGCGTTCACAATGGACACAGTTCAGAAAAACAATTTTTTTCTGAAACATCTTTTTGTGTCACCCATAATCTTCGAGTAATGAAATTTTGTTCAGAGAACGGTCTTTTGAAACGCACCGAACACCCGACAATATTTACGCTGTATTCGCACTCGAGACACTCAGCGATTCTTGTTGCTCCGCTTGTTCTCTTCTGGCCGCCGTCTCTCGAAACTTGAAACTCGATCACGCGGACGATCGCGCGTGTTGTGTTTCTTCGCTAACAACCGTCATCGAGTCCGTCTGGCCGAGCGAAGAGACAGACGCGAACGGCCTCGTACGTGCCGTCTGGAGCATCCTCCAGCTGAAGAGGGCCCTTCTCCAGCATCCCCGGCACCGGCAACATCGTCGCCACCGGGTCGGCTACACCCCCGCAAAGGGACGACGGAATAACCTTCCTGATTTACGGACTTTCCGGCGCACTTGTTAGTCCCCAGGAATAAAAGGACCGGTCGGAGTAGAGATACTCGATCGCGGGCGAGTCTTCATTTTTGCGAAAGAAAATTCCGCTAAGATGAAGCTACTGGCACAGTCGCGCGCGGGTGCGGGAAGCTTGGAAATCCTTGAGTAAATAGGAGCGCGCGTAGCTCAGGATCAAGGGAATTTAAAGGTGCGCCGGACAGAAGTGGCGAGAAGGTGAGAAGCGAGTACGATAGCCTGTTGTAGTGTGCGGGAATCGCATTCGTGGAGGAACGTGTCGAGGTTTCTATCCAACGTTGCAAGAGCCCGCAATGTGAAACCAACTCGAACGCAGATAGTGTCGATTAAACCTTATAACCCTTGGAACAAGCTCGTCAACATACGAGCCGCTCGACGCGAGGCAATCGTCTATAGCGCGCGGACTCGTGTTACCATTTTTACGAAGCGCGAACGTCGCGCTTGGATTTTTCTCTCTCTCTCTTTTTTCCACTCCTATCGCGATCCGCACACTCTCATCCCTTGCCCTCCGCGAGCGGCGTTATTTAAACCGTGCAGTTTATCAGCGAATCGTGGGAGGAGGTCGTCGTTGGCGACGGACCCTCGAATTAATTTTCCTCGCCTTCTCTTTTTTTCCCCCGGTCCGTTCGATGATCAAGCGGAATCGATGGGAAACACGATTCTCCCTCTATATCTTTCCCCGTCTTTCAGCGAGACCATTCCTACGCTGGTTCCGGCGCGGCGGCCGATCAACCGTACACAATAGTTACACGGAATTCCCTATGTTTCCCACAAAGGGCTTTCCCGGTTCGTTCGAAATGATCGAGCGAGAATTTTAATTGAAACTCGATTACTCGCGCAGCCCGCCGAAAAAGAAAGGAGAGGTGAAACGGGATCGCGGACAACAAACAACAGACTGTTTGTTCGAATGCGTCGCCATTGTTCCGTGTCCTCGAAAGACCGAACGCGAGATTAGGTGGTCGCTCGAAACGGAAGGGAAACGGAAGGGAAACGAAAACGCAGAAAGGGCGCTTGCTCCGGCAACAATTAACGACAGACAACATTTTTTGAATGCAACCCTCACTTGGAACTTTTGTCGACGCTTATTTCATTCGTACAAACGAGTAGAGAACTTTTATTTTGCATAAAAACCGGCTAATTATGTCAGTCGTTCTTAAACAAGACAATGGGTCACTGGCGACCGCCACGCTAGTCAACGCGTTAACCAGTTGAACTCTTGCCGAATCAATAAGTCTCGAACTAGAATCGTGAAGAGATTCAACGCGAATCGCCTGTTGAGGGTCGCGTAGAAATCTCGCGTTTAGGATCGTGGTTTGAATTAGCGCGGACGGGAACGAAGGGAACGGAAAACAGGAAGTGCTCGAGAGAATTGGCTCGGCGGAGCGTCGTAATAAAGAAACGAGGTCGATGAGAAAAGACGATGAAGACTGGAACGAGGACGACAACGTTTACTTTTCTCTTTTGTAGAAGGGACTCTTGACAAGATTTGCCTCGGTATACGATTCTGGAGGAGGACGAACACCGGCGTAAAACACGATCTTCCTAGCTTGGGTAAGCAAGACCATCGAGGGAAACGTAGGAAAAGATAGAAGGCCGGAAGGTCAAGTGGGGAAAAAAGCAACTGCCCCCCCCCCCCCCCTCCCTCACCTACCCACGGCCCTTTTCTCGGCGCATTCTTTTTTATTACTTTTCCGTAGTTCACTCGGAATCGACTTCATTGGTCCTCCGTCCCGTCCTTCGTTCTCCACTTATTTTTCTCCCGTTCGTTCTCCTCGCCAGCGCGCCGCGGCGTTTGTTCCTCGCTTTTCCGCTGGCCACGCTCGTAAACCGAGATCAACTCGAAGGAGTCGTACCCTCTCGTTTCACCTGCCACGAATCATTTTATTTATATAGCCAGACTTCCAGGGAGAGAGACTGACGTGGTTTGGTCGCCAACGAACCTTCACCAAACTTCTACTCGAGCTTCTCTTCCAGAATAATTGAAGTTCCTCGGGCGCGTCAAAACATACCGAGTAGGACAATCTCTTCTACCGCGAGCGGGCGAGCGTATTTAGCGTCGATTGGACGATAATTCTTTCCCCCCGCGCTCGAGCTAATTGGATCTCCCCGGGACATGCTTCTCACGACTTCCACGGACTAAGGAAGTCCTTCCTCGAACGGAGTCGACGCGCTCTGAATCGAATCGATGCCGAAGATCTGCTCTCCGCGTCTCCATTCCTACCGTACACGGTTCAATTGCAGTCTGACATACTCCTCGCACGCTTGATGTTTCACCCACTATTATGTTGCGATATGCTGTGTCATTAAGAAGAGTATCTTCTCAGATATCACTTCAATCTCCTTCGTGCAAACCAATTAATGCTATACATTAGTGGTCTCCAAACTTTGTCAATTTAAGGAACCCGGGATTATAAACAATAGTTTATATTTATTTTAGCTTTTTTCATCATTTTGATGAATATGTTTGTGGAACCCCAGGGTTCCGTGGAACACAGTTTGAATAACACTGCTATATATCATTACGTGTTCGGGTAAGACTGCAGATTCCGACAACAATGTTCATTTCGATAGACTGTACTAAAAATCGTAAAAAGAATTTCGTCGCTCGAGCCTCCCTTTCAACGGAAGTTCTGCCATTCTGTCCACCATTCCGGAAGAGAGAATGTACGAGGTGTCGCGCGTTGTCAACGAAATCATTTTTATCGGGGAAGCTTGAAAATTCATACGGGAATTTCCTTGACGACGCGGCGGGCAGGAGAGAGCGTACGAAATGGAAGTCCGAACTAAAATATTTCTAAGCCCACGACGACACGTGTACCATGCTCTCCCGGAAGGCAGAAGTTTCGTTTCGCGCGGCGGATAACCGTGTCCCGGGCAATTTTTCTCGGAACGTTCGAAGAAAGCTCGCCGCATTAAATTTTCGAAGGGAAGTTCGTCGAAGCCGGTGATCCAGACGAAATTGAGGAAGTCGGGCATTGAATAAAACAAAACTTTTCATGTATAGATTATCGAGGAACGAGGCGACAACGTTCGTGCCGCGCCGCGTCGCCTCGTCTACGAAAGACGACGCGACGCGTCTCGCGAGCAGTGTGAAAAGCGAGAAGGAAACGGGTCGACGTCTTCCCAGGAGTTCGCGGCAACGAATATAACGATTAATCGTTCTCGCCGAACTTTATACTTCTCCGCTTTAATAGCCCTGTCCCGTAACTTTAAACGTATGCTGAAAGTTCGGGGCGAAGCCCGGCGCTGCTCCGGGAGATCATGCGAGTCGGATGAAAGCGAGCGGGCGAAATGACTTTATCGTGTTCCACGGAGAAACAGAATGGTCCTCGTTCGACGGTAAAAACGCGGGAACGGGTTCCTCGTCGAACAAAGAACCAAACAATTATCGACTCGGCTTAGTCGGAACGAGCTAATATCCATTCGGTCTCGTTATTTCGTCCCGCGCGGGACAATTGACGGGATCCTGTTGTTTCTTCCGGAGAGAGAGAGAGAGAGAGGGAAAGAGACAAGGACAGCCGATAATTATCGGCTAATTCGATCGTGAAAGTTTCGCAAGCGTTTCCCGCTGTTGGGTAACATGTTGCGCGAGTCGCAACGGAGAAACGGCATCCTTGGGAATTGGAACTGGAAGAGGCTCGCCTTGAATGTCGTTAGACGATACGACCGGTCGGAGGATGAGAGTTGAAAGTCTCGTTTGGACGTTCGAGCAGCGGAAACAGTCGGCGAGCCGGGAATCGGTTGTTCTAATTATAAACGGCGGACGACGGATCCGTGGACGATTGATCGTGTCCCAGTTTCGAAAAAGAACGAGTCTTTTCGCTGGGGAAGAGAGCAGACAAGAGGAGAGAGAAAGAGAGGAGAGAAACGCCGAGGTGACAAATGCAGGGGAATGCCTGTCCCCGAGTGTCTGGCAAGCTCTGGCCGAGTAATCGAGCGCGTGATCAATGGGCTTAACTTCTCGGTGGAGGGAATCCAGCCGAGAGGAGAGGAGAAACGGAAAATAAGAGCGGAACGAGGGAGGAATGTTTTCCAGTGGCAGTCGCCGCCACCGCCTGTCGTCCACGAGATCGTTCCACGATGAAAACTTATTGCGACTATGAGCAGAGTGATTTATGGCGCGCCCATCGCATCGACTATCCACCGGCACGAACAACTTATCGTTTATGTAAGAGGTCGCGTTCACGCGTTACAGACTTTACAGCTCCGAAGAAGTTCACCTACCGTCCTCGAGTTCCGTCGAGACAAGGAATACTTTTTCCATCGGATTCATGCTCCAAGGCTCGAAATATTGTCCGGATAACAGGTTGGAGGAATCCACTGGCCGGGCGTCTCTCCTCTTAATCCCCTTTCGCCGGCAACCAGCTTGTTTTTCCAAGCGTCCGCTTCCGAATGCTTCACCGGACTCCCTTGTTTCCTGTTTTCGGCATTGTTTTGTCTTCTGGCAACATGCGCCGCTGATTTACGCCTCGATGAACACCCACGAACCTCGCGTACCCTCCGCCTATCGATCTGTTCATCTAAACAGTTTATTCCCGGCCCCCTACGAACTGCTCCGGGTCGCGCCGATCGTTAACGTATTACCCGCCGGTGGTTAATTACTCTGTCCGACGCCGATTCTCCGTTCCGATAACCAGTGGATTCTTACAGGTTTTTTCAGAACCCTTCGAAGATCACGACGACCGATCGCCGGCTTCGTTCTGCATGATGGACGTTCCACGGTGTTAAGGATGTTACTATAATCTATTGGTGATTTAGATACTTCGTGTATTATTAGGAAATCTATATTTATTACAATGGAATGGAGATTAATAACATTGTAAAGAGAGAAGGAAGAAGGAGGAAGAAAAAAAGAAATTTCAACACTAATAGCTAGACAGCGAATCTCTATGCAAAATAAAAATTGTCTACCTGAATTGCAAGAAACTAGAGTGAAATAGAAATTTATTTTCTCTCTTAATAGGATTAATAGGTTGAAAATAGTATAGCAGTACTTTTAAATTCTTCTAAAGATTTTACTATTTTAGATCCGCTGTCTACTAATATAATATGTAGCATATACGATGAACCTTTTGACCAAGACTACGAGAATATAAAGTGAAAGAATTATTCGTTGAATCAAGGATAAAATGGCAAATTTTTGACGGGCAATGGCGAACGCGAGCAACGAGCCAATCCCCGTCGTCCCCGGTTGAAAGGTTAATAGCAATGTTAATCGCGAACGAACGGCACTCGCGTGCGCGACAGATGCCGAACGATGGAAAAACGAGAAGCAAATTTGAATCGGGAACGGTTAATGTAACGCTCGGTAACGAGGCCGAGTAATTACGACGGATAATCGATGGCAATAGCTGCTCTCGCGCAGAGGGCACCATTTAAACAAGTTTTTCTCGTCCGCTCCGGCTCGAAATCTTTGAAACAAAGTCTATCAAAGGGACGTCGTAACACGAAACAGCGATAAACAGGGAGCCGAGGTTCAGTCGATTTCTTGGAATTTTCATTAAGCAGCAAATCTTTCCTCTCCGGGTGTTCCGCCCGCTAAACCTCGGCAGCCTTTCGCTTTCTCCTTCTTTCTAGTTTTTCTTTTTTCCTTTCATTAACGGCACGTCGAGCTACTTTGCAATTTCCTTGGGTAGACAATAAGCACGACCCGAGGAAGAGGAGGACGAAACGAGAACTCGGGCGCTGCTCCGGTCCGCTCCGGGTCCGCGCGACTCCGCGAGCCTCCGAGCCGCTACTGCCTTTCATAAAATCCAATTTAAGAACTGCTTCTGATCCCCGGCTGTCCCTCTTTATTCAACGGTAATAAAGAACCGACGGGACCTCTTCTTTATACACTTGCAAGCAAACTGCCTTTAATAGGACGGTTATTACTTTGTGTAGTCGCGGGTCCGGTGTCGTACTAAACTTTCGGTAATTATTTGTGAACAGCCCTCCAACACCAATCTCGATTACCTTCAAGTACATCGTCAAGTACATTGAAATAAATATGGAGAAAAAATGTTCAAACTCCGTAGAGTCGTCTGAACCTGTACAATTTCAAAAGAAAAAGGGGGTTTTTGGAGAAGTTGCAGAAATGCGAAAATCACAACATGCATCGAACTTTTCGCGGACACCTCGGACCTCGAAGGCCCAACGGCCCATACGTGCATCGGTAAAAGTTGCTCGGGACTTTGACCTTGAGGACATATTTCGTGGCGATTGAAATTGGTGGAAGTAGTTCTTCGCGAATAACTTCGAATGGTCCAAGTTACATATTCGATAAATTCGCGTTGCTGTCTGGTTCTTGCGCGGCTCACGATCTCGTCGCCGTTAGAACTGAATTAGTGCGCAGAGGCACAATGCCAAATGCGTATCTAGATGTATACACTTCCGGCGCGCTATCGTCTCTCGCAATTTACCGAAAACAATAAGCATGCTCGCAGCCTTCGATGATATATGTACAAGCTCTCGCGAGAAATATTTTAAACTGTATACGGCTCTAAAGCTCGTCGTATTTCTCTCCGTTTCACCAGTCCGGATCTGTAGACCTCGGCAAATTACATTTAACGTCGAGAGAAAGAGAGAGAGAGAGAGAGAGAGATCCCCATGTTGCCGCGACACTCGATTACAGTGATTTTATTGCGCTAGACGCGGGACGTACAAGTTAATGAACTTTATTGTCGAGCTCTATCGTTATTAGTTGTTCGGGAACAGCTTGTTTACGCAGGACAAGGCTCCACGTCGTTTACAGCATTCCGATAATCGATCCACAACCGCGGCTGCTTGAAGCACATTGCTCCGCCGCCTCGGGAGTACTGCGTGTCCTGAAAAGAAACACGTTGCAAGTATGCGAGGAAAAAATTGAAACAAACAGCGAAAAGAGAAGAAATATGGATATTTACTGCTCTGTTAATATCACCGACGCAGACCCAGTGAGTAGTCGTTTTATTGGTCACCGTAATGGCCCATTTAGAGTGGTCGCGGCTGCTCGAGAAGTCGATGTTTGCCGCTTCGAATTTCAAAGATCTCACGTTGTAGACCCTGCAATGGGAAACCAACGTGAGTAAAATGCCTTTTACTTTCTCTTTTCTATTTTATTTATTTATCTTTCATTCTACGATTATGTATTGAATGATGATTATGATTATGTACGATTATGTATATCTATGATCGTTACTTTCTACGGGTGCAGGTGGAGGGCAGCTTCCCCCGACCGTTCAGCCAGGATTGCACGTACAGATTCGTTTGCAATTGTGGCGCAACGAAGTCGGCATACAGATCTGGAAGCAGCACCGTATAACGTAACTGTTTCGCACGAACGTAAACGTTTCACCTCGGGACCGTTGCACTATGGGCTGGAATCCCGTTTTTCGTGGCCAAAAGTCAATTTTTCAAGTTTCGTATATTGAAAAAAGTTTTTCTTGCTATAGAGTGGCAACCCTTTAAAATAACCAACCCTTTAAAATCCAAAGTATTGTCTAGTTTAGATGATTCTGTGATGAGATATGGCGTTCCAAAGACAAAATATTAACATGTATTTTTTACATCATAATATTCTAACTGTTATCAAGACGAATTCAACGACCTATCATATTAGACCTTGAAATAACGCTACAATAGTTGTAGCCACAAAAAGCGGATTCCCCCTCATAGTGACGTTGGCCGGTTACCTTTCTGCCATTTACTGCCTTTGGCGAACGAAGTGAAGTTCGCGGACCCTAGAGAGATTATGGTTTGTTTATTGTTGTACGGGGCCGTTTTGATGCGTTGCTGATTGGTCGCGTTCCACAACACCGGGTACTGTTTGGCGAGCAAATCAGGAATGTTCTTCGAGTACACCGATATCTCGTTGTATATCAGCTGTTTGCCGACGGTATTGAATTGGTCGCTGCCGAGCGATACGCACAGAAAGCTCTGCCCGTAGTAGGTTCCACTTTCGGGATACGCGTATCTACCCTGGATCGTTACGTCCTCTCTTTTCGAAGGTCGCTTCAACTCGCCGCCTTTCGGCACCGGAGGAAAACCAGGCACGCTGTGAATTAACCAGATGCCCTGCTCGCGGTTAACAATCACCACACCCTTCGTGTGACCGTATTTGAAGACCGTCGGCGCGTCCGGCGGGCTGTCGTTGTACAGGGTCCACATGTTGTTGTCCTCATTTCTCTGGAAGCGTTCCAAGCCCAAATAGTTCCATTAGACAATTTTTAAACATTGACCAAACATTCCTGGTTGCTGGAGAAATAAGAATCAAATCGATCGGGCAAGTAGCTAGCGAGATAAAGATTCACTAATGCAACCCGTTCCCGCGAAGAGTGGTAAAAACTGAAAAATTCATAAGCACCACCTAACTTCGCATCGGCCACAGTATGTTCCATGTTTCACACAAGCGTCGACAAGATAAGTTCATTCCTTTTCATAATCGTTGTCGAACACAATCGAAAGTTGTTGCGGAGCATCCCGAGACGTTTTCAGCGACCCTGAAGCGGCTAAAACATTAGTACTAATTAATGGATCTTCTATAGACTTACTTGGTCGTAAAGAGGCGCTAATGTTAATCCAGGGATAGAGGTGTCCGAGCCAATGGACTTTGTGGACAACCGCCAACCAGTTCCAACAGTTCGGTTCGTAACGAGCAGGTACGCCAGGCCTTCTCTGATCAAGGGATTGCTGCTTGTCTGCGTTTTCGGTAGTTTGTACAGCACATACCTGGAAGATTCGTCGTGAAATGATTTCTTGATCGCGCGTGTCCCCGATCGCTAGCGTTCGTTTATCGGGTCTATTAACACGTTCCGTACCACGTGTACCAGCGATGGTACACCTTAAACTATCCATTCAGGCCGACATATTTATTTAATGCGCTAAAAACATATATTTTATAACAAGTTTAACACTATAGAATATATTTCCACCAAAATAAGGTGGTATTACAAACAATGCAGTGTAGAACAAAGCACATAAGTGTGCTTAATTGTCGAGCAAAAACGGCTCGGCACCGAATGTGTTAACTCTTTACCTACCAGAATCGTGTTAATAGAATTTTCAACTTTGTGACTTGCTGGTTCACAATTGAAATTGTTGTTGCTATTAATCCTTATGTCAATAACCAGGTACGCATTGTCAATTTCCTTCTTTTTAAATTTTGTGGGCAAATAGCAAAATCATTGTTGCTCTTTATCCTCTTAAATCACCATTAATTTACATGATCGAAACTGTAAACTATATCATCGAATATTGTAGAAAATTTTGGTCATTGACATAACGGTTAAAAGATCCATTAAAAAGTCTTTAGCCACGGCTAAAGGGTTTCAAAAATGATGAACTAATCGCCAGTAGATAATGTATTAAGAGATTTCGTGATTTTTGAAAGCGCTCGTAACGATTCAGACGCTTCGCAAACAGACGATAACATTCGTTAATAACACCGCGAACAATTGCGCAAACACTTACCAGTCGACCGGCAAATTACTTTCGTCTCTGCACTGCAATTGATCTCGAAGATCGCCATTTACAGCGTTACAGATGACCAGCCACGCGATCGCGCGACACAGAACACGCGTTATGGTCAACTGAAATAAGGACAAATGTATCTTCGTGTGATCCATCCCCTCTCCTTCGCAGTTTTAACGCAAATAGTGATGGCCAGTTAAGCGTTATTCGCAACAATTACTCATAAAGTGAAGTCACGCCGTGATTTCAAGTTCCCCACCTCGACGATCATCGCGACAATTAGAATTGTACGAGCTGTTGAATCTTGAAAACCTTAATTACCATTCCCTTCAGCACAGAGATTACAGTTTCACCATTCACGTTTTATCTACCGGAAACCTATTAATAAGCTTCTCGAGTCGCAGTGCTGCGTTAGGAAAGAGCTTCATAGATTTCTGTTAAATAATAATCCCAAAAGAAATGGTTAACACGTTCCGTGGCACCGATGGTACACGTTAACCCTTGTGTAGCCAACCAGGTACCCGGGTACCCATTTACTGCATTTCTTTCAACAATTTGATAATGTTCCTCCAAAAATATTACGACATTTCTCTGAATGTTCATTCTTTTCTTAATAAAATATTAATTGATAGTCTTAAAGTGAGAATTTGTACAAATATGTTAAATACAAAGGGTTTTAAATAATCTACACATTTTGGTTGGCTACATAAGGGTTAAACTATCCATTCAGACCGCATGATGGTATACGCTGACATATTTATTTAATGCGTCAAAAACATATATTTTATAACAAGTTTAACACTGTAGAATATATTTCCACCAAAAGAATAAGGCATTATAAAACATGCAGAATAGAACAAAGCACATAAGTTTGTTTAGTTGTCGAACAAAAACGGCTCGACGCGGAACGTGTTATAATGCCTCGAGATTTCAGTTACCATAATCGGAGAATAATTGCTTAGGTATAATGCCTAACCGTGTTAATTTGTCATGTGATTCATGCTATTGTGGCTGATTTGCGAACATAAATTTTCAACGGTCAATCTACGCGGAAGTTCGAAAAGAAACAACAGCTCGTTTATTTTAATAAATCGCGTCAAATCGAAGTTCAAATTCGTTTACATATAGTTTGAACTGTTTCCCGGGCTAAGTTTCAAATAAACGCGTCAAAATCCCACAGCTTACTAAAAGAACCGCGATAAAGACAACGAGTAAACGATACTGGAAGAAATCGGTAATAACGAATTTTACAATTAACAATTCAAGCTTCTGCACTTACAGACATTTTTCACAAACACAACGGGACTCTGTTTATCACTGTCTGTTCACTGCGCGGTGACAGGACTGACTGTTCACAATGTGCAAGGTCCGGAAACGTGTAGCATCGTAACTACGTCACTCAGCTTTATTCATCCGATTGGCTGACCGCTTTGTACGTGCTCTGTTATAAGTCGCGTATCTTAACGCATCATGAACAGAATTAAAAATCATCAAACTTGACACCTACTCGACTTCGATAAAATACATTTAATGGTAGCCTTAGAAAAATTACAAGAATTAATTTATTTAGACTTTGCGCGGTTCGTATTATATAATATGTGCTCTAATAAAGATATAATATTTATTAAATCATTTCTTATGAAGGCATCCTTATAATTTCATTAATTGTGAAATCTAGAACCGGTCATTTGACCGGTCGTGCGGTACGTTTAGTGTACGATTAGTTTGTACCTCAAAGTTTTATGTAATAAACTTATAGACTGTAATAGCATTTTTCTTGATCGGAACATTTTATAAGAGTTGCATTCTAAAATCGGACATTTCAATCACAACCTAATAGAAACCAGCGAAATATCTTTATTTGAATCTACTTTTTCAATTTTGAACGCAATCGAGAGACACACAGCACCATCTGCGGTCGAACGTTCGAAGCGAATGGTGGCAACGAAATTTATGATATGATCGACTGCATTGGAGCAGCAATATGGCGGTCGCAAGCCACAGTGGGCCGAACGTCATAATATTACAATGAGAAAACAAGACATATCGTGTGATGGAGTATTAACGTATTAACAATCGTAGCTGAACGAGATGCTTTCTTAGCGATGACATTGTCTACTGAGTATTTGCAGCGGCACGACGGTTTCCGTTGAGACAGCTCTAGAAACCGCCAGGGAACATAATAATGAGTCCTTCTGTCGGAGTACTTGTTACAGAATATTCCTAACGCTGACAGAAGAACGAAGAAGCGACTCGCAGATCCTCCGGCGAATGGAGGTACGCGTCCAATTATATTATTTACTTTAATATTAGAGAAACAATAACGTATCTTATCATAATACCTTTTTAATAATGCTATCAACTAAAGTATTCTATAGATAGTCTTCTCATTTCCTTTCATTTACCAACATATCTACGAATATGTTTAGATAAACCTGATAAAAAGTAGCCTCATGTTTCTGTAGTTTTTCAGTGCATCAGGAAGCGCATCCAGCAAGTCTCTAAGGCCTAATGCATAATTGCAAATCGACGAAACTTGTAACGTGAACTTTTAATATACTGTGAGCTCTACGAAGCAACAATGAATCGAATAGACGGCGGTTCGGATAACGGCTGGCACGAGTGTGCCAAATGGTTGACTCGATGCGGAGCTCTAAGAGCAGATCACAAAGCGAATTGGCCGAAAGCAAATGCGATCGATTTAGCTTACACGTTGAGGGACGGAGTACTGCTATGCAATCTGTTGAACATGGTGGATCCCGGTTGCATAGATATGAAGGATGTCAATCAGAAACCGCAAATGTCTCAATTCTTATGTTTAAGGAATATCAAAGTGTTTCTGTCTGCGTGCTTAACGATTTTTGGCCTGTCCGAGTCCGACCTTTTCGAGGCTTCCATGTTGTTCGATCTGACTAACTTTCATCGTGTACTATGTACATTATCTGCTTTATCCAATTGTCCGCGTCTCAGACGCAAAGATATTCCGTGAGTTAATTGTAATCTATAATTCCTCTGGTGCGAGTTATATTATTTTAACATATAATATATTTTCGTTACAGCGGATTCTCCGTAGGACACGGTAGATCGCAAGAAGACATATACAAAGACTTGCAAAGCGCCGGTGCAGGGTAAGCATCTCTGTTGTCTATTTGTAAAATACTGTACAGTTTACAAACGCTATCAGTTATAGCGAATTATTCTAAAGATATAAGAACATTAATGTATCAAATGTAATATACAACAGCACATGTATATATGTGTTGCACATTATAACTCGTCAATAACTTCTGTTAATGGGTTTAGCCCCACAACAGGAATGGTAGCATTTACCATAAAGCCTAAGGCTATGGATGTAGATGAATCCCAAGTATATCAAGAATTACTTTGCTTCTCGAGTAATTCTCAGCACGACTGGCCTTCCGAGAAGAAGGTATCTGTCGTTTGTAATTTGAAAAATTTAACGTGTTTCACAATCGAAGTACCAAACATCACTGTATTCTGCTGTCGAAATTCTATGATCATTCTCGCAAAAAAATACACGTTCCATGGGAAACATTCATTTGTTTCTGAGCTATTTGCGATTTAGTACAGTGATACTGGCACCACTGTTTTCGAGCAATAGAGGATGATTCGCGTGAAAGGGAACGCTTAAGGGAGTAGTCTCGTTTCCAGGATTTGCATTATTCGGAAGCATAAAGCTGCGCATAAAGAGGGCGACCGCGGCCTAGATTGATCTTTTGTCTAGCGCTTTTGACTATTGAGAAACCCCATCTTTGCATTATCGAGAAATGTGAAGGCTCATCCCGCACCCTTGCAATCCTGGAAACGAGTCCACCTCCTTAAATATTTTTCGTAGTATCGAAGATAAAAGAAAAATTATACCGATATCTACTAATGCTTACGCTGATAGAGATTATTGTCAAGGACTTTTGAAGATCATTGAAGATAAACATAGTACAATATGAGCAATGACCTTCAAAATACCTTAACAGTGGTCCCAGTCAAGAGATCTGTTAATGTCATCGTGTTTGCCTCTATCGAGCAATATAATTTTACACGTTCGCATCTTCTTCTATCCTTGATACTAAAAAGAACATATAGATGTTCTGTTTCGTATAATTCGACCTATATAGCATCCGCTGCAGAGTTTTCTGTGTTAAGCTGTGCCCCTTGTTCTCAACGAGATGTATCATTGCTAGAGTTAGTTTTAAATTTGCCAGAAATTTTACTTTTGTTTCGTGCATGAATAGTGCATGGCTGTTCGTTCATGTTTTTATGCTAAAGCCGTGAGGACGAAGGTCGCCGCAGAAGGTTTAGAAGGCGAGAAGGTGATGAAGCAGGTGGAGGAGGAGACAATGGAGATCCGGTCGGTGAAGAAGACGGATACGGAGCATTTTGCAGCCATGCTCAAAGCGAGGAGATCTACAAGGACCTTTGTAGTCTGCACTTGCCACCTCCTCCATCTGTTGTACAGGTCGTTAATGTTTTTTTCATTTTATTTATTTGCTATCTCCATATACATAGAATATTGGTAAATGTGACTAGTTTAGCGGGACTCCGTATGCACAGGCAAATTTCAATGTAGTAGCATCAATATATTGTTTTGTTGAGCGACGGCTAAAACCTTTTGAAGGTCACTCAGGAGGGTGCCCTTCATCAAGATTATTGGAGGTGGATCCCCTAAACGTCATATTTACTAGAATATTTATTTCAATGACATATGACATTATAAAATTGTGTAAGTCATTCAATGTCGAACCATTGATCTTGTTACGCTTCATAGTATGTACCTACTTACTCTGCGTGCTTCACAAGAAGTCGGTGACATGGAGTCTAACCATTGGCTACGAACGAAGACTGGAGACCCTTTGTCTGTGCCGTTTCACGAAACTTCTTGTAAAGCACAGACAGTACTCCGCATTATACTTCTATTGCGAATGAATCATTTTTTTAATATGTTCTCCTTATAAATAGGACGGTATAATCTCCGGAGGCGGGAAAAGCGATTATGTGATCCAGGAGCTCGTTGAAACCGAGCGAAATTACTCAGACGTCCTCAATAGTTTGCTCAAGCATTTTGCTAGACCGCTCTCGTCTTTCCTACGACCGGAGGATTCGGCGCGAATATTTTTCGGCATTAAAGAACTCGCAGAAATTCACGCCGGTTTTCACAGTCAGCTCCGTAAAGCCCGAGGCAGCATTGCTTTGGCACAAGTCTTCCTCGATTGGCGAGAAAAGTTCCTCATATATGGTGATTATTGCGCAAACCTTACTCTCGCGCAAAACACGTTGCAAGAAGCTTGCGCGCGAAACGAGTTAATTAATCAAGAAGTTATCGTAAGTTTCCCCAACACGAGTGTCTGGCCCATTACGCGTGTTCTACTCTACGTAATAACTAAACTGCGGATTTTTATGCATTTACGAAATATAAAACAGTAAATGAATAGAAAAATCTAAAAATATTGTAATAATGTTTTCATTGTAAAAATCTATTAAGGGATGAAATGAATTTTGATGTAACTCTTGCTACCCACAATCGCTGAAAGATATTTTTATTTTGCATAAAGATTCGCAGTCTAGTAATAGCTAGTATTTATTAATGTTACATCGATTACAGAGATGCCAACAAGAAGCTAATAACGGTAAATTCAAGTTGAGGGATATACTCTCCGTTCCTATGCAAAGAGTGTTGAAGTATCACTTACTGTTGGATAAACTAGTGGAAGAGACACCTTGCGAATGGTCGGACGACAGACGTCATCTTGTAAGAGCCAGAGAAGTTATGGTCGATATAGCTCAATACATTAACGAAGTGAAACGTGATTCGGACACATTGGACATTATAAAGGACATACAGGCATCAATAATTGATTGGGACGTTCCGGAGGATGCACAATTAAAAGACTTCGGACGGCTGCTTAAAGATGGAGAACTTAAGGTATTGATTCGGCAAACATATTTCAGAATACGAATGTTAACGCGAGCGTGTGTTGATTACCTTGCAGGTAAAAGCTCACGGCGATCAACGAGTGAAAGCTCGTTACGCATTTGTCTTTGAGCAAGTAGTATTAATTTGTAAAGCGGGCAGAGGAGAGCAATACTGTTACCGTGAGACTTTACGGTTGGACGACTATAGATTGGAGGATCACACAGGAAGACGAACAATCGGTCGAGACGCACGATGGACTTATCAGTGGATGCTTGTACACAAACAAGAATACACAGCTTATACCTTGTTCGCCAGAACGGAAGATCAGAAGCAGATGTGGATCAAAGCGTTCCAGGACGCGATGGATAACGTTAATCCCTCTGCTTGTCGCAACACTAACCACAAGTTTAAACTGACCACTTTCGACCGACCTCTTAGCTGTCAGCGGTGCAACAAGTTCCTGAAAGGTCGCATATTTCAGGTAAAAGAAACGACTGTAAAACTATGTCTACGCCGAAGCAACATCGAGCTACTTTTTCTAGCCCGTTGTTGTCTTTTTTATCTTCTTGTATTCGGTAAAAGCAGAGAAGAAGGTAACAAAAGGCTATAAAAAGCTGCTCGATGTTGCTTCTGTGTGAACATAGGTCAAGTGAACAGCGCAATTATTAATTCTTGTGTCTGGATAAATAATTCTGTCGTCCATATGCGTGTGATACGGTAACGAATGTGTTAATCTGATAAAATCAGTGGAAAAAGGTGTGTTATGGTGTGTCTTTTATTGGTTTAGGGATATCGGTGTGAAGCATGTCGTTATGCTGTGCACAAACAATGCATTGCACAATCGGGCCGATGCACGCCAGTGCCGTTGCCATCTCCACCCCCGCCGCCTCTACCATGCGAACGTGCTCTGTCAATGAAATTATGGTTTGTGGGTGAAATGGGCCGGGACACAGCTTCCAATAAATTAGAACCCCGCGAGGATGGTACATACATGTTACGAATGCGGCCTGCAGGACAATCACGTTTGACACACGAAACGAATTACGCTCTTAGTATCAAGTAAGATCCTTCTACGCAAAACTGATAAGAAATTTTCGAAATGTTAATTGACGAAAAACTTGATAATATGTATGTGAATATTATAGGGCAAATGGAGCGGTAAAACACATAAGGGTGTTTAAACGTGACGTCGATGGAGCCGATTTATATTATCTCAGCGAATCTCGTTTCTTTAAGAGTGTAGTCGAACTTGTCGAATATTACGAACGGGTATCGTTGTCGGAGAATTTTGAGAAATTAGATCAACGCTTATTGTGGCCGTACAGGCGTGTACTGGCCAAGGCACTATTCGATTTCCGTGGAGGGGAACGTAATCAGCTGAGCTTACGACGAGGCTGTAGGGTTGTTGTATTGAGTAAAGAAGGCGATGCCAAAGGATGGTGGAAAGGAAAGATAGGAGATCAAATAGGATTTTTTCCAAAGGAATACGTCGAAGAGGAATAATGAGAAATTCGATTACTTAGATATATTTTCGATATGATGGCACAGACGATTCTCAAATATTTTTTCATATTAATCGCGTCATCGTGCAATTATAACACTTTATTAAAACGCCCCTCGGTACAGAACTAAAGAAAAGAGAATAAACTATACATATTATAATACATTTTTACATTGTATAAAATAGGGGTAAATTCATTCGTGCATCAATATCATTATAAAAAATAGTTTATTTTATTGTTCTCTTAACTCGAGAGGTTGTGCCGTATCACAATTATATATAAATAGAAAGTACATTTGCGTGTATGCGAATTGAGCACATAAAAGCAACTATATCTAGTGACTTGTATAAATGAAAAGAATTAATTATTTTTCGGTACGATATGGCGATACCATGGAATTTTAGAAAAAAAGTAATTCATAAAGATCAAAGTTGTCTATCTTTGTATATTAGAATCACGTGGAAATATTATATTATATTGCCAAATGTTTATAAATCTGTAGACAACTTTTTTTCTTTATGATTATATTTTAAAGTCAATTGTCGAGTTTCAATTGTATATACTGTAATTCCGTATTGTTAACAATGCAAATTTTAACTATTTCTTAGATAAATATATATATACAAATACATACATAAGTATCGCTACACGCATTATAGTAGCAAATTAATTGTACTATTTTTTTAACTGTTACACATATTTTCTGATTGTGCCAATGAGAATAATCAATAAAATTTAGTTCTTATTCAAACGTTAACATAAGAAAGAAATACTGACTTGTGGATCCTACAATTCGCTATTATCCTTACTTTTCCTATGACTGTATATAATAGAAGCTACCTTCTGCTCTAATCTTTTACAACCGGATATTGCATAAAGATTGTGAGGTGAAGGTCCGAAAACAACGTAAGACATTCCAAATTTTACGTGATCTTCAGTAGGAGTAACGTCTCTACTTTTGAAAGCTTTGATTAAACATTGTTTTATATGTATTTCTTCGAGCGGTAAAAAAGGCACATAATGGTCTATGAGATTTGTGTCAATTGTATCGCTATGATGAAAACCACCTTTCTCGTTGAACGCTCCGATGCTTATCAAATTCTCAAAATCTTGAAGTTTAGTCTGGCTTCTGTGTTGACCTTCTCCCCAGAGAGTTAATAAGTGTTGTATGATTCGTGAACTGCCAGTATTCGATAAAAATATGTATATTGCTCTTGTAGTGTTCAACGAAGTTCCAGAGAATCTCCACGATTTCATTTGCGTATTATAATCCAGAAATGGTACAAGAACATTTAACAAGCCTTCTGGCATCTTATCTACTTCGTCGAATACAAATAACGACCGCTCGCATCTTTTTAAACTGTTCATGATAGTTTCGCGTAATTCTTCCTGTATCAAGCCAAATAACACAATATAAAAGTTAACTTGTTTTTAAAATTAAAGATAACATACGATGGTATATATACATTACAGCTTTTATTACAGAGCAATGGTAATAGGCATAGTATATATTTTTTTTGTGATTTAAGGGGGTAGTCTCGTTTTCAGGATGGCGAGGGTATGGGATGCGCTTTTTCATTTTTCAATAATGCAAAGATGGAGTTCTTCAGTAGTGAAAAAACGTTATATAAAAGATGAATCTAGGCCACAGTTGTCCTCAAAAGTCCTACTTTTACGTTTATGAGCTGTAATTTGCATTATTCGGAAGCATAAAGCTGCGACAGCTATATGCTGCTGAATAATGCAAATTACGCCTCGTAAATATAAAATTAGGACTTTTAAGGGCAACTGTCAAAAATCCCATCTTTGCATTATTAAGAAATGAGAAGGCGGATCCTGCACCCTTGCAATCCTGGAAACGTGTCTACTTCCTTAAACCCAGCCCTGTAATAAGCACCAAATGTTTACCTTGTATCGTTCCAATTCTCGTTCCAAAGGAAAATCATTACGCCCATTGAAAAAATGATAAAACTGACTTTGTTCCCCTTTGTTGTAAAATGATTTAGCTATCATTTGAGCTATAAACGTTTTACCAGTTCCTGGGGGGCCATGGAAGCTCATAGCCAGAGCTTTCGGAGGATTCGATCGACTTAAATGTCCATGTAGAGCACTTACTATTACACGGTGTGCAATATCCTGTCCATAAAGCTCGTTACTAAGAAGATCATCTAATTCTATGAATAAATACATAATTACCTATAAACTTAGTTTCGATACGAAAGTACGCATAATACTTAATTTTTTATGTTTGATATACTTACTGTTGATGTCAGACGAAATGTATTCGTTATTACAACATTCCACAAACTTACATGGTATGTATTCTACCGAGGCATCAAACATGCTGGATATAGACGACAGGGTTCTTCTCAAAAAAGAATCACATTTCACAGGAATTACTGCGAGATTGACAACGATACATATAGGCAACAAACCGGCGAAATGCATTCTCTGTTTTTATGCGAATGTTCGTAAAAAAACTTGGACTCGATGAAACTATAAAATATCTTATAATTGTGTGACATAAGATCATTTATTTAAACGTGAATAAATGAGCGAGAAAACATTCAATCGTTTCGCAAAGACATGTATTCAATTTGCACGTCTAAACTAAACCGTTACAAAATTCAGATGTTGGCACATAAATCGAGGATTCCGATTGGTCTAACTTTTAGTCCGAACTTCTCGCTACAGATTTGAAAACTGAAAGTGTAAACATCAAACATAATTTTATTTTAAAAAAAACTAGCAATTTTGTAAAAAATTTGCTGGTAAATTGGCAGCAGCATTGACCAAAATCTGTTACGCCATCTAGCGATTTGCAGGTTATGTTTTTGCTAGCAAGTTACGAAAATAGCCGCTAGATGGCGTCACAGATTTTGGTCAATGTCTGCTGCAAATCTGCCCAGTTCTGCTAGCAGATTTTACTGTTTTTCTGGCATTGCAGACTTGGCTATTTGAGTAAGAACTGGATTCACGCGTATACTTACAGGGTTTCTGATTAATCGAAAATCATTTTCTTCTACGATGCAAACTTGTTGCAACTTATTATCAAACTAATACGGTGACTATACTATATCGATCTTATCTCGATTGCGAAAGTAAAAAATTTCCAACTACTGATTAGAGAAGTCCATTGCTCTATTAGCAGAGAGGAAATTTCCTCTCTGCTATTAGAACCTGACATAAGATTCCCATAGTCTACTAACCGAATCGCTAAATTCAGACTGTGGCGGCGGCTAACCGACAAGCAGTCGAAACTCTGTGCGTTCGATTTGTATTTTCTAACGAGTGTTAGAATTATTCCAAACGAGACATAGTTGTTAATATGTAACTCGCGTTCTGTTCTTTTCTGCACAGCAGTATTTGTATAATATTCGACGACCTTCGGAACCGTATTCCTTTCCTGGATAGAAGAAAAAATATGGCGACAGAAAATACTACGTCCGATGCCGCTCCTCCTCAAATATACACTCGAGCAGAAGTAGCTAAACACGCCGCTGCCGATGACCTGTGGGTTGTCATTCACCGTAAAGTGTACAATTTGTCTGCGTTTCTACTTAAGGTTGATATAATTATCATTTCTTAATTTCAATATTTCCACGTACCATGTATTTTCCGTGAAAACACGTGTTTAAGCTCTTATATCGTTTGCTTGAAATTCAAGCATCCAGGAGGAGGAGAGATTCTTATAGAAGTGGCCGGTGAAGATGTGACGGAGCCTTTCGAAGATCTTGGTCATTCCAGCTATGCCAGAAAGATGATGATAGACTACGAAATTGGAGAAGTCGAAGATGAACCTGTCGTAGTGGTTGACAAGACCAGGTACGTAATTATTATCTATAAGTTACCGCATATCGGATAGCACAATTCATATTCTAACAGTTGCAATATACTATATTTCTAACAATCTGGTTGCGGGCTCTTTTCTCTATGTAGCTACAGAACGTGTGTTCTATGTGTGAATTGTGCTTGTGCTATCCGAACCTGTAACATTATTGAGAATTTAAGAGTTGCAATGTGTAGATTAGTCGATGCTGCAACGTGTTGTGATGATTGGCAATTGCAGTGCTTTTTGGAGGCCATGGCTGATACCTATTGCACTTGGAGTACTGGCGACTCTTGTCTACCGTTACTTTATCAAAGCGCACTGAATCATTCCTGACATTTATTTTTTGTAATTTGTATTATACATAAACGATTGTTACAAATCAGAGGATATTATGTATATTGCACATTATCACGATTCTTTTATATCATGGAATTACACATACGAGAGCTGGCCTAGCGCAACAAAATATACAAGACAGGAGAATTTATTTGTTCGAGCGAAATCAAGAGGTTCATGCATATACAGTACGATCGAGGGGGGATGAGATGCTATCAAATAATAGACAGTATTTCGTATCGACGATCACTCGGTAATGGACCGTGGTCAAAGACAAAGGGGAAATGGTATTGGATGCATCAGGGAACAGAGGGAGAAACGGAACGTTAAAGGGAGAATACTGTATACAGATTTATATGTAATATAAATGTTTGTAGAATACCAGTACACTGACTACAAATAGAAGAACTTACTTTACCCTACATCATTGCATCGAGCTTCCTCAGAAGTAAAAGAACGAAACAGTGAATTCAGAATAACATTTCACACATACAAGTGCTCTTATATTCAGTATAAAAACTCACGTGTAACAAAAGAATGAAATTAGTTGAAGAAGTCGAACGAAAGTCTCGAAGAAGAAGGTATTCTGGAGTTTCGTAAATGAACATGCATTTACCAAAAGAGGAAGTTTTCATTTTTATAGTTTGTTGCAAACGATTAATGTAGCGGTGCATTTTCAAAATACAGCATATTACTGAATCTTCATTGTACATTTTTGTGTATTGTATAAATAAACTACTTTTTGTTATGTTTCTTAGATGTACTCTTCGATTGCACACCGCTCGCTTCAAAAATTCGATTGATCAACTCTTGCGTAGGCAACCAGTTACACAGATACGCGTTTACTATATTTCTTTTAATAATTTCTTATGTCCGGAAAATATCACAAAACTGCAATGAGTGCTCACTCTGTGTACATTACTATATCGATTTATATTTCTAAAATAAAGATTTATGTAAATAATCTTATATTAAAGCTTCAAATTTATTTATGGATTTGGTTGCCTACACAAGGGGCTTAATACTTCTTTACCGACTGGTACCGATACCGGCCGCATCTCAAGAAAAATAAGCGTAACAAGCAGATGAGAAAAACAATTTCCATTTACTGCATGTCTACATTTATTTTAATTTACAAAACTAAAACTTAACATTACAAAACTTTCTTTCGATGCAAAAGAAATAAATCACATTCGAGGTTCATAATAGAAATGAACCGTACAAAATACTCGATTCCCCCTAACCACCGGCGAGTTTAAAATCCTGAGTAGAGTCCTACGAGCGCGTGATAGGAAAATACATCGATTCCTGCATGTACTTGTATATCTCGTCCGTTTTCGAAGGTAGCGGAACCTTCGACCATACATATATGTATACTTATAGACCCGGCTTCAGATAACATGCCGTGTTCCAAGATTACTTCATCTACCAGATGACGGACGTGGGCAAAGTGCTATAGTCTATTGAGAAATCGCAGTACCGCGAAGCTAAAGTAAATATTTATGAAAACTGTAACATATATATTAAATTTTATTACTCGTTCGTTTCTACTTTACTTTTATTATTTTAAATATGGCTAACTCGTTTTGTCGATTATAATTTGGAAGAAGTTAAATTTCAATGTAGATGTTGATAATGTGAAATCTGTATTTATTTCCTAACAACTTACTTTATTTAAAAAAGATACTTGTGAAAAGATATTAAATTTCTATCACGGTTTTGTCCTTCTTTACAATTCTTTATGCAACAAGTTTGCACGAAATAATGCATAAATATACTCGTACCATATACCACGCTTTCATATCGCTATCAAGCATTTTAAATAATCTTGTGACGTGACTTGTGGGCACCAGATACTCCGTTATCTTGAAACACTGAATCCTATGTATATCCTATACCTATGCCGGGTCTATAAGTATATATATGGGTCTAAGAGAGGGACGATATCGAGCGAGTTGTGGCGCCGACGCTGGGCGTCCGCTTGTCCATCCTGCTGTCCCTGTTGGTCTCTTCGCAGCTTCCCCTACCCGGCCTCGTTCCTGGTCGGTGTCGGTGTCGGTGTTGGACGGCTGCGTCTCCTTCCGTTGAAAGCCCAGTTCATCGTCGGAGCTGGATCGGTGCATATCGTTTCTGAGTACGCTGAGTTAAACAAATCATTCGCCGAAGCCCGTGGAGACAAGTGGGAAACTCACGTTAGAACCGCCAGGCGACTCGAGCAGGGGACGCGTCGGAATCGACAGACAGGAGGAGCAGGAACGTTTTGGTGGTGTCCGGAGCAGAGAGCCGAAAAACCAGACTAGGAAGAAAGGGGCGAACGGAACGGTCGCCCGTGAACCTCGAACAAGAGAATCGTGAGGGAACGTTTTCGCGAGAAAGGTGTCAGACGGCGTGCAGAAGACAGCTATAGTCTGACAAAGACGTTGCTTGCATTGAACAGTCGGCGTAGTGTCATGAGAGGCGGTCTCACAGTCCGCCCTTCTTATCGGTCCCTCTTAGAGTCATGCATGTCGCGCCCTTCAAACGAGGTAAGCGATACGTATACCCCCAACCATATCAGACAACCGAGATTCCCTTGATTCTTTCACCGCATCCTCCGACTGTTCCTCGACTCGGCGCGACAACAACAAACGTCGAGAGGCAACTCGTACTCTCGATTGAAAAGATTCGCGCGCTTTCCAACCCTCGCCGGGTCACTTCATTCATAAACACCGCTTCCATTCTTGGGACAAGCCTCTTCTCGATACACCGCCCGGCCTATACAAACGGTTACGAGCATTACGAGCTGCCTCTCTATGTCGTAACGCGTCGCTTTTACGGTTCGCGCGGTCTCGAGACTTTGAAAACGTGCGTCCAACATGATTATCGTTTCGTTTAGAAACAGGCACGTCCGCTCGATAGATGCGATAACGCGCAAATTTACCCTTAACGATCTGGCGGTGTCCGGGTCCATTTCGACCCGGTCGTACCGATATTTCAAGTTTCATTGAAATCGAAGCTGCGTAACTAGATAAATAAGTGCATCAAGTCCTCGATTTACACGGTTAATTACGTTCCAGCGATTTCCGCGTAAATCAAATAGTGCCACCGCTGAATGTTTATTGAAAAACGAATTGGTTTTTCTGTATTCGCTTCTAAGAATTTGCGTAAGTCGAGGACTTGCCGTACCTTCAAGAACATATTCTGAGAAAATTAACAACTACTGTAAACCGACCTAAATGAACGGTTCGTTTCCCGAGTATTAAACAATGCTTTCAACCGAGCCGTATTGTCTTGGCGGTTAGAACGTAGATAGTACATACCAATGCCGAGCTTTCGAAGACGGTTGTTGTTGGTTAATTACATGTGTTTACAATGTGCGCTCGTTTTATCGCCGGCGCGATAATAGACCGACGGAGATACGGTCACGTTCGAAATACAAGGTAATCAAATATATATAGTTAATGGTTAGAACGCAGGACAAAACCGCACGTTAGCGGGCTCGTTCGTATACATCGTGTCGTATGCACGTGCATGGGCCGCGTCTCGACTTGGCAATTGCAGTTGTTTACGGTCGCGCGCAATTGGCGCGAGTACGACTCTCGGTATACATAAATACAGGCGTCTAGGACGGTTCGCCTCGATCCGAGACCGAATTCGTGGCCGAGCTGGGTAGGAAGCGTTCATTCAGGGGCGCGGAGTCTGGTTATGCAACGCGGGAGCCAGCGCGGATGCCGAAATTTACGAGGGGTTGCGTCATACTGCGAAACCGGACCACTGGAGTTCACAGAGTGCACGGAGTCCGAGAATAACCCCGCGTTTTCTATTTAAGCGATCCCGTACGCCGTGTGCGACACCACTGACACGAGATGTATCCAAAAATCTAGAATCGCGGTACAAATTGCTACGCAGCCGGTTTAACGGCCGAAATGCGCCTCGGTTGAAAGCATCGCTTAACACAGATGTGGCAACCTTTTACATACCATGCGTCAATTTTTTCACGCAAGAGTTCAGATGCGCCATACAACCCGAGCACTTTTTCTATCTTTTCTCACGTTCGTTATTGGAGTTGGAGAATAGAGATAACCCAATCACGCAACTAAATTAATTCATTTACGCCGGTTCGAAAGATACACGTTTATTGTAGCACCAATCTACAATAGTGAGAAGCGATCTCTTGGACCTCTTGCACTCTCTTGGATCAATTGTAAATTGTCAAAAAATTGCAACGAACTGATGAGTAAAAAGATTGTATGAATTGAACTGAGAGCACTCAGGTGTTGAAAATATAAAGATAGATTTATGGCGCCTACTTCAAAAGCTCTTCTTGCGCTACAGGTTGGCCATCCCTGGTTTAATAGATAGCTACACTTAGGTCCATTTCAACTGTTTATCAATTTTCCAACCCCCATTGCTGCGATTAGAAGAAAATTTATATCGTGTGTATCTCTATATGTTCGTTAATGGCTAAATATCGGCACGAACAATAGACTTGACATTATAGCGATAAAATGTATTCTGTAAAGGTACTTTATCTAGACTCGGTTTTCTCGTCATATCTACTTAACCTACTTAACTTTGTATGTAAATTGCAATGAAAAACTGATATGCATTTGTCAACTCGCTAGGTATCAACGTTAAATAAATCAAGGATTAATCGCCAGGGGTCGGCCAGCTGGATGACTGGGTCAAAATGTACCCAGGTACCGTCGGTCAATGGCCAATCCGCGCCATTATCGTATTTAACGAGTAGCTCCTCGTTCTTAAATTAGAAAAAACGGGTTGGGCGCGTGTCGCGAACGCGTTCATCGATCTTTCATCGATGCGCTGCCATTCCTCGCGCTCGCTGTATAAGCAAACGGAGTCGAGTGTCTAAGTCCAACGCGAAATCAAACAGGATAGCACATTTTCCGATGTATCAGCAAACTGTGACTGCTAACAAGATGTTCCGAGAGTACGATTAAAATCTCCTCGAAGAATCACGTACGGTTACCATAATGTATTATTATATATATATATTTATACCATTGCACGGTTATTATTAGACTAAGTAGGTTGAAGCCTACATTATTCGAGAGGGCCTAAGATTCGTGCAAAATTTCTTGTTAAAAACAAATTTTAATGAGATAATTAGCGAGCTAAGGAAAGAAAGAAGTTTCAGCTTGGTTCTACTTATTTTATCAGATTGCTGCCTAGAGAATAAACCAGCGGTTTCCAACCTTTATGCTACTATTATATTTTTAATAGATAATAGACACGTTTTAAAAACTGTTAACCCTTAGCACTTGAATGGTAACATTATTCAAAATATTGTTTACATTATTAAATATATCGGTATCTAATCAATCACTAAACATTTAAGTATTGTATGAGCTATTATACCAATTTCATATCCATAAAATTGCAAAAATCGTTGGGAAATATTCTAGATCGGAAGAAATGTTTAATTTTCGAGTTGAAATTATTCCGAGTGCAATGGGTGAAGTTTCATTTATTTCTAGATATTATGGTATGAAAATTAATGTTTTATTAACAAATTTAGGCGCCTGCCAGGTTGGAAACCGCTGGAATAGACTGAACTACGTCGAAAGTTAACTCTCTAATCGAGAGGTGGATCCTTCCGATTCCCTTGGTGTTTGAAATTTCATTTGCTCATTGTACGAACTGCATGAAAGCAGTCCACTTGCGAGCGTGAGTTCGACGCCGCGTCGATCGAAACGCCTCTTCCCATGAGTCGGAGTCCGCGTGCCTATTTTGAACGTTTCACAATGAATATGTGCCGTATGAAGTGGCCGCAAATAGACGAGCGAGTTCAGAACGTAGCACTTCGACGAAGAGAGTCCGAGCAACGCGACGGCGACGGGCTCGGTTGAGCCAATTATATTTATGCGTGTCTGCCGAGTTACACTTTTCAATGGTGTTTCGATGCCATTCGCTGCCAGGCCGAATGCGTTTTAATAAACGCTGTTCTCTCGCGACTCGTACGGTAATCCTGGTCGATCACATTCGTCGTTCGTCACGGCCGCGATCTTTTATTTATTCTCTCTGCTGAAAGATGGCTCGGTCGAGTCATAAGACAATAGAAAATACGACGATCGATAGGATGCAACGAGAATCATTGGACAATGCCGCATAGCTACAAATCGACAGCTTTACACAGGTAATTCGACCTGGTAGGTGCCGCGTGGGAAGGAAATTGAATGCTGTTCAATTGTATTTGCGCATCGGCGCGGCGGCGCGCTCGCAGATCGCACTTTTCGACCGTGCATTAAAATGCGAGCGTGTTTGCTCGACCATCGATTCGGAGGTTTGAAAGTTTCATTCTGACTCGATGTACCCGGCCGAATACATATATGCATCCTCGACGACAAAAGAACCATAGAAATTCAGCTGTTGCCTCTTCATGTTCGCTCCGGCATCGCACGAGACTCGGTCAAACAAATTTAAGCTCCCAAGCACAATTTAATACTCTTTTCTCAAGCAAGTTGACCTTCATCTTGAATCGGTCGAGACCGCGCGCGCGAAGATCGGTTTCTTTCACAGGAACGATAAATTAAACCCAATTGGATCATTACGCTGCCTCGTCGCAATGGACATTCACACGATTCGAAATAATCTTGCGTCTCCAATAATGAGAATCCGACGATCATTTGCATTCCTCTTTTAACGCGTTCCGTGCCACGTGTACCACTGGTGGTACACACTGATATATTTATTTAACGCGCTAAAAACATATATTTTATAACAAGTTTGAAACTGTAGAATGTATTCCCACCAAAGGAATGAGGCATTATAAAAAATGCAGTATAGAACAAAGCAAATGGCCTGAATGAAAAATCGAGCAAAAACGGCTCGGCACGGAACGTGTTGAATAAAAGTCTTTATTTCCGGTATCGGAAAAAAAATCGACTCGTAAATGGTCCGATGTTCATTAATTAATGGTCGTTAAGCTTGCTTTTAATTGATACGCTGTGCGAACGATCGGTTCAATGATGACATATCTAGAAGCACGGCGAATGGTCTATTCCTTCTTGGAAAATGATGCAAAATAAATCTCGGTTTCGCGTCAAACAATACAGCCATCGTTTGTAACTGCAGTCCGATGGGTTCCGCGAACGACCATATTTGCATATCGAGTTACCGCTTTGTGGAATTTTGCAACATAATTCGTTGCGTTAATCATCAGCCGATAGCGAGCGCAGCCGGTGGCAACCACCTTCTGCGTGTTCGGCGACGTCTTTGTTAGTTGAATCGTTTAAAACCATTAAACTCGGCTTCCCCTTACGCCTAGCAATTAGATTGGTCGACGATGGAACAAAATATCGGCCGCGATTGCCTTTAAACGAGACCGAATTACGTTCCTCGAGTTTCCGACACGCTCGACACTGTCGATGTAAGAACAGGCTGTCGTTCGTCGTCACAATACTATTGCGTTCACATGCAATTAATATTCGGACTCTCTCTCTAAAAAAAAAACGATAACTTTTTAAATATTGGACTATACGATTTGAACTTTTTTGGGAAGCTAGAGCAATTAGTTTCAAAGATTGCAATTGGTCGGAATTGTATAGAAAATACTAAAAGCTGCATTTTACAACTTCTTTATGTGGGCCTATATTGAAAATTTAAAATAGTTTTGTAGATCTGTGTCGATTATGTGCATTGTGAAAGTTTCATCAAAATCGGTCGATCGGTTTATTGCAGTTAGGGGCTGAAAATCGTGAAGAACTGCAATTTTTAACATCTTTAAACGTTTGTAGCTCATTGCAACGTCAACCGATTTTGATGAAATTTTCAGATTATGTTTAATTGATACATATCTACGAAATAAATTAGTTACAAAATACAACTTTTAGTATTTTCTCTGCAATTCTTCTTCTCTGCAATTTTTCTCAATAATTTCATTCACGTTGTGTAACCAACTAATTAGTCTAACTTCTTAAAGAAGTTCAAATCCTATGATCCAATATTAAAAAAGTTATCGTATTTTTAAGAGTGTCCGAATATTAGTGGGAATCACTGTACCTTTTTAAAACTCGGCTCTTCCTGTTCCAAATGCACCTTGAACTTGACAATTTGTCAAAAACATTTCCTTCAGCGAAAACCGCTCAAAAGATGGTTATCTCGTTCCAAGAACAACCGCATTAACTCACGGCTCGATAGTTTTTGGCAGTCTCCGCGATCCCACCACCTCGATTAAGTTCAAAGGGACGGACGTGTTGAAAGCATATGATTTCGTCACTGCTTTCAGCTTGAATTGGCTTAAAGATAAAAGGAAATTCAAAACTAAAACGTACAAGCCGCGCTTGGAAACGCGAAAGTTTGCGTTTCTAATAAAATTAAGGTAAAACCGTAAGCGACAGGGGTTGCGCGTCAACAGGAGTCGCTGAGGGCAGTTCGAAAAATCGTTCACCCTCCGTTCACGTAAATGTCGCCATGCGAATAAAGAAAATCGATAGTTCTTTATCGAAAGGTCACCTTGAAAGGAATACCACGCCTCTTATGGTACGGTCGCTTAATTCGTTCGCAGAATGCAACAAGTTCGACATTGCCCGGCGAACGTATGTGCGCAATCTCGCGACGTTTCTTTTACTGAAATTTTTCTATAAAGATTTATTGGCTCCGGCCGTAAAGGCTTATCGGCTATCGATGTCGCTAGCCGATATTATTGATTTTCAGCGCGGCAAACTCGCGCGGTCCGATAAAATTCAACTACCGGCCGGAGACCAATTACGACCGGCGATTAATAAGTCCCGCGTCGAATTTGTTTCAATTTAGCCGCGGGCGCACGGACGCGCGACGCAGAAAAAAAAGAGCAAGCATGTAAACGAGGAACGCAATTATCGCGAGTAAAGACGGGCGAGCGTGCGGTTCCAAGCAATATCGCCGGATGGGACACGTAAAGAAGCAATAAACGATCCCGGTCACGAGAAATCTGTTGGCAACCAGCCACGCGAACTATTACGGTAACGGCAACGTCTCGAAGATAATAATATAATAATGGACGTCACGTGGCAGCATAAATACAAATTCAACGATTTGCCGGTTCTTAGATCCCCTCGAGCTCCTTCAAACTATGCGACACGCGTTTCATCAGTGACGGAAGGCATGCGACGCGACCCGGCACAGTCTCCGTATTTCGAAACGCCGCCACTGATTTTCGAGTTGACCGTCGACGACAATTATCCAGGTTTTCTTCATTCCAATTCAAGTTTCGCGACCGACAATCAGGATCGTCTCGAACCGACGAGGAAACGCACTCTAGTTAGACTAGCCGACATCGATGGAACCGGGGCGACAGATACTTGGACAAATATTGGACTCGTATTTTTCTTATCTTATTTTCGCTGCAAGGAATCGGTTAGTCGATCGTCATAAAATTAAGTGTAAAGATAAGGATTCGCGTAAAGGTCTGCAGTCTGGTGGTAACAGACCTTAAAGTTCGGAGTGAAACACGCTTCTCGATGTAAATCTCGCAAACTAGAGGATGTAGAAGAAAACACTTCGTGCGTGTTCGAATTGGAGATATAATCGAATGTGTTTGTTGAACCTCTTGTCCAACGATATTGTCCTATAAAAGTTCTAATCAGCGTAACCAAAAAAATAAATCGTAGTGCAATGCATTGAAATTGAAAGATATTTTACTCCGAGGAACACAGGAATAAAAAAACATTGTATGAACTCGTAGGAAATATTAATTAATGACGATATCGATCGTTTGGTAGAGTACTCGTTCATTAGTCATCCTGTATATGTAGAGTCTGGTAAACTATGTACGAAGGTAGTTATATGGTGGTCTATCGACGATAGACCAGGAGGATAGTGAGCCAAGCGTTCCGGGACAGTCTACGATGTGCATTGGAGTTTGACGAGTGAGAACTACTCTTCTATCGGAGAACAAGTAAATGACGGAGAAACGATGTGTTTCAGCTACCGTGGGACATGATCCACAGACGAGCAACGGCAATCAGCCACAGCAACAGGTGCAAAGTGGCGGCGGCAGCGGTGGCGGTGGTGGTTGGAATGGGATTCCCGAATCGACGTTGGTATCGCGATCAGCCCGAAACAATGGAACCAGCAACAGCAACGGCTGGAACACCGTTGTTACGGCGCCTTTTCAGCAACATCAACAGCAACAACAGTTACACGAACGGAAACAAAAAGAAGCTAAATCGGGGGACATGGGAGATGATGAAGACGGGGGTGGAGGGGGTGGAGGGCTGGAGGGGACGGACCCAGAGGAGAACAACTCTGTTCACCTCAAGAGACGGGTGGGACTCGTCAGTGGGGTGGCTCTAATCGTTGGCACCATGATAGGTAAACACTTGGACACTTTATTTTGCATAAAGATCCGCAGTCTAATGATAATATTGCAGCAATGGTATAACGTTTGGCGTATGTGCAACAGGTTCCGGGATATTCGTTTCGCCGTCAGGGCTTTTAGTTCGAACCGGCAGTATAGGGATGAGCTTCCTCGTATGGACGGCCTGCGGAATGTTGAGTCTGTGCGGCGCGTTGGCATACGCCGAGCTGGGTACGATGAACACGAGCAGCGGCGCCGAATACGCCTACTTCATGGATGCATTTGGTGCGCCGCCAGCTTTCCTTTTCTCGTGGGTTTCCACGCTGGTCCTGAAGCCGTCGCAGATGGCGATCATTTGCCTGTCCTTCGCGCAGTATGCGGTCGAGGCGTTCGCGGCCGACTGTGATCCACCCGAGGAAGTCGTCAAGATCGTTGCTCTCCTGGCGATAATACTAATACTGTTGGTGAACTGTTACAGTGTTAATCTGGCCACAGGTGTGCAGAACGCGTTCACCGCGGCCAAATTGATCGCTATACTGGTTGTAATCGCCGGCGGTTCTTACAAGTTGATACAGGGTAACACGCAGCACCTGAAAGGCGCTTTCGACACGATGGACGGCACTACCGTGAACATCGGCAGATTGGCCACCGCCTTTTACACCGGCTTGTGGGCCTACGACGGATGGAACAATCTCAATTACGTTACCGAAGAGATCAAAGACCCATCCAAGAACCTACCGCGTTCCATCATGATCGGTATACCCCTGGTCACGCTATGTTACGCGTTGATAAACGTCTCTTATCTAGCCGTAATGTCGCCGTCGGAAATGATCGAAAGCGAAGCCGTTGCAGTGGTAAGACCACAATCTGTAAATTTTGTTTCGATTAGAAGCCAAGAATTAGAACGAACGTTAGTCACATTCCCTTTCCTCCTTTACAGGGGACATCGTTCAAGCGTAGCACACCGATTCTAATTCATTTTTATACGGGACACAATTTGTTCAAAAATACTTGACACGTATGTATTTAGTTTTATCCGCAATCGTTCGTATCTAGGGGACGAAAACAGCAGCCCGTAAAGCTGATACCAGATCGGATACAACAGAGACTACGTGACAAATATTTTTCTATAAATTATTTCCTATACAATCCTCATTAAAATCGGCGTGTTATGCTTGACCGATGTCCCTTGTTAGTCACATTTTCAATCCACGATCAAATCGATTCGAACTCTTCGAAAAGAAACGAACAGAGACAAAACAAAACCAAGAAAATCTCTAGTCGATGGGAAATAGTCATCCTCGTATAACGTTTTGCAGACTTTTGGCAATCGGATTCTTGGCGTCATGGCATGGCTCATGCCGCTCTCGGTTGCGATCAGCACGTTCGGTTCCGCAAATGGTACTCTCTTTGCAGCAGGTAGATTATGCTTCGCCGCATCCCGCGAGGGTCATTTGCTCGACTGTCTCAGTTATGTGCACGTGCGACGATTTACTCCCGCCCCGGGCCTCATCTTCCACTCCATTGTTGCAGGTACCGTTCAAACTTATACAAACGATATCGTACCGCCTATCGTCAAACCTATTTCAAGGCTCAGAGCCAATAAAACATATTTCTATCGTCCAGGAGCAATGGTATTGTCCGGGAACATAGATTCCCTGATAGACTTCTTTTCATTCACCGCTTGGATCTTTTACGGCGGAGCGATGCTCGCTCTTTTGGTGATGCGAAGGACCAGACCAAATCATCCACGACCATACAAGTGTCCGCTGGTGATACCTGTGCTCGTACTTGGAATCTCTGCGTACCTGATTGTAGCGCCAATCATCGATAAGCCTCAAATCGAGTACCTGTACGCAGCTGGGTTCATTTTCGCGGGCATGCTTGTCTACCTCCCATTTGTTAAATATGGATACGTGCCCAAATTTATGGGTAAGTATACCTATCTAACACACTGAACAGAACACAAATTATACCACTCGATTGAACAGAGATCTTTACATGAATGATCAGAGGATGCGATATCTAAATCTAAATATTGCACATGCTATTTGCAGAAGGAGTGAATGTCTTCCTCCAGATGTTACTCGAGGTGGCACCAACAGCTGCAGCCTTTGATTGACTTCGGGGGAACGTGAGAGAAGGTTTTTGAAATGCCAAATCATTCCATTGAGGCATCCAGAAATACATACGAATATATATATATATTTTAAATATGCATATGCGAAAATGTGTACCCTATTATTAAAGCTCAAGGCTGGCCCAAATGATTCGTAAACATATAAAAAATATTATTTTATTACTCGTTATTCTTCGTATATAACATACAATATATGGAAAATGTTACTGTTAGACATAACTAGTTGATGTTGTATCAATTGCAATCGAGCAACTAAAAATATTTTAAATGTTTACAGTTGCAATCTCATCTTTTCTTTCTACCTTCCGGTTTCTTACTTACTTTCCCATACACGTCTAAAATACCACCAGAACCTTTCTTCTTCATCTTCATTTTAGTAGTTTTAACAGTTTTATGTTTCATCATACTCTTCTCGAGTCCTGACGCGTGTTCCTCGATTTTCTGACTTTCCTTTTGCCTTCCTCTTTGCTCTTTCAATGTCTTATAATTTATACTCCTGTTTTTAGGGGGTTTAGCACCTAAACTTATGGCAAGCTGAACTTTTGCTTCCTTTGCCTGTACTTTCTCAAAGCCGGACATGCCGAATCTCATAACCTCGTATCTAATTCGCTTCATCTCCAATTCCTGCTTCCTTTTTGGATCCATATCTTTATCTTTATCGTTAAAACTTGACACGTCCTTTTTCATGACCTTTACATGGTTCCCATCATTTTTCTTTGCCTTTTTCTTAGGAGCCTCATAATTCACTACCATAAGTTGTTTCGCAGCATTTTTCTTCATTTCGGATCCTCGAGTTGAAATGAACTCTTCCATTATGCTGAAATATAAACAGACATTGAACTATTTATTACTTCGTCAAAATCATTGTACGTGGAAAATCTGAGAAAATTACTCACAAATTTTCGTAAATAGAATATATTTCAATTCAAATGTGGCGTCGCTATTTGTTTACATGAATATTATCATTATAGTTTGGAATGCATCGCAGTTTTGTAAATGTGTCCTACGAGTCGTAGGTTACGATGATATGAAATTGATCTCTTTATAACATCTTCATCTCACAACATTCTCCGGTGGTGTTCATCCATAACCTGAAAAATAATCGTGCAGCGTTCCTGTAACATAACCTAGAATGAATGTAATTACCATACCATATCTCTGGTAATGCATGCCTATGTAACTCATGCGCGTACAGTTATTTAAAATACACATTGGTATTGGCATTTAATTATAATGGAAGAATATCCGCCTATTAATGTACGGCTGGCTGCGAGTAGAGTTGATTTAAGTTTAATAAAAAACGATGATATCCAGCCGAGAATATACACGCCGGGCGAAGAAATATCTAGCCAACCTGATTTTTTGAGGTAAAACGAAACGTGACTACCTCGCTGATCGATAAAAAGAATTGTTTGTTTATTTAGTGTTTACTGTTCGTAGAGGTCACGGAACGTACGTAGATGACGAGAACACGTTACGTGCATCCGTAGCTGGCGTTTTAGAAAAGGTAAACAAGCTTATTTCAATAAGACCGCTAAAAGCGCGTTATCAAGGCGAAATAGGAGACGTTGTTGTTGGTCGTATAACAGAGGTGCAACAGAAACGTTGGAAAGTTGATACGAATTCCAAACTTGATTCTGTTCTACTGTTATCCAGTGTTAATTTACCTGGAGGAGAACTGGTACGATATCGAAAGCAAAATTAATACTCCTAGAATTACACATTTTATGTTGTACTCGCGTTAATTGAAAATTTTCATCGTTTTACATCATAGAGAAGAAGATCAGCGGAAGATGAGCAAACTATGAGAAGATACCTCCAAGAAGGCGATCTGATTTGCGCAGAAGTACAAAGTACATTCGTAGACGGTTCGCTTTCGTTGCATACCAGAGTATTAAAGTATGGCAAATTGTCTCAAGGGATAATGCTAAAAGTTTCGCCAGCTCTTATCAAACGAAAGAAAACGCACTTTCATAATTTAGAGAATGGTGCTAGTTTAATATTAGGAAATAACGGTTACATATGGATCGGCGCTACCAGACAGGATGCCGATAGATCGGAGGGTGGTTTCACTCAAGACTTGTCTAGAATTCCACAGGCGAATCGCGAAGTATGTGCAAGACTCCGTAATTGCATTTTAATTCTTGCGCAATCTAACATGCATCTCACCGATACATCTGTCATTTACGCTTACGAGGAGTCCATGAAGTACAAAGTGAACGACTTGTTAGAACCCGAAGCAATAATTGATGTGTCATTACTAACTCATCAAAGACTTGCACAGTGACTTCGCATAAGTATAAGTATACGTTATATGCCGCACGAACGGAAAAACACGCAAAGTTGTATGGTAATAAAAGAAACGTAACCCAGACCGTTGTTAACTTTCAATTCAAGACATTCGATAATAAAACGTTTGGAGGAGTTTATACAGATATTTTATTTCAAATTTCCACGTCTAGAAAAACACTTCTAAAGAAAAAGAAAGGGTTGCTATCACGAACAGAGTGCAGCAATTTGTGTAAACTCTGTGCAAACTCTATGCAGTAGGTGTAAATATGAAAAGTTAATACTGCAGTGCAGTAAAACTAAAGAACATGATATAGGAATAGATTGCAGTATTTTCACAACAGTTGAAGGGACGAAAAGTAGTATATAAGGTGGCTATGCAGTTTTACAAGTATTGATTTAACAAACGTTTTAGAAACCGATAGCCACAAGAAATATGGAGGCATGCTTCACTGCTTTTGATAAAGATGAAGATGGATATTTATCTATCACAGAATTCGATCTTATTTGTCGTGCATTGTTCCGTAACGAACGCGGAAAAGTGTACACACTGGAAAAGAATCAGTTGAAAGAAATATACTCTATATTCGATTGGAAAGGAGATGGAATGATCGACAGAGAAGAATTTGAGGTATACTCGTAAACGTAAGATTACTGCTATTTCTATTAAATTCAACTTCATCATATTCTGTTTGATTATTTCCTAGATGTGTTGGAACCGTTGGATTAAGGTGTGCTGTCGCCCGAAGAGTGCTTTTCTAATCGTCGATGTACAAAATGATTTTATAACAGGGTCTTTGGACATTAAGCAATGTGCTGCCGAGCATGATGGTTTAGAAGTGATCGAGCCAATTAATCGGTTGTTGGACACCGTACAGTTCGATGCGGTTTTCTATTCTCTCGATTGGCATCCTGTAGATCACGTATCTTTTATCGATAATTTACATCTCAGGTAAGTAGCCTTTGCTCCGATGTTTGAATATGCTCATTTCTTAAATTAAACGCTCTATGTTTCAACAGAGAAGTTGATCCTAGCAGCGAAATCTCGAAAGATGAAGCACAAGTTTATGATACGATTACGTTCAAAGGACCACCGTTGTTGATGCAACGTCTTTGGCCGCGCCATTGCATTCAGGATTCTTGGGGTGCAGAGCTGCATAAAGATTTAAAGATCATCGATAATGCGATTAAAATTTATAAAGGGACTAACCCGGAGGTTGATTCGTATTCCGTCTTTTGGGATAATAACAAGATGCAGGATACCAGCTTGTTATCACAGTTACAAGAAATTGGAGTAACAGACATATACATTTGTGGATTGGCTTACGATGTCTGCGTAGGAGCAACTGCAGTCGATGCACTGAAATGTGGCTATCGTACTATTCTTATTGATGACTGTAGTCGAGGCGTAGATCTTGTAGATATCGAGAAAACCAAATCTACTGTCATAGCCAGCAATGGTGTTATAGTCAATTCTAATCAGGTAAAAGCAATGGTCGAGGGAAAGGACCGTCGACCAGAACTCGGATACAAATTAGCTTCAGAAATCAAAGAAAATTTTAAATGTTGAAATCTCATAGATTGAATTATTAGAAATTATTATATAAATTTGAAATTAGTATGTGAATGTGTATAAATTCAATGAAACACATGTTACAGGGTTCGTTCAGCTAAAGACTATTCTACTGTATTAAGTAAATTAGAATAAATATATTTTTCGTTAAAGCAAACTTGTCTACATTCTTCTCTCATTTGAAGATTCCCGCGAAATCTATAATGGCGATGTGAAACCATAATGTTTACAAACCGTTTTCATTGCGAGGACAACGGCGCTCGCGTTTATATATACGTACAAATAGATCATTTAAGTAAAAATTACCATACATTCTGTATCGATAGTATATAATATACAATTATAAATAAATAGTAATGAAAACTATTCACAAAAAATGATGCGATAACCTACAAAAATTTGACTGCTTATGTACATTATATACAAGTATAATATATAACCTAAAAATTAGACAAACGGCTGTTTAATCGGTATGCTTGTCTGACGGTACAAATAATATTGTGGAAAGGAGAAATCATGTTTTATCACGTGAGTAATTTTTTTATATAAAAAATTATAGAATTCGAACACCAATGAATATTTGTTTATTTTCGTAGATATCATTGGAACATGAAATTTTATTGCATCCTAGGTACTTCGGCCCCCAATTATTAGACACTGTTAAACAAAAATTGTACACAGAAGTGGAGGGTACTTGTACTGGAAAGTAAGTTTGTATTCCCAATACGAAATACGAAATACGAAAATACGAAGTTTATCTGAGTAATTGTGTAAATAATTCATGAAATTTTAGATATGGTTTTGTAGTTGCTGTAACAACGATAGATAACATAGGCGCAGGAATTATACAACCTGGACAAGGATTTGTAGTGTATCCTGTTAAATACAAAGCTATTGTTTTTAGACCATTCAAGGGAGAAGTGTTGGACGCTATTGTAACTCAAGTAAATAAGGTAATAAAAGAGTTTTCAAAAAAGTATAATATCATGGTCTAACTTTCCTTCATGTTGATTAGGTTGGAATGTTTGCTGAAATAGGACCGCTCTCGTGTTTTATATCTCATCATGTAAGTTGATCTTAACCAGATATAAATGTGTAACATCGTTTTATAAATTGTTCGTATATCGTTTACAGTCGATACCAGCAGACATGCAGTTTTGTCCGAATATAAATCCACCGTGTTATAAATCTAAAGAGGAGGTAAATTTTACTGTTATAATAATAATAAAAATTTTGTTCGCATAATTCTACAACTGCTAATATAAATTTTAGGACGTGATCATTCAACCAGACGACGAAATAAGATTGAAAATTGTTGGTACAAGAGTTGACGCCACTGGAATCGTTAGTATCCAAGACACAAATTTTCTTTCCTAATATATAGTATGGTATGCATTGTGTAGTATATATATATGGTAATGTTCTATATTCTTATTACAGTTTGCTATTGGAACACTGATGGATGATTATTTAGGTAATTGCATATATTTCGTAACTTTACAAATACATTTCTAATACTAAATCTTTTTCAATTCTTCCTTTCACAGGTCTTGTATGCAACTAAATAAGCAAATAAGCATATTTGTCACACTCAATAAAGTTTTATTGTATTTTTTACAAAGTATTGTAATATTATCTAAAGCTATTTACTTATTTTATTACGCAAGTGCATATCACTAGTCCAAAAAATTGAATACAGTTGGTTTCATAGATTAACCCTTAGCACTTGAATGAGAGTCACCACTAAAAATTGCTATATCATTATTCAAAATATTGTTTAGATTATCAAATATGTAAGTATCTAATCAATTACTAAACATTTAAGTATTGCACGAAGTGTTATATCAATTTCAATATCCACAAAATGAAGAAAATGATATAGAATGGAATTATTCTAGGTCGGAAGGAATGCTTAATTTTCGAATTAAAATAATTCCGATTGCAAAGGGTTAAAAAGTGAGCCAATTGTTACATATATATAGGAGAAGGAAGAAAATAGTATACACACAACGTATTCATTAGTAATAAATATTGTAGTTTAATTGAATTACAATTTACATGTTGATGTTTTTATACATAATGCTTTGTCTATGTTTGTTTCTACTGTTCCAAAATGCTTACAAGCTATTAATTGCATAACTCTAATAACGCAAACACAATGCGATACATTCAATTCACCTTTGTATAATTATTAATGCAATTCTTTTTGGAAATAACTTAATAGCAACACGTTTTTCAAATTAATTGTTTATGGTCTGTTATTATTACACAAAAGATGTATAGTATGTGTTCGTTTGCGTGCAGAGCTTTTTACAAACATATTTCAAAACAAATATGTTAAATACATTATGTGCTGCGATACGTGTTACCGTTTTTATCTGTTTTTGCGATTCATTTTATTGAAGTTCGTTGTCTGAACAGGACTTAATGAAATGACAAGTATTCAAATCTAATAACGGTAGAAATAGAGCTAATTTTGCTGCAACGGGTGTTTTCAATTTTTCCATTAGATTACTTTGATCAGGCATCATCTTGTCAGCAACGTGTTTAAATACTTTACCGTCGTTATTTACGTAAAATGTAGAAAACCCATCGTACCACCTATGAACAAGTTTTCATAATTTAATTGATACGGTACAGCACAGGAATCGGTTTATGAAATAAGAACATGACTGAATTTACATACCCTTCGGATTGTTGCTGTGCATGATTCTTTATGTTCCAAGCTTTAATCATCCAAAACGTGAGGAATATCCGTGTTCCAGATATACCTACTATACGCCAACGAACTTTAATACTACTGTCTTCTGGATGCATAGTTATTTTTAAAATCTCTAGTTTGACATAAGCAAATTTTAGGTGACCTAATAATCTCATCCACAACACTTGCTTCACGTAATTGTGAACTCCTCTGAAATACAATGTCAATGTATTATAAATTTGAAACGATACATTCCGATCATACGTTTGAAAACATTTTAGATCGTACGCTTACACAGTTACTGTTCCTTTAAAGTTGTTGACAAATACCAGATCTTGCGTGTATATAGTATAGTTTATAGTTCTAACAAACACGTTTGGTAACTACAAAAGAAAACAAGCTTTATGCAAGGTAAAGCAACATATTTGGAAAGCAAATACGTACATCTTCTCTAAGAGTATTAAATATATGTTTCAATTGAACTTCGGTCGGTTTACGATCGTCGGATGGTTGCTTGTCATCCGCGTTTTGCACATTAGGAACAGGCTTGGTATGAAGAATGCTTTGTTCTTTCAAACAAGGCGAATTAACTAGATTCCTGTTGACAGAGAGCCTCTCGTTGTGAGATAAACAAGACTTGTTCACGTAAGGCAGTGTCTGATCAGTATTTGCTTCTAACCATTGGAAATTATTATTAAATGCAGACTCGTTCATGGTAGCAGCATTATCTTTGTCTACTGTACGAATATTTGTTTTTCTTTGCTCTTGCATCCATGTCAATCGTCGTTCGCTCCAATTGAACTCTTTATTCAATGTGCTAGACCATTCTGTGCGAACATCGAAATAAGTAACTGGCGAATATTGGCCCATTAAATGGGACACAGAATTCAGAGATCTCTCCCCATGATTCGTTGCTGTGTATGTTGCTGTTGCCGCTGGTACATTCAAAAACTGAAATTTTACAAAAAGAATATTTTTATTTCCTGTCTCCTTTTTGTCTCCTGTACTTTTCTGTATCTATTCCGAATATGATAATACATATCCTATAACAATCCACTAAAAATATTAATGCCGATCAAAACAATTTCTATATAATTGAATGTCTATTATATAAGTATTTTGAGGTTAACATGTTCCGGTAATTTTGCATAACGAAAGAAAGCAATGATCATTTTATGCGAATTAACGATAGTAATAGCAGTGACGATTGTGATTGAAATGATTTGCAACAATCTTGAATAAACATTCGTAAATACCTCTTCTAAGAACAAAGACGACTTAACATGTTTTGGTAAGCGACGGTCGATTTTCGTTACTTGTTTTCGGGTATTAACAAAAGGTGTAAATTTGTTCGGGATATTTCGTAAGCACAAAGACATCTTCCTCCTATTTTTGGCTCACTAATTCATACTCGGTATCCTCTAATTACACAGAATATTATAATACAATCCTATGACAAGCACAAACGTTGATACAATCTCGGCATGATACCACAGACAGACTACGACAGATTCATACACGTTTTAAAACACGTTTTCGATTACTTTCCGGGAATACACTTTGCGACCCAGAAGAGGGCAGTGTATAGCTCCAGTGGGAAATTTAAAAATTCCAATTTTACTTTATTTACCGGTATGCTATTAATAGTTTTTTTAAAATGGTGTCTAACAGACACTCCTGAAAGAAATTATTAGATTACATTACTGAAGGAGCTATCGCCGGTGAGTAAAGTGTTAATAATGTTACGAATAAAAAGTCAAATAATAAGTCGTATGACAATTTCTTGTTTAATCATATATACATATTAACATGATGCTTTAACGGTGGCGTTATAATAATTATGATAAAAAGTAATGACCATATGTAATCACTTAATCGACATAGATGTTCATCTACACGAGGAAAACACTTTTAAAACAATAAGCAGCTATTAACACCTGTGAACGAGCAAGTAAAAATATTTATCAAACATTCTCTTGAGAAATGTCGCATCGGGGAAGATTCGAAGTGACGAAGGAAGTAGTTCGAGAGTTCGTATGGATCATAAATATTTTTTTGAAACTGTAATGACGAGATACATTTGAATTTGAATGAGTATCGTACATATTTTTACATGAGATGCTAATGGAATGCTAATCAGACAAATACATTATCAACAATTATTCAAAGTTCGAACTTAATAATACAATATAACTTTTGGTTCGATAAAAATTTGCTCTTGTTACAATTCATAACTTTCGTCTTATCATACAAAGAATTATAACAAATCAACGGCAAGCCATAATCTCTTTGTTATTTTGAAAGATTCATTCTTATAGGAAATGTTGCGTGCCTTACCAGAAGACACCGTTATGTATTAGAAATACGATTAAATGTAACATCATTTAAGCAGAACGCTATATCGCTTTGCAGACAATATCGGTATCAATTTGGGGTCCAGAACCATTCGGAAATTCTTCGAGATTCCTGTTCCCTGTTCTCTTCTCTCGATCGGTGCGAAGACCGTTTCTTTTTCTTTTCCGTTTTGTCTGTCTTGTCTTTCTCCTTATCCTTGTCTCTAGATTTCTTTTTCTTCTTCTTCTCTTTATCTTCCGTCTAAAAAATATTGAATTTCGTAGGGCCATAGATTAATTACTAAATAAAACATTGGTGAAATTGATGCAATGACTTCCACTAATGTTCGGACGTTCTTGGAAAGACGATAACTCTTTTAATCTTGGGCTATATGACTTGAACTTTTTTGAGAAATTAGAGCAATTGGTTTGCTACACAACACGAACAAAATTTTTGAGAAAAGATTGCAAGTTATGTTGTAAAATGCAACTTTTAGTACTTTCTCTACAATTCCGACCAATTGCAATTTTTAAAAAAATTTCTTTTCACATCCTGTAGTAAACTAATTGTTTAAATCCTGCTGTAAAAGTTATCGTTTTTTTTTAGAGCGTCTGAATATTAATGGGAGTCACTGTATATACCTTTTCTTTGTGCTTCTTCTTTTCTTTCAACACAGGACTGCTGCCGTTCGAGCTCATGTGCTGTACACTAGCGCTATCGAGTAATTCTAGATGTACGTTGGAACTCGTTACGCTAACATCTAAACTTTTATCGCTCAATCCTAGTCTGTCTTTCCTCGTGCTACTACTACTGACATCTTCGCCACCCTCGGGACTTTGTCTCCATTTAGAATCACCTTGGAGCCAAATATCGAATTCGTCGGAACTGATCTCTTGTTGTTCACTGATTTCGTAATGTAATTCTTGTTGTTCACTGATTTCGTAACGTAATTCCTGTTGTTCGTTGATTTGTAATTCTTGCTCTATCGACGACACAGAATCGCGCTTAACGATTTGTCGAAGTTTCTCCGAATTGATTTCCGTGTTCGTTAGAGATTCGCGTTTATGCTTCTGTTTGGATAATGGATTTTCGGCTAGTTTCGGTTGAATCGGAGGCGTTGTTTCCTCGGTGGATGATAAATCGTCCTCGTAACCAGCAACCAATGGATTTGCAGTTTCGGTATCGCTATTCAAAGAAAAAAGGAGAAAACAATAAGTAAATATGGAATCGGGTTTCATTTAAGGGGGCAGTCTCGTAAAAATAGGATTTTGCGGCCTAGAGTGATCTTTCATCTAGCGCTTTCGACTACTGAAAAACCCTATCTTTGCATTATCGAGAAATGAGAAGGTGCATCCCGCACCCTTGCAATCCTGGAAACAAGTCTACCCCCTTAATCCTGCTACTTCGCGTGGCCTAATGTGTACCTTTCGGAATCTAACTCTTGGTGCTGTACTTTCTGTGGCGAGATTTGACTACCATCTTCTAAGAATGATCGATCTAAAAGACCATCGTCTGGTACAAAGTCTTCGACGCTGGTCAATGGTGCACCTGTATTCATATTATTAATGTGTGCTGCTTTATCCACCTCATCTTCTTTTTTATTACCAAATATCTTCGACATGAGCGATTGTGGTTTGCTAATGGAATCTCTTCTATCAGAATTGCTATTTAAAAATTCAGACACCTTGGAATCTGTATTCGATACATTTTGCGAGGCAGATAACGCCGATGCAATCTGCAGAGTTTTAGTAGGAGCTACTTGATTCTCTAAAGTACTGAAATTCTCTTTCTTTGGCGATGTTTTCAGATCTATAGTTTTAACCGGAATCGGTGTACCACCTCCTATAGGACCAGGCATCGAAATGGATCTCCTAACTTCTGCGTTCGCATTTATGTTACCATTAGAAGACGATATATGATGATTGCTTAAAGAAGTTGTAACGTTAGAGACTAGAATACTGGCAGAGACGGAGTCGGCAATAGCTCTTCTTCTGTTAACGAGATTGTCCAGGAACTTATTGTAATCGGCGTCGTCGCTGTCCTGGAACAGGTCAAGCTCCTGTACCGTCAAACGTGTTTCCTCCTCGTTTGTTTCAAGCTGCTTCAACAATGTTTCTCGTTGCAGCTGAAGGAATGGAAGATTGAAGAATTTGTGCAGAAGTTTTAACCCGAAGCCGTTTCTCATGGACGACTCTGTGTATCTTACCTACAAAGAAGAAATGTATAGAAAGCAATTAATATTTCTTTACATTGTTGCGACTAGACAGCGGATCTTTATGCAAAATAATAATTTTCTACCTAAATTGCAACAAACTGGAGTGAAATAGAAATTGATTTTCTATTTTAATATGTTTGATAGGTTGAAAATAATGTAATAGTATTTTGAAATTTTTCTAATATTACTGGTCTTAAATTGCCTACTCATTTTGTCATAAATGCATAAAACAATGCTGTCTAGTTATGACTAGACTGCAGATATTTATGCAAAATAAAAATTGTCTGCATCGATTGCAAGACATAGAAACTACATTGAATTTTATTTCTTCCCTTAATGATTTTAATAGAGTGAAAATCTCATCTACTCAATTTTGCTATAAATGCATAAAGATCCGCAGTCTAGTTAGGGCTAATAGTACCAATGAATTTACTTGTGCCGATCTCTCATGTAACGAATCAATAAAATACGTCACGTGATCCGATGTAACAGTTCTATGATGAGCCATATCACAATGGTTTCCTAAAACGATGACGGGAATATGGCTAGGTATTTTCGGAAGTTCCCTTTGTACATAATCGAACGTCCAGGATTTCGTGATGTCCATCATAATGATGACACCGTTGGTCCCTTTATAAACATCGAGAAATTCTGCGTCCAATGCAGGTTCCTCGATTATATTCTCCGACTGAGAATTATCCATCTTCAGGCCTTCGAACTTTTTTCTTCGCCGACCTTTATCTACAACATCCCACACTTCGACTTTAACAACGTCATCCGTAGCTTTATAGTTCCATTGAATGCTGGTTACTTGTATCTCTTCCGTCGGTATATATTCTTCTATAAATTTTTGGCCTTGGAGTCTATGAAATAAGCAAGTCTTTCCCACGTTTCTATCACCCTTTATAATAATTTTCACTGAAAATGGTACTGATATCATCGCAAATACTTCATGGTTTTATTAGGAATGAACAAGACATACGTACTATTATATTGTACACCTTTGGCAAATTTTCTCTGCAACGTCGTTGGCATGGACTGATGAGCCGGTCTTGGGGATACATTACCGACTCCATCGGATTTCCCAGCTAATCTTTTAAATGCGGACAACATCTCGTACTTCTTCTCTGTGCCAAAAATAATGTAGGAAAATATCTTTTCCTTATCGATGCTAAGACAAATATCTGAAACAGAATAATAGCTATTACATTTCATTACTTTCCACGGTTATTATCAATCTTATAATTGATTAATTGCGGCTGGCTGCGAAGCAGTTTCCTTATTTGTTTAAACACAGATACAAGTGCAATAAATATTAGAACTGCTAGACACGCGAGTTCTATAATATATTTCTCTAATGGTACAACAAATAGCAATATTTATTAATCAATATATAAGATATATAAGTAATATAAACATTTAGAAATCAAGTTAACATTCGTTATTGTTACACGTCTGAGTACGCTTATAAAAGACAACTATATTTCGACGAGTATTTTTATAAGAAACTCCAGAGATAACGGAAAATTATTGTACTGCTTACCACATGTTATTCTAAATTATCTGTAGAAAATAAAAATTCATTCCAAATAGATAACCGATACAACAAAACGAAACCAGCTGTCACTTGGCAGCTACACTTATTTCTTTTGGTAATGTTGGTATTCGTTTCCTCGACCAGTTGTCAACTTGTCGGCGCACGCAACACCAGAGCAGTTTGCCATCCCCACATTGTCTGCCGTGCTCCAATGAATAGTTCTCCATGTCTGAGAGGGGGGCGTTTTCAGATCTTGAATTGGCAAAGCTGTGAGCAGAGAGCAGCAGAGAGTATATGAGAGTGCTCACGTCCGGTATTTCGCTGTTCCCGGTACAATGCTACCTCCTAGTCTAATTTTTAGCCTGGATCAGAACCTATGTACATCATCTTCAATCATCTTTAGCCTGGATTAGACCAGATTAGACCAATGTCAAGAAATTGTCATCGCCCGGCCGATTCAGACCACGGATTTGCTCATATTTAACGGTTCATTTAAAAGATTTTTTTTAACGCATTTATCTTTATAAGACCTTAACCCTTGAGCAAGTGGAAACCAAAAATTTTCAAGACTTTAAAAAAGCACATATATGGAATATCTTGCAAAATAATCTACAATTAGAAAGAAATAAGTTCCGCAAGTTCAAAAAAAGAATACATTTTTCGCCAATGTTTATTGATAAAATATAGTGAAACCACACCACAAAAAGACGCAGCCTGTCCAGATTTACAGGTTTCGCCTAACATATTTTTCAACGCGATAGTTTAAAAGATATTCGAGAAAGATGATTTTGACAATAAAATTTGTTATTTATTTATTAATATTGAAAAATTTTATGCCAAACGGTTTCGGTAAAAATGTTAGTATTGGGACTCTTAGAGCTCCAAAAAGTGTGGACAGAAAAGCCCATAAGATGCAATGTCTGTTGCAGAGATGTTGTTAGAACTTAAATTATACTGTAAAGTGAATGTATGTATTTTCTTCCCTAAAACCCTTCCTCTATGTTGCAATTGCTCTGAGGTGAATAACAACAGCACTACCAAATGCATACGTTGTACGACTCTTTATTATAATAGCAATAATAATGGGATAGTGGTAGTAGTAATAATATGCAGTATACATTTCTCATTATCCATATTTTCCCATAAACATACATCGAACGTTTGAACCGCAAAGTGCATTAAAGATATATATCGGAATATGTTACATTAAGCCCGAAACGAGTCACTCATAAACCATCATATACATACATAACATACAGCTCAATTAATACTTCTGTTCAACTTTAACGCGTGTACTCATAGTATCTCCTCCTGTCATTTGGGGATTCATTGCAAGTATATATATACAGTGACAGAATTAAATCTATTCATAGACCGGTGACGCTTACTGTCAACTGACAATTCTGGTTTCAGTGTAACACTAAATCAACAATTATCTCCATCGGCCTACACCTTAATAGGAATCGAAATGACCATAGACAATTCAGGAATGAAGAACATTCGCAAATTTAATGTTATCATTCACCGAGGATAGTAATGAAAATAATAAAATGTAAGGTGGTAAAAGTCAGCGGTGTATGAACATTTTTCGCATGCCGCTGCGTATCACGTCGGGAAGTTTCGAGTAGATCGATCTGCTTTTCGATCACCTGTTCGCTACCTACTTATTACATACATGCGCGGTAAGTTCTTATCTCGGGCGAAAGAAAACCATCGAGCGTGACAAAAATAAATTTCAAGCACCGACCGAAATTGCCAACCTCGTTTAATAATTTATATTTCACCGCTAAGATAATGAAACAACGCAAACAGAAGCATATCTTATTCGGAAACGAAATGCCATTTTTCACAAAAAGAATTGTTCTGATTTTGAATACAGATTTTCGGGAAAGAATGGTGTCATCGATTTTGCTCTAACTACACTCTCGTAGTTCCTGGGGAGGACTCTTACGCTTATATAATATGTACAAATCAAAAATTTCAATAGATATCTATATATATATATATATATACGTATATACATGTAACGTACATTAAGGAACGCGTTCGCATTATAATATGCTACGATTTATGCGCGATGTATTAGTCTTTGAAAGCAAAGTTCCATGTCACAAGTATAAAACCGAAAACAATCTACCGTATATTTCGCAAGAATTGACAAAACCAGCGTCACTCAAATTGTGATCAATGGCGGGGAGGAAAGAATCTGATTTGACGTTAAAGAAAATGGAATTTTTCGATCTTCTCGTTCCTCTCGAGAATTCCTCATGCAAATGGAATAAAGCCTACTAAACATTCTCCTCGGCTTCTTCGCTTCTATCAAATCGACGCGATTCATATTTACGACACGTTCTGTTCGATCGTTGTCCTATCACAAAATGTCTGGACACCACCATGAAAAACCGATCAAAGGCTTACCCTACGTCCTACGTGTTTGTACATCGTATCGTAAATCGTTAACCTTCGCTCATCGAGTTCCCACGTTCTCCACTACCGGTTGTGGCTTACACGCAACGAAACTAAATTTCTCCCTTGTTATTCAAGTTAGCTAAAATATGTGTATGGAATATATCACCGAAAGTAATGATCAGGAAAAGCACAGACTTTCGGAGCAATCGTTAGTATACGTTTTTAAAAAGAGTCTGCTGTCGCTCTGGCAGATTAAACATTTTATGTCATAAATCGACGAATTGAATATTCGAATGCTGTAGAAGCACCATTTTCCTCGAATCTCAGATTAACACTTTGCTATTCTTCATAGCGTACCGACAAGCTTTTGATCATTCTGTTTTCCTTTTACAAAAGAACAAAGTGTTAATCAAACTGTGCACCTTTCGATTGGTATGAACAAGATATATATCGGCGGATAGACGAGAAAAATCGTGTGGCAATTTGTTTAGTAAAAAAAAATGCGTAAGGCGGCGGCTATGTTCGTCTATGTTGGTACGTTCGCCTCGCTCTGCGTTGCTCTATCTAAAGTGCTACAAGAAAGAGTTGACAGTAGGAAAACGGAAATTCAAGACCCTGGAGAGCTCGTGTAATAATGCAAACGGGAAGAAGCAGGACGCAAAGCATTTTCGATTTTCTCCGATCCGCGTCAATAGAATGGCAGTCACGCTTCTTATTAGTTACAACCTTGATGTAATGATACAATTCGCTCGGTAGTTAATAACAGTAGCTGCATTGCACATCATCTAACAATGGGATCCATAAAATTTCTCATATACCTAACATTTCTTACATCATCGATATCTCGTGGCGATTCGCTTTGTATAATGCAATAATTGTTATTCCATCCAGCGTATAAAATCAGACTTCATATCGTATCGTGTCCGTAGACGTGTGTAACAAATTGTCGCGATACGATCAACATTATTTCTGCTATAGTTAACTTCGCAATTGATTCGCGTGCAACTTAATACTCTTCTTAGCATTCCTTTCTCTCTCGCTCTCGCTTTCACACACACATTCTCACTCTCACTCTCTCTCTCTCTCTCTCGCTCTATCTCTTGACTTGTGTTTCATTTACGTTTCCGTCGCTATTGGAATTCTGGCGCTTCATCAGTGACGCTATAGAACAATATGAATTTTAAACGCACTAAAACGGTTCAGCAACATAGTTCAGCCCACTCGGCGTTGGAGTAAGAAAAATATCTAAGATTTCCACTATTCTTGCACTTCTTCTCGTTGAGCCCGTGAAAACATTCCGAGTAAAAGGAAACTGAACGTACGAAACACTACCCTGTGTATCTGTTTCCAGTGAAATTCGGTTAAACAAGAGTGGACAAGGTAAAAAACTGTACCTTGGGTACCCAGAAATTTTTGCATTATTCAAATGTAGTCCCGTCGAATTTGGTGAGAAAATTCGAAAAATCCAAGTTTCAATCGTAGGAGATCAGTGGTTCAAAAGTTACGAGTGTTTAAAGTTGAGCGATTTTCAGTGATTCTGACAGGTAAGAGTGCCGCTATGTTCCGCTCATTGGACGTGGCGCTCTTACCTGTCAAAAACACTGAAAATCGTTCAAGTTTAGACACTCATAACTTTTGAACTACTGGTCTAGGGGATTAAAAGTTGGATTTTAGACAGTTTCTCGCGAAAATCTACAGAAGAAAAAGGCAAAAATGTCTGGTTACCCAAGGTACAGTGCAGCCGCGGAAAGTATAAGCTGAACAACACAAACTGGTCTGGATTAGATTTAGAATAGTTATCCGCGAAACGACAGCTATGACGGTTTACTCGAGTAGTCGTATTGTTTATTTTTCGTTTCGCGGCGAATAAATCGGAGTCCAAGTGAGGATTAAAACTGGATTCGAAACTGTTGTGTACACTCAACTGAAACAAGTGGCGCGTTCACTGTCGTTCACTTACTTATCCTGAGGTATTTTTGCCGGTGTGTCTGTGTGCCTTACAAAAACTTTGATTCGCGCGAATGATCCTGATCAGCGAGCTCGTCGTGGAACGTCCCGCGAATTCTATCGCGGAGGATACCGACTCGGCTGTGTAGGTTTCCCTGAATGATCCTTCAAATCACTCGGGTTGTACATCGTTGGTCCCTAAAAGCAAAGATTCGCGTTAAAACACCGATCAACGGAAATCGCATATTGAAATTATAAAAAACAAATATACATATATCAATTTTAATCGAACAAGATTTGTTATACCGTTTCCTTATACGATCTGGCATTGGAAAAGAAACTAAGATGAAATAGAGAAATTAATATAACCATGTAACATTATCTTTCCGCTTCTTCTTTACAGTTACTTGTCTGAGACTTCCGTGAGTTGAACGATTAAATGCAACGAAAAGCAACGAGAATGTACACCGGAGGCCGCAACCAATAATCTATCCTTCACCAAGCTTTCCCATAGTTTTGCCATTGAAATCTTATGTCTTATGAGATTAATGTGCTCGGCATGACGAACGTAAGCTTGATTTAGCAATAAAGCCGCACGGTGGCACAAATCGAAGGTAAAAATGTTCGTATGATATCTATCGAGGATGCAGAGTATTTTTTAAGTGGCAGAAAATCGCGCGTGAATCGTGGGAACAGGCCATGGTAAAGCGTGTCTTCCATAGCGATATCACTCGCGAAAAGTATTGCTCTCCTTACACATCAGGAACCACTCTACCTAGAAGAATGTGCCAATTAAAATATACTCCTCGATTTGGGTACCATATGGTAAATTGATTATTTAATACCGTCGAATTTCAGTAACTCAAGAACCTGAGACAACTTTTCTTCGCTGAGAAATCTCTACAAGTAGACATAGTAATTTACTTCGATTTGACTTCGAAATAAGTTTAAAGTAAAAATCTCATTATTATTTATTTCAGATCTATAAAGACTTACTACAACTGGGAATAAAATTATATTTGACTTCACTTTCTCAAAATACGTCTACAAAAATTGCAAATTGCATAAATATCCGCAGTCTACTCATCGGTATGGTTTTACCGAAGTTCGACTGTATAATATTAGCTCATCTCATGAGTAATGCTGTCTTTCGTTATACTTTGCGCAAACATTGGTTCACAATTAAAGCTACTACTGCTATCGAAAAGTGGATGGACAGTTTATAAATTTCTGCATTACTCATGGGACGAGCTTGTAAATAAATTACTGTTTTCTATCATGTGTAGCTCAGTAGAATGTATGAATGATCACCTCTGGAATGAGAAACGACTAACGCCGCTGGATTACCTTGTTCCTCGGGAGGAGACGCAGATCCCTCATCGTGTAGCTCTGCACCTCTCGCGATAACGAGCTGGTTGAGCTCCATCGAGAGAGCTGTGTGCCATATACAACACAACAATCTTGTCTCACTAACCAATACTCGGCTTTCGCAATGATTAGGCATCAAAGTATGCGAGGAGTATGCAACGCCGATGCTCACAACACGAACAGCTTTTAACGCAAAATTTTTCTTTTCTACCGCTAAATGGAAAGGAAACGTTGAAGTCATCGGTGTTGCAAGCCTCTCGCATCGCCGTAAAACAAACGCAGTATTTTCTATAGTAGAAGTGTAATTTCATTGTAACAATCAAACATGCTCGGAATCATCACACAAATACTCTACTGTGTCCTGTACCGTGTGTTACGATGCCAACCAGAAACCTCTCAGTGCTCTATTCGCCAGAAAAATTGTTTACGTGCATAGAAATAAAAATTGTTAAAGCAGCACGAAGCTTTCAAAGTAATGTCAACACTGTAGCTACCGTGATAATCTGTTAGTTAGCGTTTCGACTACTTAATTCTTGAAAGACTGTTAGATAGATAAAGTGTTAACAATAACGCTGTGATTAGTAATGAAAGAAAGAAAGGACAGCTTTTGCGAACGCTCTACTCCATTTCCTGCTGCTTTATCGTTTCCCACAAGCATAGCAGCGCTAACATCGATTCGTTCGGGTTGCGGAGAAATATGGTTTGCTGTAGCAAACACGTATACATTATTTACGGTCTGAACCATGCTGGCAGATAAAATACGGCATACCATGCGTGCACGACCATAAGAACAATGTATAAGATTAATAAAATAGTCCTTACTATCTGCAACAATTATTATTTGGCTACATCATTCTGCCTCCCCGACTGCTTGCAAAGAAAACATAAAAAAGAAAGGTGGATTAAACACAGATCGTCAAGAGAAGGAACGTCTGTTACGATCTCGAGAAAAGTGAAATTAGTACGATGATCGTTAATGTGACGCAGGAAAGCACACGGTTTTCAAGAAACAGCAACGAGACTATCGACACTCTTTCTTTTTTAATATCGAATCGTATCTTTCGAAAGGAGAAGAAACATCTACTCTTTGACCTTACTCTCTGTCCCCCACACACTCCCTAATTTTTATATGAACACAGACTGTACAAACATAAACTGAAATTGAACGTAAGAGAGCCATTACGGTTCAGAATAGACGATGCACAAAACTAGGGAAAACGTTCAAACATAACCGATCGTGTGTTACCGAAAGGGGAATAATCGGTAAGAGAAAGTAACATCTTAACATTACAGTTCCAGAGACAAGTACAATCAAGCTGCATACCAGCATACTGCAGCCATAACTTAAAGATAACAAACGGGGTTGTGTACGATTAGTCGGAAACTGTAGAGGCACATAATGCAGCCAAAACTGAAAGACGATAAACGGGATTGTGTACAATTAGTCCGAATCTATAGACGCATACGTGAAACTGTATTGTTAATGTTGTATATCTATACATGTTTGTAGTGACAAAACTGTGTACAGAAATGTAACGGAAAGAAGAGAAATGGGGTATCTAAAAACATAGCGGTAATTGCATTGGAAAACTTACTCCTTGAGATGCATTTTCGGAAACGTTCGCCGATGGTGCAGCGGGCGTCGTCGTTGATGTCAGAGAGGTCATGGTCGCGTTCAGGTCGTTTACTGAAAATTAATTACAATATAGAATATGCATAACATCTACGATCTAATATTTTCAATTTTCGATTTTTGAGATTATAAAGATTCACGAGGAATGACTAAAATAATGTAAAATAGTCACTTTTAGCTCTTAGCGAAAAGAATAGTGTACAGACCTGGCGCAGGAATGAATAATTGAGGCGAGGAGGTTGCCATAGGTACAATCGGAGACGTTATGGGGGTTGGCATGTTTGGAGGCGCAGCGGTGTTCTTCGAGCCAACGGGATTCATCACGTCTATGTAATTAGCGCGCATACTCCTTCCTTTCGGTAATTTGAATTTATTAATGCCAGATTCGTCGGCTTGCGAGGGTGGCTGAGGTAGCTGAGGTGGCTGAGAGGGCTGTTCCGCTATAGGTGGTCTAAAACCCATGTCGGAAGCCTTTGGAGGAGGAGCTAACGTCGTAGAACCAGTGTCCCCGTCTTCGTCCTTGTTCGTCCACTTCTTGGCAACAGGATCCCACACGATCTGTTCAAACACACAATCGATTTAAATAGAAAACTCTTTGTTTGGCGATGTACACGGTACTTGCACTGGAACTACAACCCCTAGTCAAAGAACGTGATCGATAGTATACATGTGAATAATTGATAGACGCTTCGTTTAATCGATACTTTTCACCAGGGGTGTAGACTACAGGGCTCAAACAGGGAGTTGCATCGGCAAGTGTTAGGAAACGGCACGTTAAATCTGAAGCCAGAACGTATGAATAATTCGTTAGCTGTTAATTGTCCGAACAATCAGGTATACTGGCCTTCTCCTCTGGCACCGTTACAATCAGAGTTGTTCAACTACCCCAAGTACCCGCGTGAGCCCTTATAAAACATAGAAACCAACTGTCGTGATTGTTCAGAGATCTGTTTGAGCAGAGCTGGGTAAAATGCGAAACAAATTCGAAAGAATGAGATACTAAAAACTTAAATAATCCCCCGTAATACTATTGGAATTACAGGGTAGAGCATTTAAATCATCTTGCTTGCTATTGATTAAATGCTCCCCTGTATTCAAAATTCGATTGCCTTCTTCGACTACCGTCTCGAAGCACTCCGATTTTCCCCAGCTCTGTTTTCGCACGCGTTACGCCGCCCAGAGAGCGAAGGTCTCACCGTTGGATTGTTGTCATCAGGTAGTATCATTTGGTTCTTCGGTTTCGGAGCGAACTTGCTGAACAGGCCACCAATCCATGAACCTCCGGTGTTCGACGGTTTCTTCTCGGCCGGTTTCTCCGCAGGTTTCTTGGCAGGGGCTGTCTGTTTGGAGGATGTCTTCGGTGTCTCCAACGCGTCCAACTCTTCGAGCGGGTCGAACTGCTTCCTCGTCGACGGAGTCATCGAGATCGCCGGCTTCGGTGGCTGAAATAAAGTATACGATTCATCATCGCAAAATTGTTCCGGCAAAGTTGATCACTGTTTACTGCAACAGCAACCGTCCCAGGGTTTTATTTAGCTGTGCGATTCTGTTCTACGCGTTCTGAACATCCTGGTACATCCGCGTAGCTATCACAGTAAGTAGTGAAAAACTTTGCTTGCGTAACAAACAGTATATCGTACAATCTTTCTTGTCAAGTTAAAACAACAAGAAACAAGGCGCGGTCTTGAAAAATCCACAGAATATTCGATGATATATATAGGAAACTTTATTGTATATTTAACAATAACAGACTTGTGTACATAAAGTGACATCTAAAACAGAGAGCTAGCTTCTATGGATCCGGCTCTAGAATTACTTTGTATCAAAGAGCTTCGTTCACAACCGACAGTCTATAAACAACACAAAGCATCCGATAGACTTTCTCGACGCGGAAGAATTCAAGAAAAACCGCGCAGAATTCACCATGTGCTCGCCGATCTCGTTCAGGCTCGTTAGATTCTTGAAATGTATTAGGTTGCTGCATATGAAATATCTGATTTTTTACGAGACATCAGATTTTTACATGTTTCTTGATTTCCAAGATCTGCAGTCTAAAATCGGACATTCCATATGCAACAACCTAATACAAGAAATCCTTTAAGTTTGATCGAAATCGACAGACAGGCGGTTCCTGGGCGGCTCGAATGGCTCGGAAGTAACTTAATCGTAAGTTCACATAACATTTCTAGTATGAAACTGAGGGTGGTGGAGGAGAACGACTTAGCGCATCGAAATTTATAAGAATCGGCTACTGGTTATCAAAACGCAACAAACGCAACCGTCGTCGTCTACTCGCAATTCGTCGGGACATCGATGTCGTATGTTTTCATGAATGACTTTTCCACAGGGAGATTGTTAAGCTTAGCCGAGTTAAGATAACTTCGAACCGGCCTGACCGGTAGATCTATCGGATAGGTTCCGCCGGAGATGAACGGCTTGTACCGACAGAATTCAGAGGAATTCTGCGAGGAGTTTGCGTGGGACCAGGCGTCCACTGTGTCGTAAATAACGTCTTTCCTTCGAATGTGGGGGGCTACTCTCATGACCTTTTTATCCTCAAAGTTACAGTATTGCGTCAACGTCTGACTATCGGGGGAGGGGGAGGGGCCAGGCATTCCTCTCCCTGATCTCGAGTCGAGTTTGGAGATCGTCCCCAGGCTGACCTTGGTGAACTGTACATCTAAATCGGTGATAGTCGCCGGCGATTTGCAACTAGCCTCGTTAGCCAGAGGCTGCGGTTCGCACGGGATCGTGTCGTTATCGTGGTCCGACTTCTTTCTGACTTTGCATTTCAAGAACACAGGAGGTTCCGAGGAAGGCGGCTTCACGTATCTACCGTCTATCTTCTTGACCTTTCTCGCGTCTCTCGCAGAAGATTTGTTGCTCGGTGAAAACTTTGGATAGGCCGTCGTGATTTTTGGATAGGTGATCATTTTTTTCGAAGGTTTCGTGGACTTGGTCTCGTCTACATGGCTCGACCGATAGAGATTCGAAACCGACGACGACGACGAGATAATGATATTCGACTCGGGGGAAGAACCGGGAACGATTCCTCCGACTGGTTTCGCTAGAGTGTCGCTTAATACTTTGCGTCGACGTAACGAGCTAACGTTGGTCCCGTCCAACGAGCACTCGCCGGGAACGATACTACTATCCGCAGTGAGCGAGTAATTACTTACTTCAGGAGTGGCTGTTTTATCTTCCGTTTCCGTCTGTCCGTATGCGAGCATCAAGAAAAAGGCGAAACAAAATTCCGTTATTTTCGCGTCTAATGAAGAAGCTTTGTTAAGAGTCTGCGTGGAGCAGTGGCATGCTTAGGGTGTCCCGTTCGTTACCGTAGACTACCTTAGAGTCTGCGAGTCGTAATTTACATTGCGATATCCTTAAGACAAGAATATCTTATTTCATTTTTATTGGTAAGCAATGCGAAATCTGAGAACTTGCTGGACTACAATAGTTGGTAAGTGTATACTTATCGGAATGTTTTTCATTAAAACCACCCGCCGCTATTTCAACAGGGACACCCTGGCATACGATCAGCAAGACTGAGGAGATGAAACGAAAAAGTTAAGCTAGTTTATTGCAACGACCGACTCTTACCTCATAGTTCCATTTTTCCTGTAGCTGAGAATTGTCGGTGTCACCTTGTTCCGAGGGATACGGAGCACCGGTTGACTGCTGCTGCCAATTAGCAACGCTGTTTCCGTAATTGCTCTGGTAATAAGAGTCTTGGTTCCAATAATCTTGCTGCTGCGACTGTTGGTAAGATTCGTCGTTGTTTCTTGTATATTTCATGGATTGGTCGTACGTGTCCGGCATATTGGACGGCAAGGACAAAGGTTGCCATTCTGATTGCACATCGGTCGAAGGAACGTCCATCATCGACGACGGACCCTCTCTGTACTCCGCTTGAGGTGGGTTCCAGTGTTGAGCTTGTTGCTGTTGTTGCAGCTGCTGTTGCGGGTGCTTCATCTCGTACATTTCTTGAGCTTGCAGGCTACCGTACGACTCTTGCTTCGCGTGCGACCCGTAGGCATCGTTCTCGACTATTTCCCCGGACTGCGAGAAAATGTAACAATTAGTACGGAAACAATCGACTCAACCAAAGTAATGCGCATTGAACTTACACAGCACTTGCTAACAATCTCCGCTAAATTATCGAACCACGGTACAGTGATAGCTTCGTCGGTGGAGTCCTTGTAGACCGGGTCATGGTACTTAATCCTGTCCCCGAGATTGTACACCGAGCAGATGAACGACTTCTTGTACTTGGACGGCTCGTTGGCGATGTTCACAGCGATCTGTTCTATGTACAACAATGCTTTCTCGATCAGCCCGTGGTCCATCATCTTCGATGCCAAATCGAACTTGAAAGTCTGAAGATCGATCAACGTGAATCTCGGCTCGCTGAGGTTTCTCGCGTACTCGTAGATCTCCGTCAGCATCACCGCTTCCGTCGTGAGGAACGTGTTATACGGTTTATGGTGGTTCGCGCCTATCAGCACCAGTTTCACGTTGCTCGCCCCGTACGCCCCGAAGTCGACCTGCGAGAGGATGTAACAGAAGTGAGCGGCGTGGATGTCTCCTCGCGCGGATAGCGTATCCCCGAGAGTGGTGATCGAGCGACGATTAATCTCCGGATTCGAGGACGTGTTGGAGATGATCATAGCTAAATGAGGCCGCCAATCGTCCCATTGCGGATCCGAGATACTGGTGACGACGGCGGGCACGCGACCAGAGTGCAGCTGGTACAACGTTTGCAACGGGTCGTGATACGGTAAACTATTCGCGAATCGGGTCATCACGGACGCATGGGTGCGTTTGTCCAACTTGCTGGCCAGGAATAGCGCGTGCCCCCAAAGTCCCTCGTTCATAGCATACTCTGCACAATAGAAGCGACGAGGATTGCAATAACGCGATCATTTAAACAATCAAAGAAGACACAACTTGAACGAACACGTACCCAGCGCTTTTTGAACCAAACCGTACAGTAATGTGTTTCGGAATTCGTCTGTTATTTGCTCGATGCTTTTCCGCGGTTTGCTCTCCGATTTCTCCGAGACCGCCATGCCAGCATCTTGGCTGCTCTGGAATCCATCACCACCTAGTTCTGATCTCTGAGATATCACCGACTCTCTTCTTCCCGAATCCTGAGGCTTCTTAGACAATTCGTAAGGATACGCTTCCTTGTTTCTGAGCAACAACGCCGCTATGTCGACACCAACAACGTTCTGTAACGACACGTACAATTATTAGGTGAGTGCAAAAGTTCGTCTCCGATTTCGTATTAAAATTCCTCGTTATATTTTAATACGAAACTTTTGCATTGGCCTAATAGAAGTGAACATCAGAGAAATTTCAGAACATCAAGGAATGTATCTTACGCCGTTTTGTTGAATCAGCATGATCATTAGCTCGTACAAAAGTATGTACGAGGCACGATCGGCCATTTCTTCGTTCGCCGCTGCTTTCTTTATTTTATTCTCGCAATACTCGATAATTGTCTTTTTATGTGTGACGCCCCTATACGAAGAAGAAACGTCGCGTTAAAAAATAAATGGAAATCTAGAGGAAATCAGATACTATTTCTAAGCAGGCATATTCGAAGGTGCTACAAATAATTGACTGCAACATGCAAAATTACTAGTGAGTCCTTCTACTCGAAATAATAAGCATGCTTAGACGTATAAATATATTGATTACACTTGCTTAATTAGAGGTCCAGGATACGCCCGTAAATCACGCGTTACAGGGTCGTGCATGAGTAGGTTGTCCAATTTAAGAATGTCCACCTTGGCTCTTTCACCATCGGTTGGATAAGATGGAAGCACATGAATCAAAGATCCGATCGAGAAACACCCTATGGATGTGAGATGTTTTTATAGTCTAGTATATATGGTGTGCTAGAAATGTTTGGTAACTCTCCGACCGATTAAATATATTGTATTTATATTCTGAATAATCGAGTACTATACCGTATCCGTGAGAAGTGGAGAATTTAGTCGGCGTCATTCTTGCCGAAGCGCTCGTTGAATCCTCGAGCATAGACATGTCGGCCAAAGTTCGTTTGTCGCCGGTTGTTCTGCAAAATACAGTTCTCAGTCCAAATAGGTGCTAATCATTAGACTGGGGATCTTTATGCAAAATAAAAATTTTCTGCATCAATTACAAGATATAGAAACCAAATAGAAAGTTCATTCTTTCTTTACTAATTTTAACGGACCGAAAATAATGGACATTTTTGAATTCTTTTAATCTGCCGACTATTTGAACCCTTAGCACTCGAATGGTGACACTGAGGCGCCACTAAAAATTGCTGTACCATTATTCAAAATATTGTTTACATTATTAAATGTATATTGTATGAAATATTATACCAATTTCGTATCCATAAAATTTGAAAAATCATAGGGAATGGAAGAAATGTCTAAGTCGGAAGAAATGTTTAATTTTCGAGTTAAAATAGCTCCGAGTGCAAAGAATTAAATTGTATCAAGTCGTGGACTCAAGCGAAAGTTAATAAACGCATAAAAATCCGCAGTCGAATCGTAAGAAAACTAATAGAAAGATAAGCTGCGGTGAATATCCATCTACCGAGAAGATCTCAACTTGGATACCAAATGTACTATAGCAACAGTGTCTCGTACCATCTACAAAGGATGAAAAGTAAATGGTTCTTGCTAAAGATCTACACGAGCAAAACACACAAATTTTCGGAGGAAAAATCATCTAGCATAGAGAAGAAGATACATCGAATGCGACGAGAGGATGTTTCAAACTAACAATAAGTTACTTTCGATAGGTAGCAGAGATTCGACAAATTTCAATACGTCTGTTGCAAGTTTCGAACCGAGAGGACTCTTTCTCTCTCTCGGTCTCACCTATTTGAATTTAGACAACACGGCGGTCTCCGTTGCGGACTCCTGGCCCATCCAGGACACCCGAAATACGGGACATACAATGCTTTGTTTGGCGAGTGCAAGCATGCGCTTGGATTCATAAAAAATCTAACACATAATCGACATTGTAAAATCCATAAAGAAACCATAGAATCGAAGAATCAGGAATCGTTTCTTTCAATTCTTTACAAAGCTCGCGAGGAGGCTCACCTGTCGTCACAAGAGCTACGACCTGAGTGAACGCTTGCCCTGTCTTCTGGATAATTGGTAACGCCACGGGACACGAGCTGCTGCTGTCGGTTGGCATAGTACTTGTGGTACCATTCCGAGTAGGCGGCTGGATTCGTTCGTCGTAAATTCTCGATATACGCGTAATAATTGCTGGCATAATGAGCGTTGTAATCGTATCCAGGGTAGCCTCCTAAGGAACAAGCTCATTTTAATTCTGGTTGTAATAGTGTAGTCAGAGATACAGTAATGTCCGACTGTAAGTCAAGAACAAAAAAGTAAACTATTAATCCAATAACAATTAGGATTCGCTGCTTGACTAAGCTTCGCTGTCCTTTTCTACGTTCGGCGTGGTCTTTGAAGCCACAAAAAAATAGTGTCCTGCTCATATCTAGGTCACAACACAGAACCGAGAAATGACTTACAGTTGGACATTACTGTAGTTAGATTTCACGAATGTGTACCGTTGTAACCATAATAAGGATCCCTCGATCTCACATAATACGCTCGATCTCTGTCGTTGTAGGAGGATCTGCTGGATGGTCTGGACCTGAGGAACAAGATCAACGTTATTGTAACATTTTACCTAGCTGGCACACATTTTCAAAAACACATACCCTCTGCTATACGGATCATCGTAGTACGGATCTCTGATATCGTAATCGTCGTATCGTCTCGGCCGTCTATCGTCCCGTCTCCTATCACGATCAACGTAATTCCGATCCCAAGGGTATCGGGGATCGTAATCCCGGGTGTCCCTCTCCCTTCGACGTCCATCATCGGCCCTCCTGCGATCATCAGGCGGCCGTCTCCTGTCTCGTTCATCCAGATCGTCTTTAGGTTGTTTGTTCCGTCTCTCGATATCTTCCCGGGGATGTCTATCCAAATCGTCCCGGCTGTGATGCTTCCGATCGTCCTGTATGTAAGGCATTTCCCGACGATCGAACTCGTCACGGCCATTGTATGGTCGATCGGTCTCGCCGCCCCGACGACGATCATAATAATACTCGTCGTCATATTCACGTTCACGGTCGTAATAGGAATTCTTTCGTTCGTACTCGTATCGTCGCCGTTCCGAGCTACTATCGCGTCGTCTCTCCCTACTGTCGTCCCTGCTGTTCCCGGATCCCTCTTCGTTCTCGTCGTCATACGAATCTCTGCGATTCGACGAGCTCGAAGCTCCTTGAGCCTCGCGTATCGACGCACCCACAGCCTCCTCGCGTTTGTTCCTCGAGTCGCTGGCTTGATCCGATATGCCGGCTGGAACACAGTCATTCACGGTACACAATTCAATTTCCAATAGAAAAATGTGAATTTAATCATTATTCTTAAATGACAAACAAAAAACCAAAAGCACGTATCGCATATTTTTATTCACAGGTCGCAGATACGAGTTTGCATAAAAATTGACGAATAATTAATAAGGAAAATCGACTTACAGCTAGCAGAAGGAACTTCCTGGGATCCCGTGACCACTCTCCCATTAGGTCTGTCGTCGGAAGATTGAGCAACCTCGTTAGGAGACGCGCCTCCAGGTATCTGCCTGAGGTTCTCGTCTGTCTGCTGATTAGGGTCTTCGGGTTCGTTGCCCCTGCCAGGAACTTCTCGCGTCTCGCTGGGTTCCAGCATGATCTGAGGTTGCGGCTGATACCTCTCCTCTCCGGAAGGATCGTTTCGGGATTGTTGAGGAGGCAACGAGCGTTCTCTGCCAGATGGATCGTTTCTACGTTCTAACGTGTCCGAGTCGGCTCGCGAGAGCATCGGAACACTTCTCTCCTGACCAGGAGGGATATCGCGTCGCTCGGATCTCTCGCTGATGTTTCTCAATTGCAGACCCTGCTCCTGGCCCGAAGGATCGTTTCTCCTTGGATCCGACAATCTCTGAGCAGATTGGACGTACTGCTCCTGACCAGTTGGATCGTTCCTACGCGGATCTATGGAACTCGACTGGCCCGGTACTTCTCGCAGGAAAGGAATATCGTTAGGCACTTCGTCGTTCTCGTCGTCCTGGCTCGGTGGAGTCGGCTCGTGCTCCTGATGCGAGTCCGTTAACTCTCCAGTCTCTAAGAACGTGTTTCTATCGTTCGACGCGAACTCGTAATTGTCCGGCACCTGTGAAATAATCATTCCTCAGATATTACAACTCTCTCCTCGAACTACATAGCATAATCAACCAGGCATAATCATTAGACTGCAGATTTTAGGCTCTAACGACAAAAACGACTAGATGAAACACATTTAACACGTTCCGTGCCACTGGTGGTACATGCTGACATATTTATTTAATACGCTAGAAACATATATCTTATAGCAAGTTTGACACTGTAGAGAATATATTTTCACCAAAAGAATGAAGTATTATTACACATAAGTTTATTTAATTGTTGAGCAAAAACGGCTCGGCGCGGAACGTGTTAAAGAATTTGAGAATACTGTTGCATTATTTTCAACTCGACAAAATAATTAAGAAAAAGAAATGAATATCTATGTAGCTCCTGTATATCTTACAATTAAACCTTTGCACTCGAGTGGTGACTCAGAGACGTCATTAATAGTTCTTATACCATTATTCAAAATATTTGCTGCATCATTAAATTTATATTCAATAAATTACTAAACGTATTTAATATTTTAATATACTACTAAAAGCGTTGTATGAGGTATTATATCAGTTTTATATTGATAAAATTAAGAAAATCATATAAAATAAAAATATTTCAGGTCGGAAGAAAAATTCGGTTTTCGAATTAGAATAGCTCCGAGTGCAAATGGTTAATACAAGCAACGTTTATCGTACATAAAAATCCGCAGTCCACTAATCATCGTAGCGTACCTGTTCCGGTTGTAAAGGTGGTAGAGACCGTGTCGGTTGTTGAGCAGCAGGCACTTCAACGTTGTTCGCCTCTTGCCGAAAATCGCGCGTGCTCGCCGTCTCTCTAACCGGATTAATAACCGGTTTCGGATCGTTATCTAGCGTCTCCTTGTTTATAGAATCTCTCGAGCCGTAAATATTGCGTTCCTGCAACGACGGCGTGACTACCTCCAGATTGACAAACTCCGTAGGCTGTTGAATATTCTCATAATTCTCGACGTTCTGTTCGGCGCTCCACTCTTTGGTGGGCCTAGGAAGATCCTTCGTGTACCATGGATACTCGGAGGAGCGTGGTAGTGTGCTCTGATTGTACCACTGATCGTATCCGCTTTGCACCAAGTTGTCCATCGGTGGAACACTCGTTGCCTGATACCCGATCTGCGCAGATAGTTCTTTGTTCACCTGATTATCAATAGGTTGGGAATGCTCCGCAGGAGCGCCAGCATAGTCCAAGGACACCCCAGGAATATAATCCGTGGCACTTTGAGGAGCCGTGCTTTGAAACCATGCATCCCCGGACGTAGGAGGAGCCGGTAGTGCTTCGGACGATTCGCTCTGATGATCTAGGTGTTTGCTAGTCTTGGGACCGAGGCTCATCTGTTCCAATTTCGCGGGCAGTTCCTCCGGTGAATTGTTCTTCCCCCATTCCGCCAGGTCGCCGACCGAGTTGAACTCGTTGTTCTCCTGCACGGAAACGTTTTCGGAACTTGCAACGGTGGATACAGTTTCGGGAGTCGACGACATGTTCAGCCGGGAATCGGACAACTGTGTTTTCGAGACGCTCGTTTTCGTAGCAGGATCTTTAGAGAGGACACTCGGGATTAACGAGGGTACGGACTTCTTCCTCTCCTCTGGCTCTACGCCAGTTTCTAAAGGCGGCGGTGGAGGCATGTTCGGTAAAGAGTAGTGAGCAGCTGTGCGACTTTGTTGCCAATCGTTCGAGGGAATAATACCGGTATTATCCGGTTGGAGATGCTCTTCTGGTAGATTGTTGTTCTCCTGTTGCTCCTGCAACCATTGGCTACTGTGCAACTCGTTCGTATGCTTCCATTGCTGCAGGGGATCCGCGCCGATCGGTTGAGGCCAAGAATTGAAATCGGTGTTAGGACCATGCTGGACGTTGGAACCTTGCGTTTGTTGAGACTGGTTGGGCAGCACCGATTCGTAATTTTGATTGTTCCATTTCGACGCCGACATGTTCATTTGATTCGATCCATTGTTCGCATCGTTCGTGGAATGTTCTTTCTTAGCGTTCTCAGGGGCGGGCGGAAGATGCTGATTCGATCTGTTTCGTGGCGGCCACGGTAGACACTGATTACCCATATCATCGAAATGTTTCGCCTCTGTATCGATCTCTGGATCCGGCCAATCGCCCGGCACGTTGCTCTGGCAATTAATCGACGGCAACGAGTTCATTTGATCCGACTTGTGCCAATTATAATTGTTACCGGCTAAAAAACTGTATGCCGCTTGAGCCTCCTGACTTTGTACAGAGGGTCGTTGCTGCGGATACGGAGCAGGTTGGGAAGATTGAGGCTCGTTTATCCATTGTGGACGATCGTAATCCAAAGACGCGGATTTACCGGAACTGGGTCGAGGAGGCGGTGGATATTGCTGATACGGATAATTTAAATAAGGTGGATAGGAATCCGAATGGTTCGAAAGCGGCTGTCTGTTGCCAGCTGTTTCATGCGTGTTCCCATCTGGTATAGAATTCTGATTAATCAAATCAGTCTTGTTGCCATTAACGTTTTGATAATAATGATCCTGAATGGAATTGGATATCAGCTGTCCTTGGTTCTTATACGGTGGTGCATAATGCTGTGGTTGTTGCTGGTCTTGTTGAGGTGGTTGTTGCTGCTGCTGCTGCTGCTGTTGGTGTTGTTGCAGATTATCTGTTTGCTTATCAAAGTCCCAATTCCACGAATTATTCCAAGGATCTGCTGTTTGTTTTGACTGATTCATAACTGCGGATTGTTGCTGCATGGAATCATTGGATGGCACATCCGATTGCATTCTTCCCATCGGGTTCCACACATTTTGATTATGAGCTCCATATCCTAAATTGTGATCTACTCTAGACCTTGTCGGTCTAGCTCTATAAGGATTCTGAAAATATAATTTAAACGTTAATAAACTAGCCAAACGTAAATGTCTGTATGTAAATACTGTTTTACTCACACTCATACTGCTTTTAGGACAGTACCGCTTGCTTCTTACTTATAATAAAACCTATAAACCAGGAACTAATGTTTATATTCAGTTATATCAAGAAGAGAACAAGCATACGCAAAATCAAGCTTGTTACTTTTAATAAATTCCTAGTTGTCGGACAACAAGATAAATCTAGGAAATTCTCATTAACCGTCCGATCGGTTGAAACATCAAGAATTCGCAATATTCTTATTAATTAGTATTATTAAGTATTCAGAGACAATTCATTTATTCAAGTGGAGGGAAATCTACTTTCGCATGTAATGAGTAACTTATATGCACGTACGTATACGTACGTACGTACGTATGTGCACATATACGTATACATATACATATATAGGTCAATAGGAACCTATTTTTCATTATTCTAATAACCCTTCCAACAATCACATCAATCGCGTACCAGCGCCTTTTTCATTTTCACGTTTTCGGTAGAACGGGGACAAGTGTCGCGAGGTCGACAAGCGTCAGAAATCAAAATACAAAATCCGTTGGTGCTGGCAAGAGGTTCGTCCGAGAAACAAAATTCCTCGAGCTTCCGAGCGCGAGAAAACGCGAAATCCGTTTAATTATGTAACGAAAATCGTAAGAGGGCAGCTTTGGCGTGATAAAATCGAAGCTGCCGGACAAGATGCGGATGGAGATACGGAAAATTTGAACGGTTCTGACGAAAAGTCAGGATACCAGCTGTGATAGCCAAGTTAGCGTTCAGGGACCTCTCTCGTACTCGTTCACTCACCTAGCTATCGTATCTGGCACTGATGTCCATACGCGAGCACAAGCATTATTTTCTTCCACGGAACATTCGTATCGTTGCTCGGACAGATTCGATCGTTTATCTACACGGATTCGAACGTTTGCAGGGGCTGATAACGGAGAATCACAGAAGCCCAAGCATTTTACGGGCACTACGAGGGAAAGGTGTGGGGTAACGCACGTCACGAAATTTTTCCTCCTTCACTTTCCACGCGAGCAGAACCATAGACGCGCACAGCGCGGACGTGTTGATCTCAAACGTCAAAGAGATTTGCAGTAAAATCCCGTCAGATGGCGACATAATGCTATTCAAAATTCGAAAAAAATTCTATGGAATATTTCATGTTTTTCTGTTATCATTAGACAACGGATGTTTACACAAATTAGAAATTATCCTCGTTAATTGTAAGAAATGGGAAGCGAATAGAAATTTCGTTCTTCCTTTAATAATCTTGTTAATAGACAGCGGATTTTATGCATAACAAAAATGAGTAGGCGAAATTTAAAACATTAGAATTTAAAAATATTGTTATATTATTTTCAACCCATTGAACATATTAAGAAAGGAAATAAATTTCTATGTGACTCCAGTTGGTTGCAAATCAGGTAGGAAACTTTTATTTTGTATGAAGATCCGCTATATCTACTCTAAGGGGATAGGAACACGACGTAATGCGATTAGACGGTAAGAGGTGATTTTTGCAAGTTCGTAACATATATATGTAACTTCTTTTTTGGCCTATATTGTCGTAACGATACATTGTCTTTATTGTATTTATAGCGTTTTCCGGCGATAACGCAGACATCTACAGTGCTCGTACAATTGTAGGATTGCGGTTGTTCAGGAAAATGTGAAAACAGAGAGGAAATCGTTCCATGTCGGAGCTTCGGAAACTTCACACCGGCTGACGTGGTATATCAGGAGTGGACGATTTGACGAATCGGCCACACTGCAACCAGTTCCGCGTAAATGGATCTCAGGTGGTGAAGTTTCAGTTCGGACGGAATTGTTTGAGCGGGTTTTCCGACGTTTATCCTAGCGAATCCACTCGATTTCCGGGAAAATGGTGTTGTTAACGATGATTGCGAGGATAGCAGATGGTTTGCCATTAGCGGCAACCATGCAAGAAGACGAACAGGTTAGAAATCTGTTATGATGAAACGTCAAGTTTCGTTTTTCCCTGTCGATTTTCACCATTTTTCCCGAATAACATCTCCAATTAATTTGCATACGATCGACTGCGACGACGTTTCGTTAAAATGGAAATGTTCTATCGTTAAACATTATGCAACTTTGTCGAATATTAACAAATATTTTTATTTATTTACAGAGCGGTAGGAGCATCTTAGATTATCAGAATCAGGCGAAAATGTTGTTTAGAAAATTAGGGCCTCAGTCTCCAGCTAAGTGTACTATAGAAACAGGACCATATTTATTCCAGTAAGTTTGTTGTTTTTCTTAATTCGATGCACTTTTAATTGTCTAGTTTTTGGACGCGTTATTAATCGTTCAACTTTGCAGCTACCTGATCGAGAACGAAGTATGTTATTTGGTATTATGCGAGAAGAATTACAGTAAACGTGTAGCGTACAGTTACCTGGAAGATATTGCACAAGAATTTCATTCTTTGTATGGTAGACGGGTCAACACAGTTACCAGGCCTTATAGTTTTATCGAATTTAGTATGTACTCTATTATATACTTTATTATATAGTTTAACCCTTTGGACTCGATGCAATTTTAATTCCAAAATTAAGACACTTCTTTCAACCCAGACCATTTTTATTGTGCACATCGAATTGAACCTGTTTTTTCATATAATAGTCGAGGTTTTACAATTTATAGAATACAGACGAATTTAATAATATTGGAACGGTTTTGAATAATGGTATGGCAATTTTTACTGACACCTCAAAGTCACCATCCCAGTGCGAAGGGTTAAGCATAGTACTATTTATAGAGTGTATTTAATTATTAATATACCCGATTTTTCCAGATACTTACATTCAGAAAGCGAAAAAGGTTTTCTTGGATGGTAGGTCGAGAAGAAACATGAACGCACTGAATACCCAATTGCAGGATGTGCAGAGAATTATGGTTCAAAATATAGATGATGTTTTACAGAGGGGTACTGTTCTTTCAGGTAACGATACAACTGAAATTTTAAAATGATCTCTTACATCTGTAAAAATCAGGTATTAACTTGAAATTCATTTTGCAGAACTAGACACGAAAACGCAAAACTTGTCTATGTTATCGCAAAAATACAAGAAAGACGCGACTCATTTAAACAGTAAATCAATGTACGTGAAGGCTGTGGCTGGACTGGTTGCATTCTTGGTCTTCCTATTATATTTCTTTGTTCTTTAGTTCAAATTAATCGACGAGTTTGTCATCACTGTGCAAAGACCATGGAGGTTTTTAATCATTCTGGTTTTTTTTCAAGATTAGCGATTGTTTTATTATTTCCCGATAACTGAACGGTACATTTAACTTTGACTCCAATCGTGATCGAGAGCGATGTACAGAAGTTGTATTCTGAGGAAAACTCGTCGCGACGAATACTATAACATTGATAACGATTTCAGGACATTCTTTCATATGTTTACTATATATTGCTATGCAATAAATATATAGTAGATAATTGTTTACACGAGTAATGTACAACCATTACTGTTTCAATTAATGGAAAAACGATGCTAATAATTTTGTAAAATAAAAGACAATATGTACAGCCGTATTTATATTAAAACGAAACTTTACTTTTATTTTCAAACAGTGAAAGTTCGTCTCACTTATTCCTGTTTGAGGCTGTATTAGTTTTATTATATATATTTTTCTATGGGATTGCATATTTTATGGAATCAATAATGATTTACATGTAAAATTATGTTAAATTATATTTATTCCTATGGTTTTAGTATTCTCTGGAATGTAATCGCATATTCAGCTTTTCGGAAAGGGAACCAAAATAATGTATTACAATTGGTTTTATGTTATTAGAAATGTTATTTTATACGATTCAATTGTATTGGTCTATTAAGGTATTATATTTACAGTAAAAAATGAATCGAATTTATATTAAATGTACAATATGTTTCCTTGTTTAAGCCAAGAAAAATAAAAATCTTACACATCTATATTTTTCCGAATATGTATAAAGATACTATTGTTCAAGTTTCACAAGTTCCTCGTAATTAGGAATGTTAAACGTTCTCGTATTTGTTGTACTAATTTTTCGATCGTCGTTACCCATTTCTTCTTCGGATTCCGAAAATTCGGAGTTAAAGAAGTAATTCACAGTTGAATTTCTTTTCGTGTTCTCCTTTATTTGTTTATACGTTTTCACTCTTCCTCGTGGAATATTTTCGTTACTACTTTTACTTATCGAATCATGTATGCATTCGTCGTCTGAAATATTAATCGATTCGTCATTTACGAGATTAAGAATGATATTAAATATAACTACATGAACAAATAAACGCACCTGTATCAATAATTTCATATATATCTGAGTGCTCTTTCAAAACCACATATATTATTGGAAATTCTATTATAGTTTTATTTTCGAAATTTTCCTGTAACGACAGAGTAACGTCCAATTCATGAAACCTGATGAACAATTTGCGATTGAAGATTTTGTACTGTATATGTAATGAAATAAAGTAAATGAAAGTGTTCTTACTTTGCATCTGACTTTGTTACTCTTTCTGCCTTTAAAAGAACTTTTATTCCAGAGAAACCAGCTGCTCGATAAAACTGTAATCTATCATTTAAACACATTCTCAAATTTAATTCATCTATATCAATGGTGTTTTCTAATGACTTGATAGGATCCAAAATATCTTCTATAACATTCGATAACCTTATATTTTCTAGAGCCCTGTAATACGAATAATTTTCCATATCGAAAAAAAATATAATAGTATTCTATATATTAATTACTTTACCTTTCTGTTACCCATTTCGTATGGTCTGCTTGAGCAAAAATCCATTCTATTCTCCAAAACAATTCGTTAGTTTTCCAATTCAAATAAGTTGTATTAGCTTGATGTCTACTAAAGTGTTGCGGCATAAATTGTAAGTTAATGTTCCTTTTAAATGCTGCTGTTCTGAGCTTAAGCAAATGCTACGAAGACAATGTTTATGTAATATATATGTTTCGCTCTTATACTAATAATAAAATTATAACTAACCACTGGTAGATTATTTTGTCGAGTGCACTTTTTAAGCGGATCTCTCTTTAGTTGCTCTACCGATCTGCCAACTTCTTCGAGCAGTCTATAGTCTAAAAATTGCCAAACATTTAGCCGAAGCGCATAATTTCGGAGAGGTGGTCACAGTCATGTATATAGATGAGTATATTTTCGTAAAATACTAATTTACCGCTTAGGATGTCCAAGTCCGTGAACGACTTTAATGGTACAAACTTCGTTTTATCTCTGACACCATCGCATTCTAACTCTTTTTTGTGAATGTTTATACACTGGAGGCAACAAGTTCTAACCTCGCATTTCGGACACGTGTATTTTGCTTTAGTTGCGCCGCATACTTCGCAAATTTCGATCCTGTAAATCGTTGTTATTTAAATTACGGACAATACAATGAACTTACGAATGCATTCATCTCTGCGATCGAATAAACGAACAGATTATTAATATGATTATACTTTTCACTGGACGTTGCCATATTGATTCTGTACCACAAACACAGAATATAGTAGAGGCGGAACTCCTATCGGAAGTTTGAGTGCTAAAAATATACAATGCCTGACTATTTTGTCGACATTGTATACATTAGTTTTCTATTTTATCGACTATGCGAATACAGCAAGCCGCGATCTAAGCCGATTCTCGGTTCTGTGCTGTGACAAAGATCGTGAAGGGATACTATTTTTTTGTGGACACGTCGACCGCGCCGAACATAGAAAAGGACAGGACGTGACTGTGTTCCTATTTTATAGTTAGTATTAACATTTCACACGGTTTCCAATTTTAAGATTTATTTTTCATATTTCTGTATGTACATATTCGTAATTTCATGTATATTTCCATTTCATTTAGAAACATAGAATGGTAAATGCATTGACATCAAAATATGGACAATTTAGCTCTATTCTTCCGCTGGTTTTGTTCAGTATCAATATTCTTTTCCGACGCTCTTAGGTCTGCGAGTTCTTTTTGCTTCTCATTATACTTCATCGCGATGTTATTATACTGAATGCTTCCTTTCGCGTGTCTTCCCAACGATTCCCTCAGCTTCGACGATTCTCTCTCCAGTCTTAATATATTTTCCCCGATTTGAAAGCCTGCTAGGTTCAATTGCCGATTCGTTTTCGTTTTAAGTTCATTTTTACTTTTCGTACTACTCGTTTGGCTGTCAGTTTTCGCTGCAAACAAATTTGTAGGTATGTTGAAACACAAGAACCAAGCACAAGGACGGTACAAGAAATATTTCTCGGACGTACGTTTATCGCCCAGAGTAGCGTTTATAAAATTAAACACATTTTTCTCATCCCTTTGTTTCTCCCTTTGGTACTGTCTCTCTCTTTGTTGTTCCAACTTTTGTTGTTGTTTCCGCATTCTCCGTTCAACAAAAAATAAATTTTTATCTCCGCCCGCATTCTCTCGTAACTCCATACAGTGATCTAAAGATGTTCATAGTGAAGTACATATTAGGTTAGTGCAAAAGTTTGTGCCCGATTCCTGTTGTATTTTAATGCGAAATTGGACACGAAATGTCAAATATCTCGTGAAGCATTGACATTTCGATGAGGGTTAGTACTTTTATACGTAGGATAATAAAAGGGAACGATTGGTTTAACAAAAAATTGGGTTGCATTAAAGAATAGAATGCAATTGCGCCTGGTGGTTGCATCGGTGCATTCACATAAAAAGCAAGTTACAGGAAGTTAGGACAATTATGACATATGATTTTTCCTCTATCATTTTTTTCAATTTTTACTTAAAAAAGTGCAGTGACTTGTCCCAGTTCTCAGAATCACCTTGTATATTCAAAGCTATTGCCACCAGAGTATAATTATATATATATGTATATGTAAATTCATACCTAAGGATTTACCAGCTGGTAATACCGTTGCTTCGACTGGTTGTATTCGACCATCGGAATTTTTCCCAAGACCAGTACCCACCACATAGCCCATCCGAGCCATTAACTTGCTACCTATACCACGGGTATGTTTCTCCCAATTTCCAAGGGGTGCATTATTATCCATTGAGAGAGGAGACTGGTGAACGACTACTTCTTTAGGATACTCTGGAGAATCGTTCTCGCTGTCCGAATCATCGGATGTATCCGACATTTCTAAGTCATCTACGATTACATCTATGGTAATAGACAATGTGAAAAAAAAAGAACCTGTGTAACACACCGAATTTATGCATGCGATACTAACCGAGGGGCAGAATATCTTGCAAGAAAACTTCTATAATGTTACCGCTTGTTACGAACTTAATCCTAAAAAGATCTCCGGCTTTGTCCGGCATTTTGATCACAACACCTCTGTGCCAGAGTTCATTGTTTTGTTTTGCCAGTACCCTGCTACCCATTTCTATACTTTGGAAATCAGGTTCCCTATCGATAGAAGCACACTTACATGTATATACGTGCATGTACTCGACGATTGGCGTTTACGCTTCGGTTACTAAATCTTGATTGATTTACCTATATTCTTGAATGCTAGACAACAACACTAATTCACCGTGAGAAAATCTGCAATCCACGTCGGAAAACTTACAGTTCCCATTCAAATAGTAGGGACACGGAAGCATTTCTTTGTGCATCGGATTTAGGAAGAATACTCTGACCTGAACAATAGTTACATTCTCTTAAGCATGCAAATTTGTGCGGATTAACGTCGTCGGACAATTAAAGATCGTCCGACTTTCTAAGCGGTTTCACTTTAAAGGATACATTGTTAATTAATGCTATAACATGTGCTAGAATCGCAATGCTCTAGAAATATCGATCTCCTTACCTTTATTTCTTGCATACTATTTATTTCCATTGTATTGTTGATGCAGTAAACCGAGCATATCATAGCATTATGATAACCAATTCCTCCCCAACTGTTACCGTAGGGAGCTCTACATTTCATGCCCTCCAGCTGCTTCAACTCTTCCTACAAGATTAACTTGCACCGTATAATTGTGTCATTGCTGTGCCGTATAGAATACTTGCATACTGACTTCTATATTGTTACTGGAAGCTCCAGCAGCTTGTTCATTCTGCTTATTATTCTCAGTGTCATCTGACACTTTGTCCAGTTGTGCCTGACGAATTTACAATCAAAGAGAATACCATAAGTAATGCTTCTTGTTGCTAATAGGAAACGATGCTCAAGGGAAACACTATTCAAATCGAATAGGTAAATATTGCAAGGTAGGTTTGCAAGTTGTGCAATGTGCACACATAAAACAGACCATCTGAATACAGTAAGTCTGGGACTTACGCGGCTAATTCGTTCCAGCACTTTCTGCATAAATTGAAAAACCATGTAAGTCAAATATTGCTTGAGCGCCACCGCTGAAAGGTTGTTAAGTATTCAAAACAAACGAATAAACAGTATTCAAAAGCGCTAGGTAAAAGATCAATCTAGATAGATAGTCGCCCTCAAAAGTCCTATTTTTATGTTTTCAAGGTGTAATTTACATTATTTGGCAGCATATAGCTGTTGTAGCTTTATCAAAATATCTACGAATAATGCAAATTTCGCTTCGTAAACGTAAAAATAATTTTGAGGACGACTGCAGCCTGGATTGATCTTTTATCTAGCGTTTTTGACTACTGAAAAACCCTATCTTTGCATTATTAAGAAATGAGAAGGCGCATCCCGAATCCTTGCAATTCTGGATGTACTCATTTGAAAGGAAAATTCAGATAAACCAACCATGTTCATGGAAAATTGATTGCTCATAAATAGCTGAATGCCTACGCTGTACACAAGCAAACACTTATCTTCGCTTCTGTCACATATGTACCAACAAAGCTTCTGTTCTAGCAATCGGAAAACGAATTTCACAGATCGGAATTGATTTTCTGATTCGCTTCTAAGAATCCGCGTAAGTCAAGGACTCGCTGTATACAATTAACGAAACATTTTTAATTTGTGAGGATTACCTTGAACAAGGCATATTCCTTAGCCAGTGGATCATCGTCGTCGTCGCTCAGAATCTCGGTGGAGGAATCATTCTCCGTGTCCCCGGACTCGATGCTTTGCAGGCTTTCTTTCGTTAAATTAATTAGCTCTTCTATGTCGGACTTCAAGCTCAACAAATTCTCCCGATCGGGTCCCTCGGCCGTCGACGATAGGGTAGATTGGACTTGTGCCAGCTGACAATGTTTGAAATCACGTATATTGAGATGAATCGTGAACCGAGAAGATCGTGAAAAAAGGAAGCTTCTCCTCGTACCTGTTCCTCGTACTGCGTGATTGATTCCTTCAGACTTTCCACGTCTGTCATGGTACTCCTATGACGACGACAGGAACGGGAATTGATTCATAGGTCCCCGATAAACAGGGAACTTCTGTGTCGAACGCGTTTAACAGTTTACATTTGCACTATATTCAACTATATTTGCCGTTTTGCTTTTAACGATCGAAGTCGTAGATACTTACACATATCTACATCTACATACACGGTGCCACTGACAACGCCGAGAGGATTGGAGAGGATCGATCAAGTCTGCTGTACTTCAGCGGACGAATCCCGTCTTTACCGACCAAGCGACGGCGCGCGCATCCCGCACGATTCAAATTCTATCGTAATTTTCACTTATTGATTTTGGTCATTGTTTTCGTAGCATGTTTCATTTAACAGGCTGCGAAAGTTTACGCAAACGCATATTTACGTAGAACGAGGTGTGGATAAATGGAATTTCGACAGAAAACGTGTTCCGTGATTAAAGGATCTCGAGAATATATTGTTCATGTTGTATACTTTGCATTATAGAATCTTTTTAGAAATATCAAATGATTAAATATATTAGATGCAGCATCGTCAAACATTTGTTATTACAGACTCGATTGTCCTGTCTCTGGCAAAGTATCCTCATCATTAGACTATGGATCTTTATATGCGTTTATAGCAAAACTGAGTAGATTAAATTCAAAATTGTTGGAAAATTTGAAAAATGTCAATATATGATTTCTCCTCTATTAAAATCATTCAGGGAAGAAATAACATTCAATTTAGTTTCTATTTCTTGCAATCGATGCAGATCAATTTTATTTTGCATGAAGATCCGCAGTCTACTCATCATTACGTAAATAAATAAATAAAAGAGTTTACTGAGCAGAGCTGGCAAGACGAATCCAAAAATAATAATGATCATTTTCGTTCTGTGTCAGACTTTCGTGCAATGATTGGGAATTTCTGCGATCACGCAATCGATGAGCCTAAATGGTTTTGGAGACCTCGACTCGGGTGTCGCGAGTAGACCTATCGCGAGTGTCGCTGCGTTTTCGCGACAGGTCGTTTCCGATACACGCCGGCAACAGGAAATCAATATCCGGATGGAAGATGGATCGCGTTGAATTAAGGGTGCCGCGACGCCTACGTTAATGGGGATAATTGCCTCAAACGCGAAGCATATTTCCGGATCAAGGGTGCATAGCTTGCGGAAGGTTGCTCGCAGCGGCCAGGACGCAAGCAGGACTTTCTTCGGGGGATGAAATCCTGACCGCCTCGCCCTCCAGTCGACAGGTCTCTCCTTTCCCGAAGAGGGATTTCCCGAATTACATTCGATGTTCTCGATACTAGGAGAACACAGATGGCAAGAATCGGATTGTAAACATCATCGAGTCTTTGACTACTACATTTTTCCAGTCATCGCGATGATTATATTGAAAATTTTCCGTTTCAGGACCTAGAACAGTACGTTACAATGTCACGCTGCCAAACAAGAGACTCTTTCGAGCGACCGGAACAATTATGTAACGAAAATACCGTTTGTTATAAACGTTCGACCGAGAGTTCCGTCGATGACGATGAAATTCATGTTACAGGCCGGACGTTACGTGACGTGGAATGCCTCTTTCCGCGAAACAGCGCAAACACCGGAAGGAAGCAGGAAGTCGGAACGTAGGGAAGTAGAGACGAACGGAGGTCGCTCGCTGTGATCATCCGATGAGGAGGAACTTGCAGGTGTCTCGCGTCTCGCTCCTCCGCGGTATAGTAAATACAGTAATTATTACTACCTCGCGAATAACAATCGTATTTTTACTTAACACTACTAATTCGAAATCACATTCAGCGATCCTTCAACAAGCTCCGATGCCTCATCAGAGTTCTGCGTTCGACGATTGCTAGCAATCTCGTAACCAATTATTTTTAAGGCAAATCGCCGTCGAGACACATCATAGGTAAAACTTCAAAAGACGAAATAAGCCCGGGTATTAGGGTACGAGGAGGCGGAAGTAGCGTGCCAGGATACCTGTGATCCTCGGTTATATCTTTCTGACGAGCCTGCACCCCTGTATCCTGAAAACGTGGCGGGTACGTGTCGAGGACGAGTCATGGACACCACCACGACCACCGCACATCAGTGGTCCTCATTGATATTACAGATCCTTGGACGTCTCGTTTCCAGGATTGCAAGGATGCGGGATGCGCCTTCTCATTTCTCGATAATGCAAACATGGGCTTTTCCAGTAGCGAAAAGCGCTAGATAAAAGATCAATCTAGGCCGCAATTGTACTAAAAAATCGTAAATTACGTTTACGAGGCGTAATTTGCATTATTCGGAAGCATAAAGCTGTTGCAGCTTTATGAAAATAGCTGCATACGCAGCTTTATGCTTCCGAATAATGCAAATATGTAAATACGAAGTTCAATACAGATTTTCAAGGTTAAAAAGACGTTCGTAGCATAATCTCTCTATTTTTCCCATATTCTGCAATATTTCAGTTTTAATTAAAAAAAAAATCATTGCTCTATCTCATTTCTTTTGAAAGTTTTTTGATTTTTACACAAAATTCATTATTTTGTCCGATTGTGTGCCGTGGTGGTCACCGCGTGTTGAACTATAGTTGACTTGCTTAAAAATGATTGTAATAACTAGATTGTGGATTTTATGCGTTCGTAATAAAAATGGATTGGTGCAATTTAAAACGGGTTTGCTAGGTTTAGTAGACATATTGATAAAGGATACGCGGGTTTGGGAACCACCGGCGTACATATTCGAAGGACATCTTTTTTTTCCCGCTGAACCACAGATGCATTAGGCTCGCATAACAGCGCGACAATTATCCCGATCGACGGGTGGAGCTGTTTGGGGTGCGACCCGACGGCCATGTTATCCGGTAAACAGCGACGACGCTGTCGCTGTCGCTGACGCGACGGCACACCTTCGTTTGAAATAATATTCTAGTTAAGCAAAAATTTTAAAAACTAAATATTCTCGAAATAATTTCACTCTGGATTGTCATCGACGAAACAAATGAATAAATCAGTAGTACAGCCAAGAATTGATCAGTGCATATAATGATACGTGTCTGTGACAAACGATAATGCGAAGCATTAAAAAATACTATAACATTTTAATCGCAGCTCTTGCTGGTAATTATGACATTGAATTGTTGCAGATCTAGCAAGTCTAGGAGTTGAGGACTATCAGGGTCTGTTTATACTGGAAAACTTCTGACGGATTATATCGGACCAGATAGATATCTTTCAATTCATTTTAATGCATTGAAAAATATCTGTCTGATCCGATATAATCCGTCGGAAATATTCCAGTATAAACAGACCCTAAGACGTCTTGCAAAAGAGAAGGAATATTAATAAGTCAAGTAAAAGTCAATTAACATTAACGTTGAGCTACTTCCTCGCATTCGATTCCTCTTGCTAAACAGTTAGCAGTGCTAGCACAAATGAGTAGTAATAATTCTGTATCAAAATCAAAGAACTTTCGAAAGAGACGAGATAGAGCGATAATTTTTTTAAAAATATAGCTGAAATATTGCAGAATAAGGGAAATATAGAGAGATTATAATTATTTCAACAAAAAATTATGATTTCATCAGTTCTTTTCATACAAATCGATTTTTTCCAAAATCCTGAGATAGACAAATTTTGCGACCGGATTTGAAATCAGCGCGACAAAATCTACGGGAAATGATGTATAGCATGTCAAGAAAAAAATTTATCCGCACATGGTATTGGATAAATCACAATTTTCTTGTAATTCTGCGCGTTTAACACAGATTTCCAAGGTTAAAAAACGTTCGCGCCATAATCTCTCTATTCTTCCCATATTCTGCAATATTTCAGGTTTAATTTAAAAAAAAGATCATCGCTCTATCTCGTTTCTATCGAAAGTTCTTGGATTTCGACACAAAATTCATCGATTTACCCACTGTGCGCCGCGCCGCGCTGCACAGTGGGAACATTCGACCAAACTCGATTCAAAATCAAAGAACTTTCGATAAAAATGAGGTAGAGCGATGAAATTTTTTTTAAATTAAAGCTGAAACTTCGCAGAATATGGGAAAAATAGGAAGATTATGGTACGAACGTTTTTTAACATCGCGAAAATTCGTTAAACTTGTAGAATTTCAAGAAAATGTGGTTTCTCCGTTACTACGCGCGGAAAAAATTTTTTTTTAACATGCTATATATCATTTCCCGTAGATTTTTTCACTTTATTATTATTATTTTTATTGTGTTTTATATATTAGAATACGATGTATGTACCTTCAAATTAGTGTCATAAAATCATTTCAACGAAAAAACGATTTCATTAATTTCTTGTCACAAAAATCGATTCGTTGAGAAAACCAAAAATCGTAGACAAATTTTGAGATCAGATTTGAAATCAGCGTGAAAAAATCTACGGGAAATGATATATAGCATGTTAAAAAAAAATATTTTCCGCGCGTAGTAATGGAGAAACCACATTTTCTTGAAATTCTACAAGTTTAACGAATTTTCTCGACGTTAAAAAACGTTCGTACCATAATCTCCTTATTTTTCCCATATTCTGCGAAGTTTCAGCTTTAATTTAAAAAAAATTTCATCGCTCTATCTCATTTCTATTGAGAGTTCTTTGATTTTGAATCGAGTTTGGTCGAATGTTCCCATTGTGCGCCGTCGTGTCGCGCGCTCGTATCTTACAAACGTCGAACGCAACTAGGATACCATGCAGACGGGCGTGTTGTTCAGGTCGGCTGTATCCCTTGAAGATCCTGGGTAGCCGAGCTTGCGCACGTTAAGTATTCCATCTACCAGGACCCCATGCCAGGACGCTCGCTTACCCCATCACGAAGCTCCGTTGCCGTTTGAAGGAGACGGGACATCTGGACGTCTGGAGCGTCTGGACGTCCTCGGAGTTTCGTCAACGTCCTGTCACTCGTCAACCGCGTGGCGCCGGAAGCATCCGCGCCACCAGGACCCCATAACTCAGTAGCGATATCCTCCGGGATCCAGGACGACCGGGTGGTGTCAACGTATTCGCACGTTCGTAGCTCGCCAGGATAACAGGACGTCGGCAACCGTTCGCCGATGCCGTTATTCCTTTCATGGAGAAAATTTAAGACATCTCGAGAACAAGACTTCCGGTGGATAGGCAAAACAGGATGTAGAAAATCGTAAGAAAGCGAAATGGCTCCGTTCTGATACATTTTGCGGTAGAGAGAGGAGAGTTTCCGGAGAAAGAAAGGATGGAAGACAGGGAGACAACATACAGGCTTCCTTATCGAAGTTGATTGGTAGCTGTCGAACTTGCAACGTCTTCCGCGCGTCTTAATTTTGGCTACGTATCACAGGCGATCATAAAGCGGGTCGCGTGTGCCACCGAAAAAAAATTCCAGATATCCGGATGGATTTCCGATAACGGACCGTGCGGCTATACGTGTACACACACGTGTACAGCGCGTTCCCGCAACACCGTTTCCCACCCCCGCGCCCCTCGATGAAACAAATATTGATTCGATATTGTCGGACGCGACGCCACGCGACGCAACGTCACGGAAAATTGCCTATTTTTTTCTCGTGCCATTAGCGCTTCAGTCCGGACCAGAGGAGCTTTCTGTAGTCTTGCTCGCGAACGGATCCAACGTGTTCCGCTGGAGTCTCGCGATGGGAGAGCGTTTAAACAGCGGCTCCGATCGATCGCTGGCTTTCAGTCGGGTGACTGGTAGACTTAACCCGAGTTAATATCGGGAACGATAACAGGATTTATTCCAATTTGAGCTTCAAAGCGTCGCCCTGTTTGTCCATCAGGATACCAGCGCAGAAGTGGAGGCCGACGTTTCTATTATTCATCCGCCCACAATTGATCGGAACGGGGGTGGCGCGATTGGCCTGGTGGTTGGCGGTTAGATAGTCTGCTCCAGGGGATTGTGTTCAGTCGATTGTTGTGGCCGATCTGTTTGCTAGATCTGCGTGGTGTGACATTTGAACACGTTCAGCGCCTTTTACCGTCCCTTTCAAACTTATTTATTTATTTACCAAGCCGATGGTCCCCGTCAAAATGATTCGTCGTCAAGAATCTGAAAATACTACATCGTTATTCAGAGTTCATAGGGTTTTCACAACATGTACTCGAATAAAGAAGTGCACTAACAAATTTCTAAATAAAATATCTCTGTAACTTCATTTATTTATTTACCAATTCGTGAAGAAAACATCTGGAATCCGTTTGACGGGCATCTTGTTGGATTATCAATAAGTTACCAGCACAATGAACTTATTGTTCGTTGCCAAAAATGAATCAACGATCTCAGAATCGTATTAATAAACAGAGGTTGCGAAGTACCGATGAAACGATCTCAATAGTTCTTAAACAGAGATTTCGAAGTATCCCATTTGATAGTTCGTTTCAAGAGCCGCATTGTGGGGTCTAATCTAAACGTCCTAACCTTTCGGGGTTCCAACGGTTTTCTTTCCAGCATCAGTCGAAGCTAAGATTTCGTAAAGTAAAGAGCTTCCTTCCGCGCCGTAAAATAAAGAATAGTTTTATTTTAAAAGTACACCCATTTCCAATACATTTGACAAATCATGAAAATGAAGTTGCAGAAATATTCTATTGAGAAATTTGTTAGCGCACTTCTTTATTCAAGTACGTATCGTCATGAAAATCCTATGAAATCTGAATAACGATGTAGCATTTTTGAATTCGTAAAATTATTCGAGAAAGAATAAAATGTTTATCCGACTCCTGTCTCTTGCGATAAAGATGCGCAGTCTACTGATAATGTAACAAAGAATGTAGCCGCGTAAGATCGTAGCCGCGAAGAAGGCGATAAGGGAAGGAGTTAAGGTAATGCTATCGATTGTGGAATTCGTCAGGGAAGCTTAGGCGACTGGAGGCAAAGGCTCGTGTCTCCTTCGGACAAGTAACGGATAACGATATGATATTCTCGAGCGTAGTAGCTAGTAATTACGGAGGAAAGCTGCAGCTTCTCGCGGCTGTGAGAGCTCCGATTCTAAAAGAAAGAGAGAAAGCTATGATGGAGAGGTATCGTTCGCCGGTAGAACAATGTTCCTTGGCACGGTGTTGGTGCATCGTTGCCTCTTAAAACCTGGCAGCCTCTGGGCGTTTAAGTCCTCAAACCGTTCTAATTGAGGTTCCTCCTCGTTACCGCGAAAGGGTTACCGGAAACAATGGCCGGGACGACAGCGGATGACAATTGCACGTAGCCAAGCATCCGCGCCGCTAACAAAAGCGCGGCCAGCGTGGTCCTTCTCGTTTTCGCAGTGCCTCGTATGCTGCTACTCCGTCTTCTTCTTGCTTCTTCTCTTCTCTCGGCATTGTTCCCGGCGAGCTTCAGCCTCGGATAACGAGTAACGAAGCGTCCTCCGCGGTCCTCGAGGTATCGAGACAGAGAGCCAGCCCGAAACGGCCCCCCTCGAACCAAGCAACCTTGCTGGGGAACCTGCGATAGGCCCGAAGCGGTCTAAACGCGGCGAGGACTCCCTTCTACCAAAGCAACTCAATAAAAAAAACTGCAATTCTGAAATTTAAAAAAAAACTGCTATTTTTGTTTTGCGAATCAGTGTCATCTACACTTTCGCTGTCTCATCGACTGAACTATATGTATTTCGGTGGAGTCGGATGTGCCGAGGAGGCATTTAGAGCGTACCAATGTAACTTGAATATTTATTGTTGATTTCAGAGGTATGTAAATACCATAAAAGGAAATTGCCTGCTAGTAGCTGTTGCCGGAGGACTTTGAGGATTATGAACGACCACACAAATGACCTTCATAATAAAGATCGTTGTTTTCGTTCTGAAACACCTTATTAAATTATTTGCCAACACGTTCGGGCAATCTGTGCATCGTCGCGACGCGGAAGATCGTCGAAGCTTATGCTCGGTTTGCCGGTAGCTTAGCGAGTCCGTTCGATCGTGAAACCGATCCCGATTCCCGTTAACTTGTTCGGGATTGGTCGTTAATTGGCGACATTCCTCCAGACGAGATAACAACGAGGACGATAACAGAGTGACGATAACGAACGTCGCGTCGGTGTTGAGCCAATAGAATATCCGTGCAATTACCGAGGAGCGTGCGTAATTATTTTAATGATCGCGCCGAGAATCGATAGCCCCGAACCGGAGAGATAGTCTGGCCGACACGAGCTCCGCTTTACGAAACTAATTTAATTAGTACTTTAAGCAGTGCGCGCGCGCGCGCATGGGCGTAACAGAGGTCGCTGATAATAGGAGGGAGAGGCGAGCGTTATCAGCAGGATCCTTTCACGTTAAACCCATTAACGGTACAATTAGCCGCACGCTGGATTTTCCATTGAAAAGCGGAGGCGAGCCTCGTGAAAAGGCTTCTACCTAATTTCGCGAGAAAGGGTGAAAGAATCCATATTGAAGGAAACACGGGGAACGTTCTCGTTCTCGGGCCGGAGAACGCGATGTAGAATCGCATCCCCCTTGCCCTGAAGAAGACGGAGAAGAAGAAAAGCCGGGGATAAGAAGAGGAAGAAAACGGCGGAACAACGAAGAGGACTGAAAGAGGAAGAAGAAACAAGTCGAAGCTCTGACTCCGCGGAGTTACTCGCCTCTCATTTTGCTCGAGTGCCCTCGCGAACGGGGAAACATTTCAATTAATTACTGCGTAATTAAAATATGAAAAAGTAGTCATTACCTCGCGTTTCCGCGTCGGTTACCCGGACAACTTTCTTGTTCGCTCGCCTACCCCCGTGTTCCGTTCGGCAAGACTCCTTTCCTCCACTCTCGTTTCCTCTTTCTCTTCTCGTTTCCGTTTCGTGTTTCGTGTTCCTCGCCGCGCTCTCTAACCGAGGCCCGACTTTCGAACGATATTCCGTTCTCGCGTTTTATTTCGCCGACACAGATAATCCGCTGCGGTGCACTTGTTCTCTCGCTCTCGCCCACCCTCTCCCTCCCTCCTTCCCTTCATCTCTCTCTCTCTTTTTTACTCTGTGTTTCTCGTCATCGCGAGCATTAATTATGCACGTGTCAGGTAACTCCGAAGTGGTTGCCAGGTAAGCAGCCTATTAGATGCGCACCGTGTGCGCCGTGTACCTACATGCAGAAATAAACACTCTGCCGGGACATCCTCGCGCTTGACCCGTCGCCGACGAACGTTCCCGAACATCTTCCGAGGTCATACCAACGTTCTGGAACGGGCGCCCAAGGCTCCGACTCTTTCTCTTTTCGAAAAAGAACCCTCGATAGATTCCTCTGAAGTAAAACCGCACCGTTTGTTTGCTGGATCTCGTCCAGTTGCTCTTGTCTACATATTATCCCTGTTACACACTGCTAGATTCATTCAAACCGTTCAGACTATCGTTTGGCTAGTCAGTTCCTGGCGAATAAATTGAATCGATGGTTGTTCCATCAGCACCAACAAAGTACCATTTCTGATAATAAACGAAACATCTAACCAAAATCTGATAAACGAAGCAGTAAATGGTTTTCATACTGATGGCTCATCAACTATGTGGTTCTACAGCTGGTTTACGAAATTAAAAAAATTCGTATCCTCCCTTAATAATTCTAATTCAACGATGATAATACTATGCTGATACTCTCAAATCCTTTTCATCAGATGGCGACGGAGAAGAAGGAACATTCGAATTCATCAGTCTACTCGTCCCTATTCACCTGCCGATCGCGGCAATGGTAAAAGAGAGAAGTTAATATTTGTTGGACAGTGTAATCGGCGATCTGCGAAGCGCGTGCAGGCAATTGCAGCGATCAAAGGCTCCCGGGTTAACGAGAATCGCAACCGGTATATCGCGAACAGAAACACCCCTATACACGCGCGGAATTGAAGAGGCCGATTACAAACGAATCGACGATCGAACGAGATATCGCTGTGTGGATGGATGATCGGCGCTCGTGTGCCGTTCGCGAACAAGAGGCGCGTTAACTTTGGTTCGCGTCGCCAGATAATAGCGTGGAGCCGAAGGGGGTCGAGCTGTTATGAACGTGAAAATAAGCCTTAATCCGTTGTGTTAGCCCTGCCGCGAGGAGGATCGCTCGATCTCTCCTGCTTGGAGCAGAACATAGCAAAGCAGAGCAGAACAGAGCAGAGCAGGGGTGGCTCCGTCAACGAGCCCCCGCCCGCAACGCGGCGCTAACTTTTCAATCTCGGTCGAATAATCCGTTGGAAAGCCCCGCGGTTACCTCGGCAACGATCTGGCCTCTCATTGGCTCGCCGACTACCTTTTCCGTCCCTGTTCCTCCACCTTCCGATTTCCCTCCAGCCTTCTTCTCGGACCTCCCCGCCGACTACCCTTCTTTCGTTCCGTCACCCTCCTCTACGGATGGGACTAATTCGCTTATCGTTCCCGCGTCTCCCATTAGCCTAAACCCTGATGTTCGCTTCGACTCTATCAAACGCCAATTATCACTTTCCTCGACTACTTGGCCTGTAGTACGCGTGAACCCCCTGCTCTATTATTTTCGTCCCGGCTGCAATCATTACAACCTCTTGTCCTTGGTCTACTAGACTAGCAGACTAAATATAATTTCTTCATTTTATCTAAGGAAAATCAATCGAATTTAGACCAGTGCACCGACAATAAATATTTTCGACCTCGTACAGTATTGTAGCTGATATCAAGACGAATCCAACGACCTACTACATATGTATACTATGGACCTGTATGCATTCATGACAAAAATGAGTATGTGAAATATAAAACAGTAGGATGATAGAATTATTACAGAGAGAAACAGATCTTTTACTTGGTTTCAGAATCATTCGAGTCTAACGATGGCTGATCAAACGAGATACATATCATGTATATTAAATAATTTTCTAAGAACTTCCCCCTCCACAGAAATTTTATGAAATCGGACATTCGTGGAATTGTTTCCTTAGTAAGATAGGGTTAGAGATCTGCAGTGGAGTAATTGGAAATTGCAGGTGCAGGTGCAGCTTGCGAGGACATTGTTCCCATCACTACGCCTCTCCAGCCTCTATCTCGCTCGAACCTCCTCCATCGGTGGCTGTTTGGCCAACCGTATATCTTTGCCGGTATCTTCCCACCCCATTTTACTTCGCCTCTGCGTTATTCCCTCCCGTTTGTCGTCTCTCCGTCTTTGTCGAGTTGGCAGCCCCTTCCCAGGAGAGCTTGCAGAGCGTTTCCGTCGTTTCTCTCGGCAAACTGCGAGGCCCTTCCACCCTCTCCGTGGCCCTATGCTACCATCTACCTCTCTAACCTTTAGTCATCGCTTCTCCTTGCTCCTCCCGAGCGGCACTCCCCGGCGCACTTAGCCCCGTGGTTAACTTCAATGAGCGGATAACAAGCCACCCCTCGACTTTGCCCTGTAATATTCACTCGTATAAATGGACCCGCGGCTTTGTCAAATCAACTGTCGCTTGTAAACAAGCGACCCTCTCTCGCGGCGTCGATGTTCGCCAACCGAGTCTGCCCACACCGTCTTCGCGATGTCTTCGCGACACCCATGCCAAACATAACTCCGAGGCCCGACAACAGATTTGCGACAGGGAAAATCATTTTCGAACGCCACGGACCGTCTTCGCATAGTTACTCAACTTATTCTATTTACGAACCACCCGGTTAACAGACTGTAAATACTAGAGATCGTGGTTTTCAGCGTGTATTACTAACACACGTGTATAAGTGTCATTTTAAGTACATCGGTACACGTGTATTTAAATACACGTGCATTAATGTATCCTCATTTTAATTTGCATAATTTTTAGAACATCGATATTAATTTATGTGATCGATGTTATTCGTGATTATTTTTTTTTTTGTTTTCCGATCTATGCGTGCTGCATCTCACATTTTTCTCACCGTACAATACGGGCACGTTCAAATTTCCAGATAAAATCGAATAACAAAGTAAATAATAATAAAATTGTGTTGAACTATTAATACTACAGTATTTTATCGATATAAGTCCCCAGCACGGGTCTGCCGAGGGACATTTATGCGCCATCTTTGATTGTTACCGAACGTAGAGAAGGACAGCCGAGCTCGAGAGGCCTCGGTCGCCGAGAAGTGTAAACATAACTAATCCGAATTTCTAACTTCTTTATTTTTCATTATTTTTTATGGAACTTTCATGAACATATTCGTGGCATTTTTCTAATGCAAAATCATACCAAATATGATATAATTCCGATGATATTTACTTGTGTAATGGACAATTAAAGTTTCTGGCGCAAGGAAGGACAGCGCATAGGAATGAAAGAGACGCGGAGAGGCACAGTCGCCGGCACAGTTCAAAGGCTCGCGCTCCTTGCGCCAGAAACTTTAATCGTCCATTACACAAGTAAATATCATCGGAATTATATCATATTTGATATGATTTGCATTAGAAAAACGCCACGAATATGTTGATGAAAGTTCCATAAAAAATAATGAAAAATAAAGAAGTTAGAAATTCGGATTAGCGTGATCTCACCAATATACCCGAGCCGCATGATATCACGCTTCTCGGCGACCGATGCCTCTCGAGTTTCGCGGCCCCTCAAGGGGGTATACCCCGCAGTAGTGGGGATAGATCTGGGACATTTACAGGCCAGACATTTGGGACATTTATGGATAAAATACTGTATTCAATTGTATAGGCCAATAATAGCTTAGAAAACAAATGGACGACATTAGGGAGATTTAAAGAGGGAACTCCGTGCACACTGATTTCCGTTATTCTAGTTCCGAGTTGAATGGGTTAAGAATATCCTGTTCCCCGTTCTACGAAGCACAATGCGATCCGATAACGAAAGATAACTGTCGGATAAGATCCCTCTAGATACTTCTCTATCTTTTGACACGCGAAATTAACGATCGATTTAAGGGGTCTTCGGTGGGATTCACGGTTTATTAATTCGTAATGTCTATAGGTGGTTTCTTTCTTCTACGTTTAATTCGATGATTTCTCGATTCGATGGAACGCGAGGCTCCATCGTCGCGAGCGCGAGAAAATCCTTGTTTAATTCCGTACGGGAATCGTGGACGGTTTTCAGCGGAATCTCGTTAGAATGGGGGACGAGTCTCGTCCCGTTTCGTTTCGTCTCGTCTCGTCTCGTCTAGTCTCGTCGAGCTGAGTCGTGTCGAATCGTGTCGAATCGTGTCGAGTCTCGCCGAGCGTCACCGTAACGTAAACGAGCCAATCAGTCGGCTTTGTGGCGGCAATCATCCCTTGATTACACGGCACTTAGCTCGAAAACAGGGTCGCGGTACTATCGGACGATCATTTTCGTCTTTGACGATACACGAGCGGGGATGATCGGTTAAATCGCGTAGGAGCAGCTATCCTCGGAAATAACTGACGAGGGGGCAATCGTGCCTACGGGACTCGTCGGGATCATTCATTCAAATCCGGATCGTTTCTCTCCAAATTCAGAAAAACGACAAAAAGCTCTTTGATTCGACCCTCTTCCATTCTGAAACGTTCTACGATCTCTAATGAAGTCGGACAACTCTTATCAATCCGACTGATCTTAATTCTTAACAATTCGTTATTTAGTCTATCCGTAGTCCAGAATGTTTCTCGCAAGAAGTTCAAGAATTTTTTCACCGTTTTTGCTCGACAATTAAATAAACCTACATTTGTTCTATATATACTGCGTTTTTCACAATGCCTTAATCTTGGAAATATGTTTACTACAGTGTCAACTTTTAATTATTCACATATGATACTTACAGTCCAAAAACATAGTTTTTTTTAGTGTTTAAAGCATAAACATAGGTGTCGACTACACAAGCAAATACCTATTTCGCATCGAAGTAGTTATTTTATTCAATCAAAATTGATTTATGTTGGAGTCATCTCCTTGTGAACAGTTATGTAAAAAATGGAGTGCGAGTAACTGAAGGTTAAACTTATTATGAAATATATGTTTTTAGTGCATTAAATAAATATGTCACCACTGTGGTGGTACACGTGGCACGGAACCTGTTAAACTGTATAGGGGGTAATTCGTGTCCGAGTGATTTCGAACGGTTTGTGCGATTCCGTGCTTTTGTTTCCGTGTATCGTGAGCTTTATTGTTCGGCGACAACTATGGCGGCGCTTCCGTATTTGCATTTTAGTTGCACGTTCGGACGAATAAACGTTCCCTCCTGAAAAGAGGAAGACTTTTTTCGCTCGGCGTTCGCCATGGAAACACGCGCGTCGGGACCCGAAAGTGGCCATGGGGTAAGAGTGCCTTGTACGAGGCACTGAAGAGTCCGCAGTTACGGGAGGCGAACAAACAGGGCCGCCTTTCAATCGTAATTGGAACCGCGGGAGCCTGACCAACGTCCGTGTTCAAGCACTCTTTTTCCCATAACCATCATTCTTCGAGAGTGTCTCCTCCTCTCCGCGGAAGAAGACGGTACAATAGGCTGTATATCTGCTCACCGTGGGTTGCTCCTCGAGCCTGATTCAACCTTCCGATTGTTTCTTCCCGCTATTAGCGATCCATTCCACTTAATCTACATGAGAAATACTTCTCTGAAAATATTAGCTCGTTCGGAAAGTAATTTCGATTTTCGTGTGGAGGTAGCATTGCTTCCATTTGTTATTACCAGACTGCAGATTTTATGCAGTTAATGCATTTAATATGCATTTAAGGACATCGATGGATCAGTTTCAGCCTAATAGAATCATTAAAAGAAGAATACAATTTTTATTTGGTTCCTGTGTCCTGCAATCAGCGCAAACATGTTTTATTTTGCACAAAGATCCGCAGTCTAGTTATTACTTAAGCTTATTTTAAATCGCAAGATCCTGGCATATCCTCCTGCCTTGTAGTGCTTTCTAACCTTTCAAGTATTTTTCTATAGCCGCATGAAATATGCAAAGTCAAAGGACGCGTTTCCGTTACCTTTCTTATTGCCGCAGCGGTAAAAGTGCAGTGCACGAAAGACAAAGATTTATGGGGTGCAAATTTCATCTCAAATAAAGTCGTAAAAAGTCATATAACTCAATGTTTTGCTAATAAAAAAATAGAAATTCTACGAGCATGGGATCTTTAAGTTGCCTGAAAAATCGCAACAGATCGTAGAACAAAATGTAATCAAACTTATTCTAAATGGCGAAAGATTGGCTCTCATTTTCCCTCGAGAAAACGAAATGACTTTCCGAACGACCTAGAATAGAGGAACCAATCAACCAGTATTACTACCGGAACGCGAACGTCTTGTTCGGAGACGCAAGGAGAGAGAATCTCGCCAGAAACCGCGAGAAGAATTCTCCGCGCATTCTCCGCGTCATTCCACGCAGAAAAACGCGGGTAAATCGACGGGATTGCAACGTATTTTTCCGCAGCCCGTGCGAGACGTCGCGCCTCGACGTTTCCCCGGAGACGTGGTCGTTAACTGAAGAATACCGAGGCGGAACAAAGTATACATATAGAAACGGCGCAAGGAACGGCTGACAAGGAAATCTAAATGAATGCCGGGAGGCACATCCAACGTGAAACGAGAGGCACGTGTATACCGAACGATCTTTTGCTCTGTTTAACCCGCGAACCCGTAGCAATGGACTGAACAGATACACACCCTCTCCTCTCTCTCTCCCTGTGTCTCTTTCATCTCGTTCGCTTTATCTCCCGGTCGCGGTTCTCCCTCTCGAGAAGGAGGAAACATCGCCGCGAATCACTTGTACGCTTTGATTCGCGAGAAAGGAAAAGCCCGAACTAAAAACAGAGAGACGATGCTCCCGACCGGACGGGAAACAATGCCGGACCAGGAGTCAAAGAAATCCGGAATCGACTTCAGGGTAGGGGAATGGGGGAGAGAAGAAAAAAAACCGGAACCGATACGATACACCGAATGGCGGATTGTTAGTCGCTGTAAACAGAGCCGTTCTTTTCGTTCGCACTTCTTTCTCTCCCCAACGGGGAATAAACGAATAGAAAGAGCGCCCCTTCTCTCGCGTTCTCGCACCGGACGACGACGCTGCTCCGCGAGCAGAATATTCAGCCTCGACAGTTATATTCACACGCGTGGTCGCACCTCAATGGACTTTGCTTTTGCCGCGATTGTTAACGATTTCGAAGCCCTCGTGGCATCGCGGGCGTTCCGATCAATCCTCCGACAGCATCCCAGCGCCTCGCGAATTGCGAACCACCCCTCTACGCCGCCACCCCCCGGCCACCCCTCTCTCCACCTCTCTATCTCTGTCACTCGGCGTTCTGTTCTAAATCGCTCCACCGTGATATCCTCTTCAATGTTTTTTTGCCCCTCCTCGCCCTTCCTCTCCTGTTCTTTTCCCTTCTCCTTGCTTTTTTAATCCGTATTTAGCAATTCGTCTCGACGCGATCGACGACCGACTCTATTATCGATAATCATTCAGACTCGAGAGAGAACGTTCCCGAGGCTCGTGTCTCGATTCTCTCGCGGCCAACGGCATTGTACTTTTAATCGAAATAATTGCAGTGTTTCGTTGTTACCACAATGCCCGGAGAGACTCGCGCTTTACAACGGAGATTAATCGACGTGAGAATGCTTGCTGGCGAGAAGAGGAATCGCGAGAGTCTGTTGGCTCTACGAGGGATTCCGTAGAAAATAATCCACCGGAATGAGAATGCGCAGGAAGATTCGCAGTCTTATAATTAGACTGCGGATTTTCTGCAGTTGTAAGCGGAATCGTTGACTCGTACTACTCGTCACTAGCTGCGACGCGGCGAGAAGACGATCCCGGAAATTCTGTGAACTGTTTCCTGTAAGTATTCTGGTAAATTCTCGAAGCTTCGACTCTTCGAGGGATTCGAAGGAACGAAGGGAACTTCGAAGTGCATGAAGTTTCGAAGTCTTCGAATCGTATGAAGTTGTAATTTATGAGATTCATGGTGTGCAGAAATGGGCAAAAATTTAATCAACGATTGACGAATAAATTTCTACTTCAATCGTTAATCGCAATTAACAATTAAACTCCTACTTTAGTCGTTAATTGCGGTTAATGATTACATTCTTCTCAATTGTAATCGTGATAATCGGATAATTGATTCATGAAAATGAAATACGGAATCAAAACTGTATGCATACTGAAAAAAATGTGAACTGAGATTTTGTTGAGATATGTTTCTGTCAATTCTCCATCTCCGCTCTCTGTCTCTCTCTCTCCCTCTTTATTACAATTTATGGATAGACCGTGTGACGATTAACTTCAACAATTGAATAAATCAGTCTCCGATTTTTCGATGATTTCTTTTTTTAATCGACGATTGACGATCAACTTCATCAATCGATTGAATCAATCATTGATTTTTCAATGATTACTTTTTTAATCATCTACATACAATCTATCTTGGTTAAAATTTTAATCGATTAATGCCCAACTCTGATGTTGTGTCATGATTTTTGACAAATAAAAAATTTGACAGAATTTTCACAGAATATAAAGAATAAAAAGAAGCTTTAATTCGAAGCTTCGAAACTTCGATTCTCATCACTAGACTGCGGATCTTTATGCAAAATAAAAATGTTCCGCATTTGTTGTGGGAAGCAGGAATAAAATAAAAATTCATTTCAACCCTTAATGATTTCGTTGCATTAAAAACAACATTACGGTATTCTTAAATTTTTCTAATCTTTTGCCGTTTTATATTTCACTCAACCAATTTCTTTATAAATACATAAAAATCTGCAGTCTACTCATCACCTTCGAAGCTTCAGAATCTTCGACCTTCGAAGGAAAGTAACAGCCCTATTTCTGAATAATACATTATAGTGTTATCTATACGCCATGATTCACAAAAGAGCCAGATCACAATATCTTTTTTAGCAGTTTCGGATATCGAGCACTGTGTATTCAGCAATTAGGCATTATTTGTTTAAGCAATCTCGATGATGGAGGGGTACGGGTAATTGAACGCATTTCTGTCGCTAATCCACGATCGTTTCCCCTCCCCGTTAAAGCGAAAAGATTCACCCCGAGCCAAATCCCATTTGTCCATCGCTTGTCCGTGGGTGGTTGTATCGCGATGAAATTTCGTATCCCACTGGGGAGCGAATATCACAAATTACCGATAACAATCGGCGGCCGAGGGGGATGATTTCCAGGCAATTCACGCCCAGCCCGCCGCCCTAATTTCCATTGATTCGCTACCGTCTAATCGCGACAGATGCGGTACGAAAACTACAGTGATTATTCGTCGGAGAAACAGATTACAAATACAAATTTCTCCACAATGACAAGACCGCATTTAACCCCAAATTGTTCGCGTGTCATAAAAATATTTGCTATTACTCTTCGACTTGAGCGTGTTTAAGGAAAATATTTTCTATATTCTCGCAGAAGAATTTTTCGAATTTTATCAATCGCGAAGGAAAAATTTGAAATTCGAGCGAACGATTGTAAGAACTCTAGCGTTGAATCTCGCGCGTAGACTTCCAATAAATTTTACCATCGGTAAATGTTCGGAAGCTTGTTTTCAGTTGCTTTGTTTCTGTAACGATGAATATCTAAGATCGAATGGTAGAGCACTCGCGCGTGATGCGTCGGCAAATTAACACCTTTGAGAAGGTATCGGGCGACAAGGGGTGGCTATTCTAATTGGATCGGTCGCGGGAGAGCTTTCCGAGGGATGGGCCACGCCGAAAATCGTCTCTCTCTTCTCGTCTCGTTGGTCCAGGCTTTGTTTTCGCAGCTCGGTGCCACTCAATTTATCCCGTCTTCATGCATTTATTCCGCCATTTGCGCGGCACCGAGGCCCTTTTCCAGCGAGCACGAAGAAGACGCCCGAGCCGCTTTGCTGCCCCTTGAATTAATCCCCTGCATACGTTAATCCTAATGAATTCACGAACGCGCGCCGAGTCGTGTCCGACTCGAATCCAGAGGGGTTGATTTTCCGCCGTTACAGGTGCCAGCACGCAAACTCGAGGCCATTAAAATACCCATCCTACGGGGAAGAGAGCGCACAACCACCGTCGACCGCTCGTTCCTCTCCATTTTTTCGCGCATCGACGCGAGGATCAGCGAATTTTATGCGACGCCACGCGACCTCGCGTTGCCGAAAAATGCATTCCCGTAGCCCCCTTGTTGCTCGACCATCGACCGGCCCGCAAGCACACGCCTTTATTATTCGTTTCTCGGCCGTGCCCATGAATTACCGAGTTACAAGCAATTCGCCAGGTTTTTATTTTTAATTGCACTGTGCATAGCTACCCCTCGTTAACCCTTGTGCAACCAACCAGGTACTCGTTCATTATGGTCTTCTTTTTTAATTGTTTATGAAGTTCTTAAAGCACCACAAAACCGAATGTTCATCCTTTGGAAGATTTAAAATCATTTATATCGGTGCCGATGAAATTCCCGAATTTCGGATTACAGCTTCCAGTGAAAAAACATTTTTCAAAGTTTCTTCAGTGGAGAAACATAAAGTATTTGAACGCCCTTTAAAACAGAATAACTTTTTTAGAATTGTACCAAACGACCTGATTTTTTATAATTATGTATTTGAAGAAGTACATTTGACAACACCGGCGAAAAGAAATCAATCGTTTTACAATATGTACGAAAATTAAATCGGTGAATTTTCACCCTGAGAAACCTATGAGAAATGGATCAGAAGGGACTGGAATATTGGGTGGGCTATCATCTTGGGCCACCGACTTTCGCAATCGATGTTTTGTAACAGGGGTCGGCAAACTCCTTTTGGAAAGGGTCAGAACGTAAAATTTTTAGGCTAGGGGGCCGGGTAGCAAGCTCGAAGATATATACGTGAGTAGGTAATTCTACTCGTAGATCAACGAAAAGAAAACAGGTTTCAATAAAGAAACAAATTTCTTTATTAGGAAGTGATATATTTTTACGTTTTTTATTTATGTTCATTAACCTCGCAGGCTGTAGTTTGCCGACCCCTGTTCTAGGAAATCAATTTTCCGTATGTTTGCACAAAATGTAGAATGTGGAGAATGTGCAAGACACACAAATCCTTGTATGTATTCCGATGTACCATCGGAACTGGACAGGAATAATATCGGGCCAGCATTTTGGGGCCTGTGAAAAGAGATCGACAACTGATTTGAGGTGTCCGTTAATTAAGCAGTGCGGGGCAAAGAGACATCGGAGAGGTCGGCGAACTGGCATATCGCGATCCATCCGGATCGACTGATTCGGGGCGCGGCTGATTCTCGCGGAACGGGAAATGTTTAGGTATTGAAGTCGGCGGCTGTACAGTGTACAGGGGCCATAGAGTCGCGCGAATGCTCCCGGAAGATAAGTAGCGACGAGGTGAATAGACTAACGGTGGAGGTGTAGGGGGTTGCTGCTGCTCTGGCGAGAGACCCGGCAACGGAGAAAACGGGTTGAAAGGGGGGATGATGGAGGCGGTGTCGAGGATTGGTGGTTTCCATGCGTCATGCATATTTACGCTCACATACTAGCCGCGCGGAAGATGACTCGGGCCGAGGGCTCGGCAAATTGCGAGGACCGTATTTATGCAAATACCCGGCCCCGCGTACTCGCGCGCTGCTACCCTCTCTCTCTCACCCCCGGCGCCACTTTCTCGACCGTCCGCAAATTGACTTCGTTAGAGTCTGGCCTGGGCTCTTTCAAATCCACGTGCATCCTATTCCGAAAAGCTGCTGCGGCTGCTGCTTCAAAAATAGCAAAAAAGGGAACGACAAACCGGAGGAAAAATAGAAAACGAGCATCTGGCAAAAATCGAGGCCCGTGGTGGCATTCGGGGCGTGCACGACTTTTTCGCGCGCCTAATTCGCCGCGCGCCGCACGATGGAGTATTTGGTCCGATAAACCGAAGAAAATTATTCTAGCGTTATTTATAGGTTCAAGACCATCAAACGGCAGGTGCGTTGGATCTGTCTTAACGCCAGCTACAACATTCTGAGATACAAAATGGATATAAACATTTAAGAAGTCGAAGTGATCTTGACATTTGGTTACAAAAACTTTTTCTTCGAAATTTTATATGCATATTGAGTTTTGTCCGAAACATCTTTTGATAGATCAACCGTTCATTTGCTTCGTCAATGGGCAGCGGATCTTTATGCAAAATGAAAATTTTATACCTGAATTGCAACAAACTGGAGCGAGGAGGAAATTTATTTTCTTCGTTAATACGTTTAATAGGTTGAAAATAATATAACAGTATTTTAAAAATCTTCTAATGTTCCCTTCAACGATGAATGTGAAAATAAATAGTACCGCGTTATGGCCCGAATGTTCAATCAACTGCGTGTATTATATGTATATATTGGGGATACGTCTGAGAATAGACTTGTCTCCGCTTTGTTAGGATCAAATACCGCACCGTGCGTCGCGGAGAGAAAACAGACCGGAAAACGGAGCGCTCTCTGTGGAGGACGTCGCGAGAAACCGCGAGGAGGCGACCGTTAAAGCCACCCCCGGTTGAAAGCGGGTTTTGTTGAGGCGGGTCGAGAGGGGAGAGAACAATCTCGATATCGCGGCCAGCGACTGTACCCGGGCGAAACGTTTCACATCCAATTTGTTCCTCTCGTTTCGCGGTAATCGCTCGCCAATGACTTTCCTACCCCGGGTTTCACGGCGCCCACCCCCTCTACGGTCTTGGAAGCTCGTTTTGCTCTCGGCACAGGCCGTCGTGCGTTTCTCTTTCGGAGCGTGCACCGAAATACATATCTCGGCTCTCCTCTCGTCGTGTGTCCCCCTCGTTGCGCGCCTCGGCCTCGACTTTCAGCCCCGCGGAGACACAGCCCCCTTTTGCGCAGGCCGGTTCCCACCGACCAATCCGACAGCTTTCCACCCCTTCGTCGGCGAGTTAACGCGACCAATGAATGAACGACCGCGGTGAAGCTCGGCAAGGTAAGGCGAGGCGAGGCGAGGCACCGTTTCCACCCCCAAAATGGCTGCGAATTCGCGCGGGCATTAGGCAGCCCGTTCAAAATAAACGGGCGGATTAATTGGAGCGGGGCTGCATCCCCTGGCCCTCTCTCTCGCTCGTTCGTTCTCTGCGATTCGACTCCTCGACTCGCGTGGCAACGCTTCCACCTCCAGATTCAGAGGCACAGAGAAGCTCGGCAACGTGCGCTTCGCTTCAGCGTCGCGACGGAGGACGTCGACGACCACGACCAGGAGGACGGTGCCAGGGTCGACACTGACACATCCGGTCACCAGAACGACGCCGCGCGTCCGCACGTTAGCATGAAACTCGCGTACGCTGCCGACCAGGTGTTCCCGCGCCGATTCATATCGTTCGCACGATCGGTTCCCGTGATTCTTCTGTAATCGAGCCGAGAGTCTGTTCAATCGTTATCGTTACCCGGTTGTTCGTTCGTTCGATCGGTTAACCCGAGATCAAGGAGTACCATGATGCAGGAGCACAAGTCGTTCCTCATACGGGATCTCCTGGGCGACGTGCTGTCCGACAGAGTGCACGGTAAGTACACTGGCTGACCTTCCAAGTAGCTACTCGCGGATCATTAGTAAACTGCGGATTTGATCGAAACAGTAGAAAAGTTCAAAGTATTCAACCTTTTGCGCTCGACTGTCCCATCCGAGGCAACACTAAATATTATTATGCTATTGGGTTGGCAAGAAAGTGATTTCGATATTTTAAGGTGAAATAGAAAACCCAATTTTTTATTCAAGCAATGAACTTTAATATATTTTATATTTTCCATTTTGTTCGATGATTTTTTGCCAGCTTCACAATTCCGCGCTCATAAAACTTCTGGTCCTAATCGGTAAAAAACTGATCTAACTGCGATTTCTGGTCATCCATCGTTTCATCTTGAAATACCGAAATTACTTTCTTGCTAATCCAATATTTTTTTCTAAACAGTCCCTAGTACGGGAATATAGTGGAGCGAGGTGAGCATAGCGTTGAGAAGAGCGGTGCGGTGGTTTTTGTCGTAATTTGTTGTATATGCGCCGCTATTCTTTCGTCACCGCTCCACTATAAATAGTCGCATTTAACTTTTAATTACTCGCATGCAGTATTTACAATCTCAAAACTTTAAGTTTAGTGTTTCAAGCATAAACAAAGGTGCCGTTTACACTAGCCAATATTTATTTTGCATTGAAGTGGTTACTGGATAAAAATTGATTTACGTTGCAGTCATATAAAGTTGGAAACAGATATGTAGAAAATGAAGTGCGAGTAATTGAAGGTTAATTATGTACATTGGTTTGATTTTGCCGCGATGTTCGCCGCTCCACTATATCTGTACCCTTTTAGTAACCGTCTTTGTGTTCGATCAATTGCTGAACGTTCAACTGGGGTACAAGCAAATAGACTCGATCTCATAAATGTAGACATAAAAATGTCGTATACAACGGAGGTATTCTAAATCAGATAAAATGTCAGAATTCTGCAGTTAAAATAGCTTCGAGTGCAAACCGACTCCAGATTTAACCGACAATAACTTTAGCCGACAACATCTTTAACCGACGACTTTGATCGTCGACGATTTTAGTCTACGGCAGTATTATCCGATAGTAACATCGTTTCTAAAGATAGTGCTGACATATTTTTCTTCAACTATTCTGCACTGACACTTTTACTTTTGCATAAACATATAATTATTATACTATAAGAAGTTAGATGCAGTCGGTTAACGTTGTTGTCAAACGATGTTAATACTGGGTTTACGGGACCAGTCAAACTGACGAGTTCTAATATTCTTAATTTGCGATTATTAAGATTGTAAAGATGCTTCCCTGAGGAATTATTTACCAAATTTATTTCTTTGGGTATACAGGGTGAATCACGAATCGTGATCAGTAGAGATCACTCTGTTATTAGCTGTCCGATCGAAAATGTTTTTATCAGGTATAGCATGGTTTCAAGAGAGCTTTCACGTGATTATAGCAAATTTTTTGTCAACTCTTTGTTTTTTATGATTTTTTAGTCAACTTCGATTTTTTGGAAATACACCTATAATCTTTTTACGCCTATTTGTTAGAGGATTTCAAGGCGAATTCGGAAACGTATCATAATATTAAAAAAATTGCAAAAAGGATTGCTAAAAATTGCTTTTTTAATTTTTTTTACAAAAATTTGCTAATGTGATAAAAACATTTTCGATCGGACAGCTAATAACAGAGTAATCTCTACTGAATACGATTCGTAATTCACCCTGTATATTATTGGAAAAATGGCCAACAGTATGAATAGACACATTCTTCTTATGTTTATAAAATAATATAAAACAGTTATTTCCAGAGTTCCGTAAACCTAGTGTTAATATTGAATAATACTGTCGTCGACAAAGTCGTTGTCGGTCAAAGTTATATTCGGTGAAAACTGGGTCGATGAATCCAGCGTCGACGATTTTCTTGGGACCCAAACAAATGATGGTCTACTCTACTAATTCCTGAATTTCCCCCACTGTTTACTTTCACAAATTCACTGTCTGTGTCTCGTTCATGTTAGCCAGAAGGCAAAACACACGGATAGTTGGAGGAATTAAAAGGTCGATCTACCGTGTTTTGCGCCGACGAGTTTCGAGCGACGATTCCGATGAGAATCAATGGGGAAACTAGAAGTTTTATGGGACACGAACGGTGTCGCGTGGCCGCCAGCTAGGATCCTCGTTAGGGGGGTGCCCCGCGGCGCGATTCTATTATCTTTAGCCACGACTCGCAGCCTCGGGGGCGCCTAGATCGACGCTGACAGGGTGCTGGGCCCCCGTTAACGACGATCCTACAGATGGCCCGAGCTGCGGAAGGATTCGTTAGGTCTCGTTAGCGGAAGCTTTCGAGTCGCGCGATTATCGTGTCTTGCTGCGCGAGCCAGGTTTTATTGGCCGGCCGGCCTACGGGACAAGCGTTCCCGTAATTGAGATCGTTTACCGTCGACCAGAGGCGATTGCGATCCGCACCGTACACACGTCCGCATTGTTCGGGTAATCGATTTTGACGGGAGAATCGACCGATTCGACCATCGGGCCCCCTCCATCCGAAATTCGATTGCATTTTGTCGCTGCTTCCGATCGAACAGGGTAACTCTTCGGGTCGAGAGGATGGTCTCGATCGAACTTCTATTTTTTCACACCGAAACTGGAACTTATAGTTCGTAGACATTTGTTATAAGTAGACAGTGGATTTTATGCATTTACGGCAAAAATAAATAGGTGATGATTTGAAAGAGTAAATTCATTTGAAAAATTAGAAAATACTATTATATTATTTTCAACCTATTAAAAATATTAAGAAAGAAAATAAATTTCTATTTCACGCCAGTTCGTTGCAATTCAGCTAGAAAATTTTGATTTTGCATAAAGATCCGCTGCCTGGTTATAAGTATAGACTGCGGATCTTTGAGCAAATAAAAAATCGTCTGCATCAATCGCAAGAATTCGCAGCCACATACAGTGGGAGTACAAAGTATACAGGCACAGAGATAACAAATTTAAAAATCGTGACCTTGACTTTTTGCCTCGCAATTGCGACCAATAACAATTTAAAAAAAGAATTATTTACACATTAGCTAGTAAACTAATCCTTCTAATGTCTCAAAGAAAAAGAAACTCAAGCTGTTGAGCTCAATCTTGAAGAAGTTATTCGTTTTTGGAAGATGTACGAATACTTTGTACACCCACTGCAGAAGCTTCTCCGTCTTTAATAATCTTAATATGGCGAAGATGATACTGATATTTTTTGAATCCTTTTAATCTTTACATAAAGCCATCAAATCCGCAGTCTATAAGGGTTCTACGGTTGGCGTTTTAGATCTCTACATAAATGAACTGTTCGAGGACCGAGTGATGGCTGAACTGTTCAAGGGTTGAAATTCGTTGACACACAGGTGACTCGGAGGATGACTCCGCCGTTCATTCGGACTCGGAGGACACGATAGACCCTGGCAGCAGTCCTTGCACTCGTTTGGAGAGTCCTCCGCCAGCTTTGTCGCCGTCGCCGGCAGCAGCCACTTCCGGTAAGACTTGCGGAACGACCACCGGACCTCCCAGCGGAAGGAAGCCTAGAAGAAGACGAACAGCGTTCACCCACGCTCAGCTGGCCTACCTGGAGCGGAAATTTCGCTGTCAGAAGTATCTGAGCGTGGCGGACCGCAGCGACGTTGCTGATGCTTTGTCCTTGTCAGAGACGCAAGTGAAGACCTGGTACCAGAACAGAAGGTCATTCTCCAATCTATTACGCATAAAAAACTTGTGTATTCATAGATGTACCAATAGTATCGCTTGATATTTGGGTAATAGACCTGTCCTTTTGGAATTCTTTCCTCAACATTTTAAAAGCATTCGGTTAGCGCGTAGTATTGTAGTGCTTCATTAATCCTTTATAGAGACTTTAAATTACGAATGACCAACTGCAAAATACATCGTATTGATAGCTTAGGATGTGTAGTCGAAAACGAATACAGGTTTTGCACTCCAAATTCACCCTTTTGCAAATCAAATGTCAACGAATTGTTAAGAAATTCAAAATTTTATTCATTGCAGAGATGTACATACATGAAATACTCATTTGAAAGTAGTTACCAATTCATTAACTTTGTAATGTATGAAAACTGTGTGCAGACATGTATATTCATTGTAGCCATTTTCTGAAATTTCCAATATGAATGTACACATCGCACCCCGGAAAGAACAATGACAAAACTCAAGAAATAACGATTTTGAAATTGGAACAGTGATAGATACGTCTAGTTGGCCTCTACGTGCTAGAAAAACGTAATTTCTAACCCCTAATTGAACCGCCAGAGGATAGTTATGTTTTCTTTTTGAGCTAGTTCAAATCCGTAGTGGCAGGAACAGTGTCACTTTAGAGTTGATGGAGGCATCTGTAATATCATATTATAGAGTCTAGTCGAATGTACTTCGAAAAATATTTTTTTGAAAGATTAAAGATGTCTGTACTATGTCGATGGAAATTTTATAATTTTCTTAAAATTGTTATTCTCAGAAAACTGCATTTTTTAGTTATGTCACTATTCTTGCCGGCGTGCGATATGTTTTTATTGAAGCGCACTGAGTATTGAGTCTTATGTTTACCTCGCAGTAATGGCGTCGTTCACGTGTGTGTCTAACGTCACACAGCACTTCTCTGTACCCTCCTGTCCATGTTGACTTCTTCCGAACTCAAGGGAGATGCCTTCAAGTGTAATTAATTTTAAATAATGCTAACGGGGGTGAAATTGATTTAGAAAAAGGTGAAATTGATTTGCAGAAGGGTGAATTTCGAGTGCAAAAGCTATATCGTCTCCTTGCAGGACCAAATGGAAGCGGCAGAACCAACTTCGACTGGAGCAGCTCCGACACCAGGCTACCGTGGAGAAAGAGCTTCTGGTTCGCGGCGTGGGTCTTCACCATGGCAGCATAGACGCCTATTGTCCACCGTACAACGCTCAAACCCAAACTCAGAGCCATCCGCCTCCGCCACCACCGCCTCCAGCACCTTCGACAGCTTCGACAGCCGCGTTCCTGTCGACGGCAGCGGCTCTCTTCCGGAACGTCACCTACGTCCACGGATGTCCGCTTTAACCCGCGCGGCGGCGGCTCCAGGATCGTCCTCACCGGAAAACGGCCGCGTTTCCGGAACCACGACGGCCTCGGTTGCTGGATCTTTGCACCGGACTCGTCGCGAAGATGATTTCGATGATCGACATATTCTTCCCCTTCCGGTGCAAAGGAAACAGACCCAGTACGGTGAAGTCGTCATGGTGAAGTGCGCGTCAAGACAATGCTCGCAATTCGACAAGGTCGCACGCGTGTTTTGTTTTGCTGCATGCGGGACAGTGTACATATGTAATTAAGAGGTTCGCTGGGTAGTCGTAGCTCTGTTTCTTTCCGGTTCCGACACGAGGACACGGACGCTCGGAACGAAATGATTAACCCTCGAACGGCGGGCCATTCTTACATGATCGATGACTTTTTATCAATTTTTTTAAACATATTTTCCGGGGTCCTTCTTGTTGTTAGTATTTCTGTTGATCCTAATGTAACAGTTCAGTGAATTCAATCGGTAACAAACTGAATAATTAAATAACGATTTTGATATTCTGGGCAAAAATAGACCCAGGCTCCGGGGTCGCTGTCGGGGGCTAATCACGCACAGTCTAGCTGACTATGGGCCGGTAGCGAGTGAGAAAGAGTGAGAGAGAGAGAGTGAGAAAAGTTCGTAGCTGTGTAATAGGGTCGTAGGTAACCGTAATCAGGAGAAAGAGGGGAAACGAAGATGACCGCATTGTTTGTCGGCCGATTTTCGTTTAGAGGATCTAGTTGATTCACGCTCACCGCTGATTATCGATCACCTTCTCCAGCTAGTCGACGACCATTTGCGTCAACCGAAACAATTCTTGTAGATAAATAAATTATTATCGAGCAGAGACTAGGCGTTTTTTGATTACCGCCTCCTCGCGAACGGTGTGCTTCTCGTTAAGTATTGCATCTAAAGCAGAAGTCCTTGTTTGTTCTATATTCGAGGGTTTGAAGGATAAGAATTTAGACCTGCCCCCGGGTCTGACCTAATTTACAAGCCATAGTTGATCAGCACCACTAGCAGCAATGTAAGTAATTTTCTTCTTCGAGATATACATACAGCTGGACCAGACATAAAGCTTAAGCAACTGATATCAATAATTCTGTAAGTATTTTTCGTTCTCAAAGTACATAGTGATTCCACCTAGATGATCATCCAAATTAGGCTACTCCTATTCCGTATCTTCATTTAGCGAACCAAGGTCGCAGCTGAATACAGGCATGCCTCGGTAACTGTCACCCTTCAGTCAGCATTTAATTTAATTTTCCGAGTGCCGCGTCTCCGAAAAATGGAAGACAGAATTTTTTGCGTTAATGTCTTCAGTGTAGCTGTTAGCTAAAACGAATCATTACATTCAAAGAGAGTTCTCTGAATTTCCGCGACGATCGTCGAGACGAGACTGCAACATTGAGCGTCCAATTTATGTTGCTGGGAGCTTGGCGAGTTTCGGGCAGCGGTTGCAATGATTACAGATGGAGGATTACAGCCAGGAAAAAAGAGTACGCGAAAAAACGGACGGGGATTTTTGGTCCGACCGGACAACGATAGTAACGAGTGGCGGGCCGGGGATGCGAATCCACGCGTGACAATGGGCACGTGGCCAGAAACAGCGATCCGCGAGCCCCGGCAGAAAGTAATTGGCTGAAACCGATACAAGTCGAGTGCCGGTGCCACTCGTGGCTGGAATTGGCTGGCGGATTTAATTGAACGGAATCGACAGGAAAGAGAAACACGTGGAGATGGAACGAGAGGAGAGGAGAGGAGAGCGGCCGATATCCACGGAGAAACGGTTCCGATTGTCGCGGATGATTTTTTCGCGGCGTGGCGCGGGCAAGCTCTCCCCGTTAATTGGACTAGGAGAGCGGAGAGATAGAAAGAAAGAAGGAGAGAGAGAGGAAGCAACGAAGAGGAGCAGCTGCAGGAGAGAGAGAAGTGTACGATCTCGTTGCACGGATGATTAGTCGACATTACGCGAGACACGCGGAAACAATCTCCGGGTAACGACACCGTTAATCACTTTCCTTTGGCTCGCGTTCGCCGATACGAGGAGAGAGAGCAGAAGGGTCTCGAGGAGAGAAGGCATCAGCCACGGGAAATTGAGTTTCTCTGAAAATTTTCGATCGGGACGAGTGTCTCGCGAATCGGCTCCAGCATCATCGGCTTTTCCAGCCGACGAGATCACTCTCTTTGACTCTCGTCGAATGCTCGCGAAGACGCGATACACGCAGACCGTCCCGAGTTACTTGCACATATTATGTTTTGCACCCGGGAGAGAAAAAAAAAGAGGAGAACCAGAATCGATCTCGTTCGCGAATCGAGCCCGTTCTTTAATACCACTTATCGCGAATCGTCGCGACTCGTCGGTGGGTGAAAGGCGCGTGAAAGAACCAGCGTTCTGCTCGGAGGAACGCATTGTTATACGGGACGGACACGGACGTCGTGAACTCGCGAGCCTCGTCACCGCGTTCCAAGAGCTCGATCCCAGCGACGAGGAGCGGGGCCGAAGCCGGGAGAGACATCTCCTTTCGTACTCATTCAGGATGAAATAAAGCAGGAGAACGCTCCGCGCTCGTTCCTCGAATCGTTGAAAAAAGAAAAGAAGAAAGAAAGAGGACAGATATACGTGTTCCCGAGCGTGAGATCTAGGAAAAATTCTTGCGACCCTCGGCAACTCCATTATTTCGCTTTCACTCGCGAGGAGGAAACGAGCGGGCCTCCCTCACGCGTAATTACTTCGGCATAATGAATCGCGTAATATTCGTAATAATTCCGCGGCGAGCAAGCATTGTTCCCGTCCTCGTTCTTCCTTGCTTCTAATTTCGTGTTTTAACGCGTTCTTGACCCCACGATTTCGTTACCATCGAAAATCGACACGACACGCGGTGTGTATATCTTCCTACCTGTGTGTGTGGCTATGAAAAACATTTCGGTGTTTAGATGGATCGTTAGTAGTATTAGATCATATCGAAAGTTCGTGCCGCGGATATGTTTATACTCTTCGCGATGTGTTTCAGATAAGAAACCGAAGGGTCAGGGTTTAATCGACCAAGATCAATTCTCTTTCCTGCCGCTGTAGAGATTGAGATACATGTTCTGTCTGCGTTTCCGCCTTTCTTCTTTCGAGCGCGCATTTGTCGCAGTCATTTCTGATGAAATACGGCATCGAGCAGTTTCGTTAGCCTCCATACAGTACTGATCCGACTCCCTGCAACATCTAGCTGTCCCTACAACTGAAAAATTCGCTGAAAGTAGAAAGATTTGGCTTCAAATAGCGTTTCCGGAATGTCTCATCTTTGCGGCATCATGGCTGTCGACCAAGATCAACTCTCTTCCTGCCGCATTAGAAGGTGAGATACATGTCCTGTTTGCGTTTTCGTCTTTCTTCTCTCAAGCACGCATTCATTTCTGATGAAATACGGCATCGTGCAGTTTCATTAACCTCCATACGCTAATCCGACTCCTTAAAACATCTAGCTGTCCCTACAACTGAAAAATTCGCTGAAAGTAGAAAGATTTGGCGAGGAGGCTTGCTGTTGCCTTCAAAGATCGTTTGCGGAATGTCTCATCTTTGCGGCATCATGGCTGTCGAACAAGATCAACTCTCTTCCTGCCGCAGTAGAAGGTAAGATACATGTCCTTCTGGTGTTTTCTCATTTGCCCAGTCGAGGACGTTTTGATCGTGTAAACGGCCGCGTTTTGCCCGTAAATGACTAGGTTCTATGCCCCCCCCCCCCCCTCTTGATCAGCTTGGATCGATCTACCCCCGGTGGATCCACTCGTCGAAGAGTCAAGAACTCGAACGAGATATCCTGGGACACGAGTGGCTTGTCGCGTGTACTCGGCCACGTGCGTATTGTCGCCGGGCGAATGGATCGTGTGCGCGCGTGCATACGTGCGTAAGTCGTGTTGGCACTTGGACACGCGCCTTCTTATCCCTCTTCGAGCGTCTCTCCCTCTGTTACCCTCCGAGAGCCGGCGTCGTTAAACACTTGACGGGGTGCCTGGTGCACGCATCCTTCCTTCTGCATCCTTCGAAATCAGCGGAACGACTGCAAAAATCGGGACGCGGGATGCGATCACTGAAATAAACCAGAGTTGACAAATGGATCTTCCTTTCGTAAGGGATACTTGAAAATTAATTACAGAAGGTCAGATTAGTAGGTACGATGCGTTTCTATGCATTATTGTTTGCTTTTAATTCAAGGACTCCCGATAGAACATAAATCTGATCGGAAGAAGCACTATACAGTAGACCGGAGCGAAAAAAATTGATAAGTCTTTGCAGATATTCTGTCTACCGCGGCTCGAATGACACTGATTTTCCGCAAAATTTTTCTGAACAATCTACCCATCGACTCTGCAGGAAAAACTAAACATGTGATTGCCATAAATTCTACAGCGGTCCCTCTCGTATCCTGTTTTTACCACGTTTTCCATTTGTAGACCCCGTCGTTTGAATGCCCTTCCTAAATTCTTCAGAAAAATCTTGCGGAAAATCAGTTCGAGCCGCGGTAGAGAAAACATCTCCAAAGACTTGTCAATTCAAAGCTAACGGATGCTATTAGGCCTGTTTTTGATAGTGATATGCATTTCGAAGCAGCAAATGGATCACGGCTGAATAAATGAGTTTTTAATTCAATCAGTTTCTGTTCCTTCTCTTTTTTACGATTATCTCGTAAACCGTAAAGGGAAATGTTGTTCAGAAAGATGGTCTTGACAACATATCCAAAGCTCATCGAAATCGGAGAGGATTCACATGATCGACAAACTCCTGTTCGTTGCGACGTCACGGCGTACCACCAACGCTCGGCTACCTTAATAATTTTTGAGGGAAAATGTCGCTTCAAATGACTTCAGGAACCTCCCATTTCCGGGAAGCAAAGGAGTTTTGGGACACCCTGTATTTGCTCGTTGATTTTGATCCAAAAAAACGAAAATCGAATTAAAGGGTAGTTTCTCGAAAGATCCTTGAGGATCCCAGAGAGCATCCCCATCGATGATTGAGGATCGAAGGACTATATCCGAAGGGAGGCAGCGAAAGGACGAGGAGGAAGACGGACCACGGGCATAATTCTAATTCTTGGGGGGGAAAAAAACGGCGGAGTAATTGCTGGAGAAACTGGAGAAAGGGGGTGGGAGAGGGAGCGAATGATGGCTGACTGCACGGCGGTACGCGAAAAGGGATCGCGGCTCCGTTGGTGGAAGGTAAAAAGCAGAAGTGAAAGGAAGAGGAAGGGTAGCTGAATGCGCCTGTGTACGTGTACGTGAAGGGAAAGACGAAATCGCGGGGTGGAGAAGGGCATAGAGAGGCGGAGAGGGACAGGTAGGAAAAAGAGCGAGAAAAAGTGGAAGAGAAAGAGAAAGATAGAAGGTACGGGAGGGGGTGGAGGGTGCAAGGCGCAGGGCGCAGGGCGCGGCGAGGGCCGGGCCGAGTGTAACGAAGCTCCGACTTTTTAATTGGAATATATTCAGAAAGCGGAACGCCTTTTCATTCGCGGGGCTCGATGCACTGAATACAGCCTGAATCAACGCGGAATCAACCGCGCTTGCAACGAGCCTGCTGTGCACCTGCGAACCGGGCCGCGTCTCTGCATTTATACGTAACGGATGCAATAGCGGCCGCATAAAATAACCCGCGAAAAATCGCGTGGATCTCCTCCGATCTCCCTTCATCCCTCGTTCCTCTCTCTCTCTCTCTCCCCCTCTTTCTCTCTCGTTTTCTGCCACGACTCGCCGACATCCACGGACGTATAATCACCCTGAAAATACGATAAGCGCGAACGGACTGAGAAACCGCGGAGAGGTTCGTTTACATCCCAGACTATCCGCCGACGATTCCATCCACGACCGACACTGTCATTCATCGTAGAAACATCCTTTATCCCGTGAAATCGTCCCCGCTCCTCGTAGACTTCCACTTTACTCTGCCGCTACCCTCAATTATTTCGCCCATTTTTGTTTCGGGTTACTGTAATCCGAAGAAAAACACGAAATTGCAAGTATTCCGACTCGTGCTATTCAACAACACTCCGTTCCTTGCTTCTCCGACCTGCACTGCTCAAGAAATAATTGCTTTCGATCGTCCTTTTTTAGAAAAATTTATATATATATATATAAATAAGTTTGATTAATTAGTAAGCTAAACAAATAATCAAATATATGTGCCCATAATTATGAAAGTGGTCTAAGTCATATATTCCTTGTTCCGAGATATTTCAAGGAAAAGGATATTAACACTAAATGAATTCCATATAATGTTGAAATAACAAGCACTATCTAACGGTTCATTGTTGACAATATTGAAATAACTAATAAACTCATTTTTTTTTCATTTTCACTTGGACCGCTTTCATAATTATGGGCACATATGGGGAAAAAAGATGAAACGTTAATAGACAGCGGATGTTTATGCAAACTAAAAATTTTGTACTTGAATTGCAACGAACTGGAGTGAAGTGGAAGTTCATTTTCTTTCTTAATATGTTTAATAGATTGAAAATAATGTAAAAGTATTTTTGAATTTGCCTGTTGGTTTTACTTTTCTAAATTACATCTACTCATTTGTGTCATAAATGCATAAAATCCGTTGTCCAAACATTAAAGATTTAATTTGAGTTTTGAGAGAAGGGTGTTCTCGTCTCTTTCTTATTGTTTAGTTCCCCAACATTCTAAAATGTGATAGGTAAGATCACGAATATGCTTCTCATTTCACTTAAATTTCGAGAAAAGGAGAAGCATTTTGAATGGGAAACAGGAGAAGTGTCGCGAGAGCCAAAACGGAAAACGTCCCCTCCTCTCTCCGCAACACTACCTCTGTATCTCCGTGTCTCTCCATTGTTTTCCCTCGTTGAGCACGAGCGGTTTAAATATCGTGGACCCGCACGACGCCTTTCCCGTGGATTTATTCGCTGCGGAAGGGTCGCAACACCTATCTATCGTGGAAAGGCAGAGCTCGGGCTTAATGGGCTGTTTGCTTGCAAATTGCGGTATCGCTAAAGGGCAGCAAACAATTCACAACTCGTTTTAACTTCCACGTTTCAATTCCAAGATGCTTCGAGTCCCTCCAGCGGGCGTTACATTTGCATAATTGTCTCCCGTTCTCTTTTCCCGTTCGTGAAAACCGACTTCTGCCTTCCCACCCTGCCTGGGTGCACTGGTATTTTCGCGGCGCTGTCATCGTAGTTGCCCACTCGCGAGTGTGTCAGCGAAACAGTTGCTGTTGGGACGCAACGTAATGCGACCAACCCACAAAAGTGTCTCTAGAATTTGACACTAAATCCAAAGACTTTGACCACCCGATTAGAGGCAATAAATTAAGTCTAAGAATAATTTAAGTCTACGAGTCGGAGGCTCTTGAGCCCGAGGACTCGTCCAATTTTTTCTGCGACTTTCCGGCGCCATAGCGTTCACAATTTAAGACAACATCGGGACCCACGTCTCTCCCACTATTCTTTACCACTTCCACCACAATCATCACATCCGTTCTAGTCTTCAGTCCACAAGCTAGCGCAGATAAAACCGATCAGACAATACATTGACACCTCAGTTCAATCCGTCTACAACCACTCCCACGACAACCCCCTAATAAGCAACATAGGAAACTTTGACATACAGGACATCCCAGTCAAAGTCATTTCCAAATTTACAAGAAGACTGGTGAATATAGAGAGAAGAATATTGGTTTTTTGAAACCTTTCCTACCCATGACCGAGAAGAACCCTACCCCAAGAAACCAAATAATCTGTTCACAGGAAATCTAGGTTAAAGAGAAACTAGGACAAAAAATAGTACAACTTTGCACATTGTTACAACACTTTATACAGTAATTTACCATTCATCAAAACACCTCGCCCTTTATCAATTACTAGAATGCGGATCTTTATGCAAAATAAAGGGGAAACAGAAGTAAAAGAAAAATTGATTTTATCCCCTAATAACTCTATCACATTAAAAACAATATTACAACGCTCTTAAATTTTTGTAATCGTTTAGTGTTTCATACAGGGTGGGCCGGAAATCGTAGTACAACCGGGCAAGGGGTGATTCTACATGCAAAAATAAGTCGAAGGAAAGGAATAACATTTTTTCGTTTGCCAACTCGTTTTCTAGGAAATGGAGTTTGAAAATGCAGCGAATACACATGCTACTGTATAGGATATTGTCTGACGCGTCTGACCATAATCACCCAATTCTACTTTCTGCATATACTAAAGCACGCGGAACCTGGCGGAACTTTAAACTCGATTTTCTCGCACGGTTTTAATTAAATAACCAAGTCAGAAGAGCGACAGGTGTGAGAAAAGTCATTTTATCGGTCTTTTCATCTACGCACGTACAGTTGCTAAAATAGATACGCTGTATGTTATCGTAGGACTTTCTTTTATCAGAATTACAAGAAAAAAGAGAAAGAAAGAGGTAACGATGAATCTATTTCCAAAAGAAACTGCCCCGGGTGAGGATCGAACTCACGACCTTAAGATTATGAGACTTACGCGCTGCCTACTGCGCTACCGAGGCGATATTAGCGTTTTTCCTATCCAACTATTAAAGTCAGAGTTTATCGTACACTGGTAAATAGAGGAACAATTAATTTGCAAATAAATTTTCTCTTTACAACATTATATTCGCACAATGACTCTACCGTATATGTGGTTCATGAATGCATAGCTTCTCCATGAAGTGTGAAACCCCAGATGTCGCTACATTGCGGGCAGTTATTCGTACACCCGTAGTTAATATCCATTTCCTTTTTAAATAAAATAAATACTCCCTGTATTTTACAAATGGGATTCAACGTTATCTACCATTTAACTGTCTAATGTGATAGGAATTCAAAATAGAAAATTTCAAAATATCTCAAAAGTGAACCCTTACGATACTTATTGAGCTTTATGCCATCAAGCATAAAAAGATGACAATACTTTTATTAACGACGAATACTCCCATCATACGAAACGACAACGAGACTTTGAGAATCTATTCAAATAAAAATATACGTCCGCAGTCTCCTAACCAATTACAGTCATTTTCGGTTAAAATTGGCTGAAGGGTATAATTTGAATCCCTTTGTCCAGCTAGGTCTTTTCTTCAAGGAAGAAGTGTAATATATCGGACAGTACTAACTAAAACTAAAGATTTTATTTGCAGCCTATTTTGCACGTGCTCCGACATCTTTCGTAATTGTCGATACACGCACAAGGGGAATCATTGACGTCGAAATCTATATAATGTTGCGGAGACGGATGCCTGAACTATCAGGATAACAGGACTCGTTGGAACGGGACTTCCACCCTCGACGAAGAGTTTTCTAGGTACCCTGGTAGTCTGGTCCGCATTTACCAGCGCACAGGGATGGTTAACAAACTGTTATTATATCGATTTCGGCCCTTGGAACGCCCGGGGTTTCGCTGCTCTCGGCACAGTGCTGCCCCCTAGTCTAATTTTTAACTTGGATCTGAACCTATATCACTGACGGTATTTTAGATCGTGAGACACGAAACCGCATATGGTGATTGGTCTACTCCACGGAGATAAAGGACTGTAAAGGACTGAGCGTAAACCTTTCTGGCGTAAAGTAGGTTTATGTATAAGAGGGGTGCTGTTTCGAGCGGGGGGATTTTTGACTGCCGCCATCTTGAGTGGTTAAACTAGTGCTGCCATTTATAAATGGTTATATATAACGTTATATATAACGTCGCGGCAACATTTAAAATGTACAATTGAATCACGTATATTCTAAGTCAATTGTGACTTGTAAAATAATTGTGTTTCTACGTATTTATTATCATATTATAATGTATAAATTTTCGATGTGTAAAATTAATTACAACACGATATATTTTTATAAATTAATTTGTATTAACACGCAGAAAGAATAAAACGAGGCTAGTATTTAAAGTTGTCTACATATAGAGCGCACCACAGTTTTAACCACACAAGATGGCCGACAAGTTGATGTTGATACTCCTTCCGTCTTTTGTCTCACCCCCTCAGACTCATGCACAGTCCTTTAGGTCCGTGGTCTACTCCTACAGGGTGGACCGGAAATCGTAGTACAACTGGGCAGAAGATAATTCTACATGTGTAGTTAAATCGAAAAAAAGAAATAACATTTTATCGTTAGACAGCTCGTTTTCGAGAAAATCGGGTCGCCAGGTTCGCGTGCTCTATTATATGCAGGAAGTAGAATTGGTTGATCATGGTCAGACGCGTCAGACGATTCCTATGCAATAGCACGTATATTCGCTGCATTTTCGAACTCGATTGTCTCAAAAATAAAGCTTCGGATAAGAAAATGTTATACCAAATTATTTTCTTACTCTTTTATGTAGAATCGCCCCCTGCCCAACTGCATGACGATTTCCGGCCCACCCTGTATACCTTTTCTGTAGCATGGAACAGAACCGACAAAGATGATGCCACTTGTCAAAAATGGCGCTATTTTCAAATTGTACATAACAAATAATTCTTGCATTGATTTACATCGTCCCTTACAGTAATATTTCTTTATAAATTATACATATTCTTCTTCATTAAATGAAAATTGCAATTAAAAGCAGGGCTGGCAATGTTTCGAATTATGGAACTGACGTGCAAGCGGACACAGGAATCGTGAGTGAATAATATATAATCTGAAATTTAATTACGGTAATTTTTAATCGTTCTATCGTATTCACATATCTTTGTTTAATTGTACAGACACCGATGCTTGCAATATATATAGATATTTCAATTAGAATGCGTAAACATAAAGCATGGCGACGTGTCAAAATGGCCGAACTCAACAAAGAGCTGAACGAATATCTCCTGAGCAATAAAAATGAGAAACAGTACAAAATCACGGTGCCATCGGTAACATTACCGAAAACGAACATTGGAAAATGGTTTGGAAGAAATGGCGATGAGGAAGCGGAAGAAGCAGGCTGGATACAAGGGGCACAGAAGGAATGTTGCCCTAGTATGGTTAGTATACTTTCTAGACGTAACCTTAAACATCAAATATTCGTTTGATAATGTGTAAATAAATAATACTTCTCTGTTGACAGTCACGGATGCAAAGGCTGATCGCGTTCGTTGTATGCTTCGGCATGGGTATACTTTGTTTCTGTCTGTCAGCGATTTATATACCGGTTCTATTGCTCAAAGCTAGGAAATTCGCTCTCCTCTACACACTAGGGAGTGTATTCTTTCTTTCGAGGTATGTGCAACATTTAGACCAGTGGTTCTTAACCTTTTTGAAGTCAGGGAACACTTTTGATTATATGAAAAATTTGCGGAACACCAAAATTAATGATCCAAAAAACAAACCAAAACATCCCGCGTAGAAATAAATATATTTTAAAAAATATATTATTAAATATATTTAATATATTTCGCGGAATTTCGCGGAACACCGGTTAAGAACCACTAATTAGACCAATCGAAACAGTTGATCGTAACAGCAAAAACGTTTGACTAATTTCCAATCGAATGTATTTTGTAGTTTCTGCTTTCTGCTGGGCCCTCTAAGTTACATAAAATCCTTATTCACCGCCGAAAGGAGATGTTTCACAGTGTCCTATTTCGCCACTCTAATCGGGACGCTTTATTTTGCTCTTCATTTACAGTCTACGCCTCTAACAGTACTCTGCGCTGTTCTACAACTGATAGCTATGTTGTCGTTCTTAGTGAGTCACATACCTGGAGGTACCAAGGGTTTAATGTTTTTCACAAGAATGTTTAAGTCTTCTGTGAATTCTACATTACCTGTATGATACTATACTTATTTAGGTGTATCAAATATATATACGTGAGATTAACACTGTAACGTTCATTTTGCATTTACAAAATATAAAGATTTTATATGCGAGTGACTACCTGTTTATAAAAATGTTTTACGGTAAATCGAGTAAATATAATTACGTCGAAAAGACTGACACTTCCACGCCGATATTAGTTCTGTTATAAGAAATAGAGACTGCAAGAATCGTGGACACGGACTTAGTTCAATTATGGTTATATAAGTTTTGTATATAATGTATTCATATGTATAAAAAAATACTTGCATTCTGTATTCTTACATTTCTGTACATTTTATATAAATGATAATAGTCTTGTACAATTGTATTTACACATTTCGTATTTATTGTAATTTAAAATAAAAATTATTAGCTCCAATTTCCATATATAATTTCATATATATCGACACATAGACATTAATATTGATTACTTTTTCTTCTGTTTCGATACTTTCGTGGCTTTCACACGATTGCTGTTACCTTGCAATCGTTTTACCTTCAACGGTAAATAGGTAATGTTCGCAACATTTTTATTTACATTGTAATCTGTTCGTCTTCTATATGTATTTTTACGAATATTTATATATCGCATGTGTTTCTTAATACTCGTGTCGTACTCATCGGTATGGTAATTGCTTATGGAAATAAACTCATCGGTTTCCATTTGCTGCGTAGTCGACTTATTGTTGGAGCTAATTGTTGCATTTGGAGGAATAAATGCTCTCTCTTTTCGCGAAGATCTGTACTTGTATACATCCGTGGATAACGTGAATTTAGTAGGTCCAGAAGCATCTACTTTTGACTCATTCTCGAAAGTTATCACGTCTTCTTTGGTTATTGTCTCATCCAAGGGTTCTTCAGAATCCTTAAATAATTGAAGTGAATTTTTTGGTAAAGGTATATCTTTGAAAATATCGCATATTTTCATATAGAGTTGATAAAAGTGATGCTCTGGTGACTTTGCAACAATATCCTGGAAATAAAATAATATAAATGACATAGAACAAGTAGAATATTAACTAGATAATCCATGTACCTTAAGAGCACATGCGGCAGACGCAAACCCAATAGCATTTAATACCATGGTTTTAAAGTTTGGTAATATCAATATGGGTATCTTCTTATTCTGTGCCATCATAATAATATGTTTCACTAAAAGTTGCGGATCGATACCAGCATCCATTATCACACAGGAGACAATATTTTTCTCCAATGATCTTGTAATAGCATTTAAACCCAGGACAACTGAATTTCTAAAAGTAGGAACAGTATAAAAAAATTGTGAAGTATCGCTCGATACATTTAAGAAAAAAAATAGCTACAATATTTCAGTATCGGGAACGTATTCTTGTTTCTGAAGCGCTTCCAGCTTGGCTTTACTTCGCTCCTCTTTGGTCATTTGTTTCAGCTCAGACCAAGGAATCGTACAGCTTGGACGTTTTATAGCTGGCATTGATCTACGATGAATTGATTACAATTTTCTGTGATTGTTTGACACATTCCGTGCCAAGCTATTTTTTGCTTTGTTCTATACTGCATTTATTATAATTCCTCCTTCTTTTGGTGGAAATATATTCTACAATCTTAAACTTGTTATAAAGTCTACCATCGGTGGTACATGTAGCACGGAATGTGTTATTATACATTATATGTATATCTTATTTAACTTACTTTTTTAAAAGCTGTTCCAATTGCGAACATTTCTGTGCTTCTCTTACAATCGGCCTGTAGAATGTGATTCCTGATTGATTACTTATAATTTATTTAGATGAAATATCAGTGCATATTATTAAACCTACCAAAAACTGTCTTGCGGTTGTGCTAGAACGTTTCGCAATCCTTTGGCAGGTGTCTTTTTCACTGACAGACTGTGTTTCTGTTGTAGTTTCGTTAATATCGGTGTATTCATGGTGATCAGACTAAAAATTCAAATGTATCGATATAGGTTATGTTTTCCTATAAACACATGGTCCATCCATGAATCATGAAGACAACTATGGATGTTCTGTTACCTTACGAAACATGACAAACGCTGTGGAACGGTGACAACAGGAACTATTTAGCGACCAGCCCCTTTTAATGATATCGAGTAATACATGTTGTCTGACCGGTCATGGTATGCCAGGGGCTACAGAAATAAAAATATTCGAAAGACATATAATGTAGTTATATTTAAAGAACCAGAGTATATTAAGGCTATTTTTTTAACATATGACACTTCATATACAAGTTTCTTTTTTAATCAAAATTTATAATTTTGCATTACCTAAGAAAGAGTGAAGAATACTTAATAGGATTTCTACGATTCTTTTGAGCTTGAAGATCTTTTACGCAATAAAGACTTTCGAAAACTATGAAATAATGACTGATTTATCACTTCCGGATAGAGAATCAAAAGCGGATAAAGTAGAAATAATATCTTATTTTTACCATAATACAATCAAGAAACTTGAAATTTGTAGATGCAATTTGAATATGCAACAATCTAATACATTGGTTTGATTTTGCCGCGATGTTCCACTCGCCGCTATCCTTGATCTTCATCGTTCCACTATATCAAAGAGGATACAGAGGATGTAGTCAGAGTATCCTCTCTCCGACTATATCCGTACCCTTAGAATGCCGAGCGAAACGACGCGACGCGTTGTAAACGGTGGCTTTGGGGTGCATAGGCGCGTCCCCGGCCGGGCCGGGCGAGGAATATCTCGTGGGTGGTGGAAAAAGAGGTAGATGTTACGCCATTGGGGCGAAGTGCAGGGGAATGGATAATGTGCAGAATACGCTCTCGAAAGGGAGCAGGACCGCAGAGCAGTGCACGCAGCAAGCCAAGATTGTCAAGATGGATGCTCGCCGCGGACGGTGCGGAGTATGGATTGTTGCCGCGTGATTCGTGAAAGAGACGAATGGCCGAGACCGTGGTTGTTGTTCGGTGTGGGGAAAATATTTGCGCGGCCCGGGGAAAAACGCTGTCGTTCGCGGTGTGTTCTGAGCGTTCTCTATGCTTCTACGGTTCATCCCCGATATGTGCAGCGTTGATTAAACACACCGAGTGATCTCGCGTAGTGATGAGAAAAACACCTAAAAGCAGTGTAGCAGCAGCAGCGGCCTTCTACAATGGTGGATAATAATTGTATTATCGAGGGGAACGTGAAATTTCGCGACGGTAAAAAAGTGAGTAGAGAAGACCGATCGAATTCTCTGTTAACTATACTCTGCTCACCTTTTCCCTCGTCCCTGGTTCCGGCCGACCAATTAACATAAATCGGATAATTGCTCGGCTCGGTACCCGTCAAAATAATGCCGCCCGATCTTTTTTCTCCTTCCCCCTCTCACCCACCCCTCTGCCGATTTATCGAACGCCGCTTCAAATTATTTTTCCCCAAGCTTCTGCTGCGAGTGTAAAGGATTTTCTCACTGACGGATTCGCTCTCGTCGGCGGAACTCGTGCTCGTGCAATAGTCACCTCTCAGAGTCACTTGAGCACGATAGAATATAACAAAAGAAATGATAATTGCTGTTCAATGTTCAGAGCAGCTTAGGCTAACGTGCACGCTTAACACGCATGTATCGTATGTATATGGGACTCACCTCAACAGATGTGGCCTTAATTGATTTATGTCACTGCTATGATAATTAAAATTCTTTGAATGTCTTTTTGATCGTTGCTGGGCCCGTTCCGCGTGTGTATAACCATCCGTCTTTATTGTTAAATAATTGAAAGCGATAATTTAAGAGAGTATCCTATTAGTTGTGATTATAGTTCGTTCAACTGGATAAAAATATTATGTGACACCAATTCGTGATAATTAGATTATGAATCTTTGTGCGTTTATACAGTGTACAAAATTTAGACGCACAAGGGAATCCGTATATTAGCAAATATTCGAGGAACTGATTTAATTTAACTTTTGTAAAATCTTGAAGTCTGTATAAAAGGGCCACAATCCAATAATATTAATGTTTTGAAAATTCCTTTCGCATCTGAATTAACAATGTAAATTGTAGTCGTACTGCTTCAAAGTTGGAAGTGCTCTGCCTGGAATGTTAACAATAATCTGAACAATAAACTGATTTAATTCAACTTTTGTAAAATCTTGGAGTCTGTGTAAAAGGGCCACAATCTAATAATACTAATGTTTTGGAAATTCCTTTCGCATCTGAATTAACAATGTAAATTGTGGTCGTACCGCTTCAAAGTTGGAAATGCTCTGCCTTGAATGTTAACAATAATCGAATGCACATCATTATTATATTCTGTTGATACTGTTTGAATGTGTCCGACAAATGTCATTCAGGCATCCATACACTGGATCCATTCAAATTTAAATACAATGGCCAACTTTTCTTTCTCCCATGGCCAAAGAGTCGAACGAAGGTGTCTCAATCTGATTTCAATGCGGGCTCCAACGATTAAGTAGTTTGTTGAGAGCTCGAGGAAGTTAATGGGAAAGGAATGAGGAGGCACGAGGTCATAAAAAAAAGCTAGGTCATTTTCTTCTATTTACATTGGGGTCAGTGAAGAAGTCATTCAAATCGGAAAGGGGTGAAGGACTCTTTCACTTTGATCTTGGAGGGGTGCAGAGGGGCTAAATGGATTCAAACAAATATGTAACACACACGCACAATGTTTCCCTATGCGAGGCTCTTTATGTAAATGAGCATAATGTATCAGGGACTGTATTTGTTACTGCTAGCAAACTCTGGCAGGAGTATTTAATCGTATCCATTATAATATAATTACGTGTACTTTCTTAAGATGAAATTAACTGGGAACCTTGTCAAACCTCTCTTTGTTTACCTTGCAGTGGAAATCACGGTGGTGTGTTATGAGGAAACTGTCACCGGTTGCAGGTAATTCTCTTTTCTATGCTCCCTAATCGATTTTATAGTAGAATAAGGATAGGAAACTGCAGTATTTTAATGTCTTTCGTTAGAGAGAGAACACTGGCTTCATTATGCTAGATGCAGTAATGATTCACAGTGTGCAGAGTTGGACACTAATTTATTTCTTTTGTAATCGATTATTTAATGTAATCATGATTACCTCCTGTCATTTGTAATGATTAATCAGTACTTTTTAAATCATTCAATGATTAATCATATTTTATACATATCTGTACATTGAAAATTGTACAACTTGCCTTACGTGTACGTTTATGAATTATTCTCCGCATCATCGTAATTGCCTAACACTGTACGATTCAGAAAAACTGAATGTTATTGTTGATGTTTGCTCTAGCTGTCTAGCACACACCATGTCATATAGTATTTTAGACAAATAACCTCCTGTTGAGATTATTTTCATACGCTGCAATGATAAATGTACCAAAATTACACTAAAAATAAATAAGTAACTTGTTCCAAGGATTTTCTACGTAAAACAATGTAAAAAACATATGTATATATTTCTGAAAAAAATGTTCACAGTGTTGTTATTACAGCAAAAGTACAGATTAAATCACAATAAAAAAGATGTAATCGTTTCATGATTAATAATTAATAAAGCAATCACGAACATTGGTTACAACAACTTCTGATTCCTTTCTTATTCATTAATCAGTGATTACCGATTAGTTAGTAATCAGTAGCCGCAATTAATAATTGGATTTTATATTAATTGTACTTTCCAATCATTAACCGAATTACGTTTTGCCCAACTCTGACAGTGTGTGCATCATGCATCCTGATAATAAATGTCCCAGTCTCTTTATCTTATCCATGGTGCAGTTAATATTGACCAAGGGTCTGATGATAAATTATGTTCATTATCAAGGAAGGAGGCAGATGTTGCAACATTTACAGTTTGATGGTGCAAGGCAAAGCAAAGCAATTCTATTTCCTAGCACATTCCTAGCATCTAATCTCATGAAAGAATTTCCTTACTTGTTATCAGCATGAAAAATCCCTCCCTATGGACCCTCCTAGGGTGGCAGCTGGCACATCTGTTACAGATTGACTGGCTGAAGAAACAAAAAATTTTCCAAGAAGAGCTTTGCTTCTGGCAATAACCATTAATACCTGCGCCCTTGTAACTCGAGGATATTTTCGAACTTGGGGACACCAGTAGCTCGTAAATTTTCCGTAGGGAGAATTAGTTAAGAGTACATAGAAGGGTCTAAATGGATTTCGTTCGTTTTCCACCTCCGAATCACTGCATTAATAGCGTCCCACGAAAACATTTTCCTTTCATTCACGAATAAATAATACACGTACGATCGAGTCCACGAATATTTATCGAATTAACAAACTACGGGAGCTTTCATTGTTTTCCAAAGTGTAGTCGAATCAAATTATCACCAAACTGCCGATCATTTTGCAAAATAATATTTCAAAATTCTCTTTTAATCTTTTTATTGTTCCAAACTGCACCTTCATCATAAATGCATCAAATCCACAATTGAATCATCAGATCCTTTCGTCTATTATTTTTTAGCGTTTCATACTTTTATAACTTTATACAGTATGGGCCAAAATTCAGACAATTTATTTATTAATAGCTCAATGTTTTGTATTACTCGCGTATATGGTAATCGATTGTTGGTAGATTCGCCGTGGTGAATTGCACAAAGATATAACAAGCAACAATGTAACAACATTACAGGTCCATTTGTTTTTATAATTTTCTGCGACGAGCCATTCACTTGCACGTTTGAGCTTATTCTTTAAATAGAACGTTCATATGTAATTGGTAAAGTGATGAATAAATAGTGTATATTTATTTTCAGAATTACAGGTCTATTTGTTTTTATAATATTCGGAAATTTGTGCAATATATTAAGCAAGGTTCTGCGACGAGCCATTCGTTTGCACGTTTGAGCTTATTTTTTGAATAGAACGTTCATATATAATTAGTAAAGTGATGATAATCCGTTGAAATACAATTTACATGTTTGAAAAGTTCATACATTATTCATTATTGAATTTTGGCCCGGCCTGTACGAAATCCAGCGTCGACGAGCGCTTTTCGCAGTAGCGGATCGGCTGAATAATTTTCAAGTAACAATCGAACGCTCACTCCACCGGATTTTAATGATCCAATCGATTCCAGATTGTCTCCATTTACAACTGTACGGAGATAGCAAGGATCGATACAAGCAAGGCCAAACGAAAGCTTCCTTAAGCTTGCAACACTTTCTCGGTGTAGAAAGCGGTTTCACCCTCGACAAGGAGTCGAACACTATCGCTATAATATGTCAGGACGTTACGGTCGTTTTGGCGTTCGATACTAGAGAACGGCTGATCCAATGGCAAGTCAAGATCTCCAACAACCTAGGCGAAGGTGCGTCTTCTTTTTCAACACTCAACGAATCAAACTATCAATGATCCCAAAATTTTCCAAAAAGAAAATGTTCATTCTTTAACTATCTAGGATTTCTTTTAACCATTCAAATCAATCAAAATCTATTATACACAAGAGTACAATGCAGGTTCCTAATGGTAAATCTGAAGCATAAACTAATTCTTCTAACATTTCAAAGAAGCTCGAGTCGTATGAACAAATTTGAAACAAGTTGTTCCACTGTAAATGATGCATGGAGATTTTTTCGACTGACTGCATATTCGTGCGTGTCATTTTAAGTACACGGGTACAGGTGTACTATTTCACGTGTATTGAAATACACGTACGTTAATGCATCCTTATTTTAGTTTGCATAATTTTTAGAACATCGATATTGATTTATGTCATTGATGTTATTCGTGATTATATTTTGTTTTCCGAACTGTGAGTGCTGCATCTCACATTTTTCTCATTGTACTACATATAATGCAAGTACGTTCAAATTTCCACGTACAACCGAATAACAAACTAAATAATAATAAAATTGGATGGTATTGCCGAATCTGTTAGCAGACATTTCAGATTTAATTACAATTCGCAACTGCAAACGGAAGACGCGGAACGTTAAACATCTGAGAATTGTAGAACCGGCAAGAAAATATTTAAACATATCAGCACCAGCCGCGAACATATCAGATTCTACTCTAATAAACTAGAGGATTAGTTGATTAAATTTTTTAATGGTAGTGGTTTCCAAATTAATTTTTCCATCTATTTTATATACCCATATTTCGCTTTCGGAAATTAGTAACTGTATCCTAAAGATTGATGCGAATTAAAATGCGGATACGTGAATACACGTGTATTTAGATACACAAGAAATAAGCATCTCTACTGCATATCATTATGAACCTGTATGTATATTATCATGGTGCAAAAGTTGGACAAAGGGGGTTGATCCTTTATAAAAGAACCGGTAGTCCCATCACGCAGGGTGATCAACCCTAACAACGCTGTATATCCCTGACCTTCTCAAATTTTGTTCAGACCAGCAGTACCTGATCCTGATCTCGTCGGTGCCGTCGAAGGCGAAGATGACGAACGGTCCGGCGCATTTGCACATCCAGGACCGTCGTTTCTGTATCACGGTTGGCATACCTCCTCGATTGGTCGGTATCTGGGAAATCGGTCATCTGCGTCGTTACGGAGTGGTGGAGGGTCGGTTCTGTTTCGAGGGTGGCTCGAGATGCGGCCGGGGGGAGGGTTTGCACGTGTTGATCACGGATCAAGGCGAAGACATCGTGAAGATGTTGCAACTGGCGGCGGAGGGTAAGCTGACGAAGAAGCGGCCGTTGAGTCGCGAGCAAATATTACAGGACAGCCCTCGCCGTCAGTTTTCACGCTCGGAGACCAGAGCGAGCGACTTCTTCCCCTCGGCGGTGTACTCGTCGACGTACGAGGAGCAGTGCGACAGCTGCAAGAACGAGAGCTCACCCTATTGGTCGTCGACGGAGAGCAGCAGGCAGCAGACGGAGCTCGACAGGGATTACAGTAGCAGAGACACGATCTCCGTATCGGAGCTGCCCGACCAGCCAGGGGATTGGCGCAGCTGTTCCCTGACACGTCAAGGGACGTCCGCTCTGGAGCGATGCGCCAGTTGCATCAGCAAGCTAGGCACCGTTTCGAAATCGTCAACGCTAGCCACCACCACTGGCGCCAGCAGCGTTAGCAGCCCCGCCGGCGGAACCATCAACAATCTCGGCTGCCATTTGCAAGCGCGAACACTGGACCGGTTGTCGCTGTCCTCTTACAGCAGCAGCAGCCACGACAGCGACTATTCCGGCTCCCAGCAGCCGCCCCAACAGCCTCCCCAGCAGCAGGTGGAATGCCATTGTTCGCAGACGACAAAGAACGCGCAACCAACGAGCTCGGCGCAGCGCGTATCGCCTAGCCCCAGCAGCAACGGCAACAACAGCGCGTTGCCACCCAGACCTCCGAAACCGTCCCAAACCACTGCCACAAAGAAGCTGAAAAAACCGCCGATGCCACTGCCAAACGAGCCGATTTGCGTGCACTCGCGGAAACAGCAGCTGGTCACTCGAATCACTGCCGCTAACAATGCAGCTGCCGTTACCGCGGGACCGTACGAGAACTACGATATTCCCAAGACGATACTGGCTCATCACATGCTACTCGAACAGGCGCCCCAACCCGATCAGTATTACGACACGCCGAGGAAGATCAAGGAGTGTCTGGCACTGCCGAAAACCTATCCGAATTACGACACTCCGCAGACACCTCAAGCCGTGGTTCTCCAGCAATGCGGTTGCCCGGCTAAGCTCGCCGTTCAGTCCCCTAGGTCGTCGGGGTGTCCCTGTCAGAACATGATGAGCTGGGCCGGTTTCGTGTTGCCGTACTGTAGAAGGGGAGCGGGGATCGAGCCTACGGGGGTTACCGTGCACCCTGTCAAACTCTCTGGTGAGGGTAAAATGCCTGTGGTGAACGCGAGCGGGGAAATCGCGATCTACGCGACTGCCAAAAGAACGAACAAGTCCGAGAACGTCCAAGACGAGAAGTCGAAGGACAACTGCGACTGCCTCCAGGAGAGCAGGACCAATAACTACGAGAACGTTGAGCCGGTGATCGACACTCAGCCCGAGGCTAAACAAGCGAATTATGCTAACATCGACTTCACGCAGTCGCTGGAGCACTACGAGAACAGCAAGGACCTATTGACCAAAAGCGGAATATCTCAGGAGGAGATCGAGAAGTTCGCTGATCAGATCAAGGAAGAGGCGCCCGAGCCACCTGCAGAGGAGTCCAAGATCTGCCAGAAGTGTGGCCACGTGAAGGACAGAGAGAACGATTACCTGGTGATGGACCCTGAAAAGCAATCGCCGAAGAAACCGTTCCCGGGTTATCTACCAATGCAACCGGCGCACAACGCTTGCTCGAAGGAGATCCTGTCCAGGATCTGTAGCGGTATCAAGAGCTCGAGTAACCCTGCGTTGTCCGGGTCGGCGATGGCCGCCGATGGCGGGAAGAAAAGATCAGACTCCGAGTTCCGTGTTCCCGGATCCGCCATGTTGGCTAGCCCCTATTTGCGACGACGTTATCTCGATGGCAACGGTACCGAGTCCAGCGGGAACATCAGTTTGCTGCTGAGGAAGCGATCGTACTCGGCGGAGTCCGCTCACTACCTCGACGACGAGAATCACACGTTCCCGTCGACACTGACCATTCACAAGTGCTCCAGCGAAGCGGACAAGGCCGCGCTGGTCCAAGCGGACAGCCCCGCCTCCTGCGTCAACTCGGAGACGAAAATGAACCAGGACAGTGGGCAGATGTCGATAGTCTCGCCTCAACCGTCTTTCATCAAGATCAGACGGTCCTCCTCGGTGCCATCCAAGACTGGTCACAACAGAGACTCTTCTAGCAGCAACGATTCCGGCGTCTCGACCGGCTCCCTCAGTCATAGAACCGCCGAGTTCGTCGAGTTCGAGTTGTCCTTGGCCCCGTCAACCTCTGCGAGGAAACAGAACGTTCTCTCCATCTACCGGAAGAGTCCACCGCCCACGTGTTACCATAGCAGCCTGCCCAGGAAGTCGAAGTCCAGCGACCCGCTACGAGAGCTCTCCTTCCAGTTCCAGAAGATCAAGATACCGACTAAATCGTCTTCGGCGGAAGCCGATATACCCACCTGTCTGCCAAAGGGAGCGAAAGGATTCAACAGCCCCGGAGAAGTGTCCAACACTCCTTACATCGACTCGAGGAGCACCAGTAGCGGGACTTCCGATATGTCCGACTACATTGAGACGCTGTCGCTGTCGTCACATTCGTCCTCCGATACTCCGGACAGTCTGAGGTATAGTTTTAGGGTTGGAACATCTGTTGGTCGTTGCTCGACCTTCAGTTTTAGTTTCATATGTGACCGACACAATTTTTTTTATTAAATTTTAAAATCAATCTTTGCGACTAGACGATCGCAAGTTAATAGATATTAAGTGAGAGAGTTCCAACTTGTAGCTCGCGACATTCCTACGCGGCACCTACCCCGCTTAGGTTCTTACCCCACTCGTAAAACGGGGCCGGGTAACTGGTGGCCCGCGAACCGCGCACCGCTTCATTCGGACTTATGAAAGAAACAGTGTGCGCGCACACCACCGCACCGCGCCAGCTCTCCGGCTCTGGAGATAAAGTCAAGCTAGGTGTGAAGAGTGGGAGAACCGGCAAACCCCAGTAGAACTTCGCTCCTCTTTCCGTGCCGCTGTGCCGCTCACTAACTCTTCGGCTGTACGTAGCAGTGGAAAGAGGTTTGATTAAGGGGAACGAGGGGAACAAGTTGGAACTCCCTGTATTAAGTAAAACAAAATTTTATTAAAATCTACAAGGTACGAGAATGTTATTAAATATATTGTTTTCGCTAACCGTTTGTCGCGCATTCGTTCATGCAGACTGGGAGGCAGAGCAGTGGCGACGACGCTACGACCCCGCAGCGGAAAGGAGTACTACAAGATAGATAGAAGCATTCTCGTCGAACAAGGACGAACCACGTTGACCACGCCGGCCGCGAACTACGCGAACATCACGCCGGTGCTCGAGAAAAGTGAGTCTCCGTCGCCTGGGTACATGAGCAGCTCGCCGTTCGAGCAACCGCAACCGACCCGCGAACACTTTTTGTTCCCCGATGTAAGTAGTACCGGTTGATGGGGCATCAACGTGGACCGCGTGCACGGCCGCCGTGGGTCTCACGTGTCTTGGTTGACTTCTTTCCAGGAAGCTTGAATACACGGCAAACATTGTTTGGGAAGAGAGCGGAAAATTTCAAGTTCCTAGGAATTCCAAACAAACACGAGAATGTTCTCTCGCGTGTCTAGAAACGATCGAATCGGGGCATCGTGACCGTTTACACTATACGCGGATATCTAGCGTATCAGCAAGCAACCATGCATTCCAAACAGATGCATTTATTCAGCTCGTAACATATATAAATATATATATATATGTATACATTATATTATGCAGACTGTTTCAGCTGACTAGAGCATCTCAAGTATATCTTATTACCGACAATAGGCAAAAATGTCGCGAGGAAAATGCGAGGTCAAACATTGCAGGAAGAAATTTTAGTAAAGTTACTTTAAGGGAGGTAGTTTCAATCGTCTCGACCTTGACACGTGTTGTCAAGATAACTAAGGGTACATCGAAACACAGCCTCGCTTAATGTACACGTTTACTAAAATTTTTTCGCAGGTGTCATGTGCTTTGAGAATTCAAGGTGATTAAGATTTTCTTTAATGGTACTGTGTAGTTTTGTTATTGTCAAGCGACAGCCAAGGTCAAGCAGAATCCAGAGACTCGGATATCATGATCTCTCTGCGTTGATCTTGAGTATCTATTCCTCGAACATGGTTTTGTCCTCTGATATTTGTTTCTATTGTTGATGCGTATATAATAAGATGTTTGAGGTGCTCGAGTTGGACGGGACAGATTGCATATACGCGCATCATTCCGTCAGACTGAGGACACGATCTTAAACGGTCCAAGATCCGCATTGGGAACCATATATACACGTAGTCGTCTCTCGAACTTTCTTTCATATCTGTCGCAGCGAAGTCTTCTTCTCGAACGCAGGATACACATTCGAATCCGCACAATCGAACAGAACCTGAGATCGCTAGTGGAGAATTTTCGTCTGGGTGGGCGGGCGGCGAGTCAAAGTCTAGGTTCTAGCGTATAGTCGAAATGAAGTCAATAATCGAAACACTTCCTACAACGACTCAAACAATTTCTAAAATGTGCTCAATAAGAAAGAAACTGTAATAGTTTGTATAGTAAGAAAATCCTGCCCTAGGATAAAACAAAAGAGAGGTGAGGAGATAGAGAGGGAGAGAGGGGAGGTGTGTGAGAGAGAGAGAGAGAGAGAGAGGAGCAAAGAAGCGAAAGAAGCGTGTGCATCGTGCACTCTTTGTACGAGTATATATCGTTTTTTGGATATGTTTTATTTTATATGAGTATACTTCTAAAAACAAACAAACTCTAGGGTACTGTACAGCGGGGTTTAGGGAATGCAATTCGCGGCTCTGTGTTTATATACATGTATTGTCTGACACGAGACACCATTCTATTTGCATTCTGACCGAACAGAAAGAGAGAAACGGGAAAGAAACGATGAGGAAGAGATCGGAAGAGACGCTAATGAAAGTAGTCAGTTGCAAAGCATTCACAGGGTTTTTCAAACTTACTAGTTATTTTCTAAAGGCTAAGGTATAACGTAATATAGCCGTCGATGGTCTTCTTTCTAACGAGATTTATATGGTGGATATTGTAGAGTCTCTGGGCAATCAAAGATGGCACTATGTATAGATTATAAAGAACAAAAAATAATAAGTATCTCTAAGTAAGTCCTAAGGAACACGCGACACAAAACGCAAAGAAAAAAAAGGAAAAAGGAACGGTGTAAAGCTCGTGTGTTATTTTTATTGAATTTTTACGAAAAAACGGTACTTTCTCGATTATCTATGATTTTCCTATTAGATTTACATAGATCACGCAACGAATTAGTTGTTAGCAGCGCGACAAAGGCAATATTAAGTTCCCGTGTGTTCTTTCGTGTAATTGATATGCGTAGGCGTTCGGGTCTCGAACGAGAATATTTTTTAATTACGTACTTAAGGATATCTACGATTGTTTCCCTGCGCGAAGAACCTATATGTTTATGAAATTCTTTACCAAAAAGAAACGGGGGAGAGACAGAGAGAGAGAAAGAGAGAGGGAAAGAGAGAAAAGAAACGAGGAGGGAAGAAGCGAAACATAATACAAAACGGGAAAGAAAAGTAATATTTATTTTTACTTCGACGGTGCAGGATGGATCTTTTTGATAATAAACTATTTATAAACGTAGGCGATTAAGGGGTAAGCGAACGACTAGGTGATCGTACCGGGCGATCGAGTATAGTTTAGGCCTGTTTCATGTGTCTGCACAGCTTCGAAACTTTTCTTTGAGGAGGCGAAAGCAATCACAATACATCCTGCACAGAGATGGGATAAAGCATTATCTGAGAAACACTTCTTACCGAAATACTTTCGGTAGGCATAATAACGCAAAGATGCGTTTTTGTTTTACTTAGATTGCAAGGATGCTTCAAAGATACAAAGAACGCCCATTATTTGTATAGGAAAAAGTTGTTCAGGATGTCGAGATTTACAACATATTTCAATTTCATCAAAATCCGCGTGGAAGTGACGTTTCGGCAAGTTTACCCAAGCCAGAACAGATATCAAGTGATTCTTCGTGCTCGGTTCGGCGTTAAGTAATGCCGTAATCATTTTCGCTCATTGAACTGTATCCCATCTCTGGCTGGAGGGTGCAAAACCGGCCGCGAATCTTCTCTCTGTGCGTGTACAATTCGTTTGCTCTTTTGTCTGGCCGCATGGTCCGCCGGAATCTAACCAGTCGTGTAATATCGTTCGCGAATTAATCTTTGCACCGCGGATAATCGAGTTTTCTGCAACGCGCGTCGACGCGGTCGACGATACACAAGCGCAGTGATACTGAACGCAATAAATAGCAATGCTAGGGAATTATATGCTGATATTAAAGAGGGGGGGGGGGGGGCAGAGGGGAAGAGATTCAGAGGAGAAATAGCGAGGAAGAGAGAGTGAGAGAGAACGTCGGGAGAGATAGAGAGTGAAATGAAAGAACTAATCGATATATCGAACGTTTTTCGCATTTGTGAAATATATTAAAAGCAGATTGTTCTGTGTGTTTCATATATATTATGCTCCACGGAGCGGATAATCAAATCAGTATTCAGAATCAAAAAGATCAACGGCAACGAGAGCGTTTTCGCTGTTCCGTGTATACACACGGGGTTCATTAGCCGTGTACAGTTAGCCGAGAATCGTTTGCTCGTTACTATAATACAGCTGGCGTGGCTGGAAACCGAATATCTATAATACTTGTACAGCATACGCAGGACGTTCGATCGTCGAGGTTTTAGCGACTTTGTTATCGGCTCGAGAGTTACTTCATAGTTCAGTACAATTCGTGAACGTGACACTTGTAAATCAAAGTAGCCGAATAAGATTACAAAGTGATATTTAATATTGAATTTGTTCGTTGGACGAATCCAAGATAAACTTCTCGCAATAGTAAAATAAGACATTCTTCGTGACTGTTTCGTGAATGTATTTACATACACGCATGTACGTGTATTTCGCGTACGCGTACTTCGGCGCGTGTCATTTTAAGTACGTTTATTTGAAGTAAGTTTAGGATACAGTTATTAATATTCGGAAGCAAAATATCGGTATATAAAATAGATACAAAAATTAATTTGAAAACCACTCGCATAGAGAAGAATCTGATATGTTCTAATGTTTTGATAACAAACGACTTCTTAGCTGTTGGATTCCGAAACTGCTGTTGCTGATATGTTTAATTATTTTCTTGCCGGTTCTACAATCCTCAGATTTTCAACCGCGTCTTAAATGTCTGCTTGAAGATTCGGCAATACCATTCAATTCCATTATTATTTAGCTTGTTATTCGGTTGTACGTAGAAATTTAAACGTGCTTGCATTGTACGGCCAGAAAAATGTGAGATGGAATATGCGTAGTTCAGCAAACAAAATATAATCACGAATAACATCAATGACATAAATGAATATCGATGTTCTAAAAATTATGCAAATTAAAATGAGGATGCATTAATTGCGCGTGTATTTAAATGCACGCGTACCCGTGTACTTAAAATGACACGCACTAAAGTACGTGTATGTGTATACATGTTCAAAACCACGATCTCCACTACAAACTGTTTGTCATTTTCACGGAGGGTTGGTTATACAGGATTAGAAAGCTGAACAGGCGACGGATCGCTCGATAGGAACCTAAGTACTTAATTTACCCCTTCGAAACGAGTAATGTCTGTATACCAAAGAGGAAATACTCGAGAAAGAGAGAGAGAGAGAGAGCTAGATAGAATAGATAGACAGAGAGCAACGGCAGAGATATTATAGACGATCAAATCGAATATCGGTTGGAACGCCTTGTACAAGAATATTTCGTCCTGGACCCCGGGGGTGCGTTCTCGTCCGTTAATCGAACAACTATTGCTTCAGCAATGCCACGCTTATCCATTTTCCCACCATGCTCTGTTCGTTCAGCCAGCTAGCCACCAACTGGTCCGGTTACGTGCACAGTGCTAACTTTCGCATAAACGGATACATACCAGTCGGTTGTCGGCTCCGCGCGAATCGTAAAAGTATTAAAGTAGTATTATCACAAGACTGAACAAAAAAAAAGGAGAGAGAGAACGAAGAGGAGATAAGAAACTCGAATAATAGTTGCTTTGTGGTCGAAATCAAGTAGGAGAGTATCTAAAAAAAAACTACAGTGGATCCGAAAACTATTTGAACGCTGCATTTCCGATTTTCGAGGAATCGTCGATATTCAAACTGTTCTAACTCCGACAAATGAAATCGCATGATAGTAAATCTGTCTGCGTTTTAAAGCTTGAAGCGTCTACTTTCACAACACGTGTTTAATTTTTCGCGGAAAAATGTTCACACGATGTATCGGGTGGGAAACCTAAGACATGCTCGAAAATACTGAAAATTGAAAGGCTTTAAGGGTTTTAAGGTAAACAGTTATTTTATTCAAATTGAGTTAACATTTACATCTTAGGTTTTTCAGTTATGTGTTTCGCATTGAAAAAATAAAAAACACGAACTTTCGGGGAAATTTACCTACAAATAACAGAACAGTACAACTTATTTCGGGAGAACTGTGTCAAATAGACACGAGGGACGGATAAGGGTTAAACCGAGACTCTTTTGTACGAAATTATAACAATTTGAACATCGAGAATTTTCGAAAATCATGGACTCAGCGTTCCGGAGCCACCGTGAACTGTATAATTGTCGTCTCGCTTGCGAGACCCGCTTCGGTCCCCCAGCATCCCTCTATTCTTTTCGGGATCGGGAAAAAAACGGTCCTTTCATTTCTGTCATTTCACATTGCTTGCGCCGCGTGTCTTCCGTCGACGTCTCGCGGCAGGAAAGCCGACCGGAAAGTAGGATTGCCCCGTGGGGCACCGCCCTGGTCCCGATCGTAGGCCAACGCCCGTTTCTCGAGCAGTCCGCTCGGAATTGTCGAGCGTCGAGATCGTTGCTTTTCGCTTTCTCGATGCCAAACTCGCGACGATCGAGAGCTCGACGAGACTCTTCCTCCTCCCGTTGCCCCACGGGGCGGTCCGAGCTTCGGCCCGGGGCCAAATTCTCGCGGACGCGACCAAGGAGACACCGGTACCGAGGCAAGGCCCTTAGAATGTATCGAGTAAACTCGCGTAGAAACGTAGCGTGTTAAGTCGAAAAACGCGGTGGCATGTTGACTTAACTTAACTTAACTTTAACATAACTTAACACTAAACGTACCACATCGTTCTTATTTTACAATTATCGGCACGACGAGGACGTTCGACGAGTACGATCTCGTCATTTTTTGAAGGCGATATCTGCCCATAATTATGAAAGTGGTCTAAGTGAAAATTGAAAAGAAAAATTAAAAAATAAAAGTTCATCAGTTATTTCACATGACATTATTCTAAACGAAATTAATCCAATGTAATCTTTACGATATTGTGAAAAATGAATCGTTAAATAGTGCTTGTTATTTCAACATTATATGGAATTCATTTAGCGTTAATATCCTTTTCCTTGAAATATATGACTTGGACCACTTTCATAATTATGGACACATTTAATGGGTATCGTTCGGGCATAGTACTCGGGGTACGTTTAGTGTTGAATCGGTCTATGAGCGTGGCCTCTGCGCTCCACGCCGTTAGATCGTATTTATTCCGTTGGGATGATGTAATCTTAAGGTAAAAAGCCGACATTGTACCCCATAATTTCTCGCGTAAATCTATCGTATACATCGGAGTGAGGACGATACAGAGCTGTCTCTCGTGGTTCGAAAGCGACTACAGGTGAACAGCCTCTCGACGATCCCCAGTCGAAATGAGAAACCGGTCTTACGAGGTGTCTGTTTTTCATTCGCGTGGGCGCGCGCACGTGATCACTGGGAATCGGCTCTATAAACACATGCTAGTCAAAATTAAGTACTACCGTAGCGATAATATATTTTTACTGTAAAGGGGACTGCTGCGCACTGGCCGGCAGCTGAGCACACGACGCTCCGATCATTGTTAAGAGGAGAACAGTGCACATAGAATTGTTACTTCGACGAGCTACGGCTCCGAAGCTTAGATAGATCTGTAACGTATGAACTGTTCCGATTTCAGCTCAAATTTTCTTCTGAAAATTTCGTTACTACAAAATTAATGTTTTTCGTATGCTATTAACTCCCTTTAATTTCGAATAAAATTCTATAGTTCTGTCATCGATATTTAACACTGAATCTACCGGGCACTAAAAGCGATTAAACTGTTTTAGCATACAAAAATGTCAAGGCTCTATTTATTTAGATTCCGTGCAATTTTTATCACAATATGTGCTTGGATAAAGAAATTTATCGAATCAATTTCCGTGTAAGCAACTTCATCATTTCAATAATTGTAAGATGAAAAATGTAAAACCGATCATTTGACCGGCAGTGGTAGGTTTAGTGTTAACCATTCGAGAAAATATGGACGCATAATGGATATCAATTTCCTCTCTTTTCTAGAGATTTTACACGATGAAGAAGTAACCGCTGAAACCGTAGAATAGACCACAGTTTCGTGAAAAGATTTCGTCAAAATTTCGAGACTTTCAAAGAGAGGATCTACTCATAAGGGACGTGTAAAGGTTAAACAAGATCCACAGATCAAGTATACGCTTCATACGTTACAGTTGGGTATCCGCTGCCGGCCGAAAGTTTCTATGGTTCTGTCTGAACGGTGAACGCACGTTGGAAACGATGTGCCGAGTTGGAATCTTATTGGAGATCGACAGGCGGACGAAAATTTTCGGCCAGCAGCGTGCGCGTAGATCTCATCCACTCATCGTTCGCAGTTGTAATCCCTCCACTGGTTTAAGGACATTAAGGAAGAATGGAATTGGCCAAGCTTGGAGCCCCGTGTGCCAGCTTCCGGGCCGCGGAACAACCATATCTAAGAATTTACTAACGATATACACGATTACGAATAGCGAGTAACGTTTCCCGAGGGTATTATATATTGTATATACGCGGGGCGAGTCGGCTGAGACAATTCACCTGGACAGCCTCCCACAATCTTCGAACTGGAAAGAAAGTTCTCGCAGTATATAAATGCTGATGATACAACGCCTTAATCCTTCATTGCACTTTAAACATTGTTTTCGCTTGTATTCTTCTGCTCTGCTACCAGAAAATTAATATACCAGAGACCTTAACACGTTCACAATTTAATCAAAGATAGTCCAAATAATTTCATACTTAATATTCTGAGATTTCATAGACTGTCTTCTATGAAATTATTTAAATATTTTGTGAAGGAGGTGTACTATATTCAATAAAACATTTTAACGGTGAGAGTAGGCTGTAAAAAAAGATGAGCGAACATGTAAGCTCGTCTTATTAATTTTAAAGATCGTTCCCCAGCTCGAAAATTGTGGGAGCCGTCCGGTCGGTTTGTTTCGGGCGACTCGGCCAGCGTATGTGCACGAGAAAATATATATACATATACACGCTCTCGCGTTCTAATTTCTGTACATAGTCGGTGTGTGGCATTAGGCGTAACCGAGGTGTTTCTTTATTTTTAGCGATTCCGAAAGAACCGCCGTCGGGCACGATTTTTACCTGTACATACGCGAAGAAAAACGGGGGCAGGGGTATTTAGGGGGGTTGGGGGGTGCACTCTAAAAACGGTGCGATGAAATGCGCTCGAATCGTCTTCGGGGCCATTATCGCTCCCGCGATTGATTCCGGGCGTTGTAATCGTCGCGCGATCATTGTTTAATCGCGCACGAGTCCGTTGTCGTCGTCGTCGTCGGAGATTATCCGCGCGATACCAGCAATCTTGAAAACGCTTTACTTGCACACAGACACGAAAACGTTCGACGTACGATGTCTGTCTGTCTGTCGAGAGAGAGAAAGACAACCGGAACGAAAGCGAAATTCGCTTAAACGCCGGGCCGGTTCTATATGCAGACACTTTGCATTCTCGATTCGGAGAGAGGAGACTGCGAATCGCATTTGCACGCGAGCAATACGCTCCGTGAGATCGATGCTGGCGGATTAAACGAGGATCGCTCTAAATGGAACTGCTGTGTAAGGAAACGTTGAATATTCTTCTGGCCCGTCGTCCTTCCCCGCTTGGGAAAATATTAGGTCGTCCTGTAAGTCGTGTCGTCTCTCATCGCGTACGTTCATTTCAGAAGATGTGCATTCGAGCCATTCAGAACAAGGTAAGGTCTAATAACACATAATCACTAGACTCCGACAAATGAATTTCATAGATAGCCTCGTTTTTAATCAATTTGGGATCAAGAATAACACAGGATAAAAAGTAAACAAACAGATTTAATTTTATTCATATAAAAATTCTTTTCAGAAATCTGAAGCTGGGGTTTCTGAGACCCCACATTACCTTGCGAAGGTTAACTCGAAAATTCTTTTCAGTTGAATCGTTCTCCGAGTTTCAAAACAATGTTTTGACCGCTTGATCGAAATTGAATGAAATGCTTCGTTTCAAAATGATCGATGATTAAAAGCAAATGTTATTATTTTACACTTGGAGTGTCGCGGTAATGAAAGGACACACGACTTGTGGGACGATCTAATGTATATCCACCTTGATCTTGGCCGTTTAAAGTCTGCGTGAAAAGACGATGGGACTTCCGGTGCGACCCTAATACCTTCCGTCACTAATTATTCCGAGCAGTGCGCTTTACGGGTACGTCGGGAGGTTGTTAATAGGTCTCGCCGATCCAAATCCAGCGATACTCTGTTTAAACGGCAGCATCGAGCCTCGGAGCCTCTTCATGTACATACCATTCCCGTAGACAGTCTGTTGATCATGTGTACTTAAAGGATCGCTCTCGTACAAGAGCCATTCCGAGCGAATAAACGTTCCGCTCGGTCTGATGAACGCCTGTGCCATCTTCCCTCGGCTGAGACCGATCTTGAAGAACGGCACCCGTGTCAAACTGTGAACGCGTACACTCGACGATAACGGCGAACTATCACCGAAAATAGAGCAAAGGAATGTTTCCAAATTCAAGTCCAAATAGAGTTCTAAATCAAACGAAAAATAAAGGAAAGCCATTTCATAGATTGTTCGATAGTCAATTTTATGGAGTTCTTGGAATAACTTTGTTTAACACTAAACCTACCGAGCATTCAAAGTCACTGGTATATGTTGTCTTATAAATAGACAGCGGATTTTATGCGTTTATGACAAAAATGAGTAGCTGCAATTTGAAACAGTAAAATGATTAGAAGAATTTAAAAATATTGTTGTATTAGTTTCTATCAATTAGACATGTTAACACATTACTAGACTGCGGATTTTATGCATTTATGACAAAAATGGGTACTTACAATTTAAAGCAATGAATATATTAAAAATATTTAAGGACATCAATGTATTAGTTTCAGCTTGATAGGATAATTAAAAGAAGAATACAATTTTTATTTGGCTCCTGTGTCCTGCAATCAATGTAAATATATTTTATTTTTCATAAAGATCCGCAGTCTACATATTACCGACCATTAATTTTGAAAAATCTATGGTACATGGCTGAACACTTTTTAATGGAACCTTCAATAGCAACAGCAATTTTCATTGTGAACTAACAAGTCATCCTCAATAACGTCATCTAATAGTTTCATTTAAGATTGCAATGTAAAAGAAAATTTCTATGCTTTCTTTTGCAGCACAATTATTGAAAATCCTATTAATAGGCTTGTGTCCAATTTCTGCAATACCACTTTAGCAGCTCTCGGATCCTGACCTACAGATTTAGTCTTTTTATTTGTTTGGCCGTTTTGTTTTTTTATCGTTGTTGCAGCATCGATAAAATCATCCGAATCCCTCAAAGGTATGTTCTTCCCTTTTTTCTTCCGTTGTGTAGGATCTGATTTTTCTTATAGTAATCATTATTCATTAGTGAAGGCAAATTCACTGTGGAATGATTGAACACAGTTTCATCTATCCTATTGGTCGAGATCGACGGTATTTGGCAGATTTGAGATATTTTTCGAAGCGTGAAGTGTTATGAAAGAAAATAAATTTCTATTTCACTACTCAGTTGGTTGTAATTCAGGTAGAAAATCTTTATTTTGCATAAAGATCCGCTGTCTACTTATAAAAATAAAAAGAACAAACCCGTTTAGAGTTTGCGCGATTTTTAGTATATTATTATATACTCGAATAAAGAAATCCGATGAAAGTATATTTCAATAATTGTGAAATGATGGAAATGGAAACTGGTAGATTTAGTGTTAAGGTGACTGTTTCAAAGAGAAGTTCGTTGAAGTTCGTTTCGGGACTGGACACAGTGATTTTTTATGCTATGCGTTACCTTGCTGCGCATTCCTCGGGCCGTGTCGTTATCCTCGGGTGTTAACGCGAGGATGAATTCCATTGGACGATAAGGGCATACCGAAGGGAGAAAAGGAACAAGAAAAAGCGTCTCGTGATCCGTTCTCCGGAATTCTCACTTTGACAATCCGTTCTCGAGAAGCAAAACAAGATAGATTCGGTTCAAGCTGTCGAACGGCTGCCATGCGCTCGTTCTTGTTCCGCACCAGGGAAATCAAACCAGAACGAACAAAAAAAGAATATCGAGATGCTATTTAGATGAAATTCTATAAATATAATATATGTAGGAATATATTGTCCGTCGTACGAAACAGAAACCGTTTATTTTCGAAATTCCAATCGCGCTTGGAAATTATCGCGTACCGATATACGTTTCGTCGACGAGAGGAGGATCGCCGAAAAACTGTCCGTGACGAGTTCGTCATTTTCGCCGCGATCGCTCGCTGCTTTTGGAACGCATTTCATCGGATACAGAAAATGGAGACAAAGAGTAAGAGAGAGAGAGAGAGATCACAGATCCGATCCGGTTACAAATTGGTAACGAAAAGCGTTTCTGGTTCATTTTCTTTCGGGTAATCGAAGTGTAATGGGGTGCGTGTGAATGAGCGAGGATGATTCGAAATCGGAGAAATCATTATTATGTACGTTCGTAATTAAATTATAAAAGGAACTCATACACAGTTTGTAGCGACTCGAGTCACTGATTTATTAAGAAAGTAGAAGAAATAAAAAGTTCAAAAATACACCCTGTGTCGTTCTTCGAACCTACCCTCTTCGGCCAGCAGATTCATTTTTCATTGAAACACAGTAAGTGTCGCAACTATCGACGAGAATTAAGGTAAGTATTTATTACCTCGTGCATTCTACTGTAAAGCAAAATTCTTTATGCACGCTTAAAAAAGGAAATATTTTCAGAATCCCGTTTAAGGGTTGAGATTGCGAAGTCCTGTAAAAAGGATGGTGCTCGGGCGCTCCGTGTTCGACGACCAATGAAAACGTCGTGTTGCGTAACAAAAAAAGTTCGATTTATTGTTCGTAACGTATATTAAAACAGATGTATAATATAATATCGACAGAGCCAATAAAATCTACGACCGCGGCGCTCGTTTTCTTTCCTCGTCTTGTACGCACGTGTGTATAATATAATATATATATATGTATATATATATATACTCTCTTCACATTTAACTATATTTTTATTACAGATATACCTCACAAAAATACAATTCTTTCTTTTGTCTCTTTGTTTTGTAACGTTCTTTAATTCTTTACGGGAGCAGCGTGTGAGTAATAAAAATATCGTTTCTCGACGAAATTTTCTTCTTCTTCTCTTCCTCCTCTTCATCTCTCTTCGTTCGCCGTGTACAACGTGAACGTTCTCCTCGTTGTCAGTTCGTTCTCTATTCTTTCGTATTTTTTCCGATTTCTGTGTTTCGTCATCCTCCTGCTCGAAGAAAATGATTTTCCGCGATTCGGAGCCACGCCGAAGAAAATAATCCTCTCCGTGAACTATGCTCGCGTATCCACGTGCAACGGTGTCGGATAACAGCGCTCTTCTCTAAACGAAGAACAACGCGCGTAACGTTGTTTTAACAATCGCGTAGAATGCTCGTTTACGGAGGCGTACGTATGTTTCTACGGTGTGTGCGTGTGTATGTGTCTCTGTTTCTGTAGTGTGTGTGTGTGTCAATGCAAAGTCGCTCCGCGTTACTCTTTCTGGCACAAAAGTTACTAATTACCGTACCGTAGGTAGATCTGTACAAAAATAAATAGCAGCATTTTAAGCGGTACGTTTTGGCGGAGAAAACATTCGTCGAACCGTTCCACCGCGTCTACGAATTTTCCTGTCGTATTATTTGTAAGATGAAATGTAATTCTGAACTGTGAATGTTACGAATTAGCGCGATAAATGAAACGCAAAAATCTGGAGACATCGGAAGACCCGAAGAATATCGTTCAGACCGTTCTCGACTGATTCTAATGATTAAAATAAAAAATTCAATCGTTTCTGTTGCAGTTGACTTGGACAAAGATAATAATTTAAGAAATAATTTGTTCGAATAAAATTGCGATTGCTCTTTAAAGTCTGTGAATCATAGACACGAAACTCGCTTTGGATAAAACAGCCATTTTACCCACCGGAAAAGACAATTAAGTGCTCCGTTTTGTTCGCCAAAGCTACGAAAAGAAATTCGCATTGTTCGTGGAACAATCCGACGCTTTTCCCGAGTCTGTGTGCGTGTGTATAATGTGTGTGTCGGTGTGTGTTGGTGTGTTTCCTTAATCCTCCTACGATTCTTCGATTATTTTGGCCTGCCTTTCTTCAATTGCTGTGACGTTCTACTGCCCCTAGTTGCATATTCAACAATTTTTCTCAGTTTCGTTAAACGTTAACTCCTTTTTCTCTGTTTACGTATATGTATATGCGCGTGTACGTATAGATATTGTATAATATAGATCTATGGTATGGTATAGTATACTCTAAGATTCTCTATAAAAAATTAAGTTTGCTCGCGATCGGCGGTGTCGGATAACGATTTTCAATTCTCTGCTCGGGGAATCGCGAAACTGCGTTTACAATAAGACGCGTTTAAGCGAGGCCTCGATTTTTATGGGTTTTATTTGCAAAATCTCATTGATTTGAAAAATCGCTTGCAAATTTCGATGCGTATTAGGCTCCAATTTCTATGGGTTTTATTTGAAAATGCCCGCAAATATGACTAATAGATATCGGGGTGCATTACTCGTGAAATATCGTTCTGAAATTTCGATTCTCTGTTCTCCAATTTCTATGGGTTTTATGTGAAAATGCCCGGAAATTTTTGATTAGCAGATCTCGGGGAATACCACTCGTCAAATATCATCTCCTAATTTGGGATTCTCTGTTTGGAGACCCGCAGGTAAGTCTCCATTCGCCATAAGGCGCATCGGGTTCTCAATATTAGATCTCGATTTCTATGGGTTCGCATTTGAAAATATCACTGATCACAAATTTGATTAATAGACTCACTTGTTCGAGGTCTCGCGATTATGTTGCGCCTCGGAGAGCATAAATGCGGGCTTGCTCGTGGTGTTAAGCAACAGATTCGCGACCCCCCCATGAATCGTGTACGGCCGACGCCGCCCTAAAGTCTCCTATAAAAATAACAGAAGAAGCTTCTCCGCTATGCTACGTGAAAACGGTAGCTGTACGAGGCCACGTTGCAACGGAATAATTAACGATCGATCGTTGGATCGCTCCTCTTCTCTACGATCTAAGCGTAATGTTATCTATCGTTGCTCCCACTTGCGTTTAAACACCATGACACACTCTCGCCCAGCGTGTCGTTATTAACGCTACAGTCTGTTAGGCGGACAGAAAAATACTTGAAATCTTCCCGCTAGGTATTAAACGATTTCGTTGTCGACAGAGGTGTTCCTACGGTTCGGGACAGATGATCCTAAGCAGATATAGTTTGTGGACGATACACCAGCAGGTTGAACCAGCGAACGCAACCACGCACGCCACGATATTCGAATACAAATGGGAGCGAGCCGATCAGCTCAGCAGCTTGCGCAAGAAAAGGTCTCTCGTTCGAGGATTCAACTCATTAGAATTCGTTACGTCTACCACGTTCGAATGCTTTACGAACGATCCTCGCGCGTCGATCCCGTAAACCGTGTTGCTCTGTGAGGCGAGTTTGTTGCACTGAAAAATGCAGGTTTCCTAATCCTTCTTGTCCTTTTCACACTTTAATCGGACGAATATCACAAGCAGTAAATCGACTAGAAAATATATAAAGGAAATATTCATACAAAAGTGATCTGTTTCTTTTTAGAAGACACGAGAATTTTTTTTAAAGTATTCGAATGCTTCGTTGCTCGTAGAAGATGCTTGGTAAATTCATGTTTGGTAAAAGAAGAAAATCCATACACCACTTTGTCAAGATTTCTCAAAAATAGTTAAAATAAATACATAGTATTTATTATTTTCGATAGGCGCTCGAATTGTTCTTTCGAGATTCGTTGAATAAATACATAATGTAAATCGTTATTTCACGTTCAGATAATATTTTCAGCCAGAAGACAACACAATTTACGGGGGCCGACTCGGTCTTTTCCAAAAGAACGAACGAAGTTTACTACGGACTACTCTAATGAATCTGTATGCTCGGGCTGCCGAGCCTAGGATATTAAATATCGCAAAAATATTCGCGTCAACCGGACCGTTCTTCAATATCCGTAGCTTCGTTGATTGAGCCCATTGAAAATCTCTTCGACGGTAACGCTCTTTCCACGCGTTCAAGTCTCCGTGTGTATGTATATGTGTGTGAAGAATGCGTATAAGTATGCACGGTGTGTGTGTGTGTATGCATATGTAGATACGTGTGTAATCGTGTAGAATGGCACTTGCACTGTAAAGCTTACACGGTATTAATGTACATGGTACACGCAAGTACATAATGCCTTTAGGACTTTGTACGTTCACCTGAACCTCGTTACAAGTTAGAAATCATACATATTCTTTGGCTTCGAAGCGTCTTAACATCTTCTCTCTTTCTTTCTTGCGTACACGCTTTTTCTCCTCTTTGTTTTCGCCGTTTTTCTGTACCGTCGCCCGAAAATATATATATATATCTCTCTAGAAGCTCAATGAAAATATGATCGCGTTTGTTGCTCCATCCGTTGCATTGATATATATATGTATACATTCCCTCTGCTCGCGATAGATATTTTTCTCTAGATCCTCTTGGTCAGTCTCTCTCTATGATATATACACAATACATAGTACACGATACACATCTATCTATTCTTTAATTAGATCCTGCGACACTTCCTGGATATCTTCTCCAAGTTCAAAACACAACAGTACATCTGCGGCAGAGGACAGCGTGAATCTCGTTTTCTACGGTCATTCTCTTTCTTTTGTTTTCTGAATATTTTTCTTCACGGTCGTTCTTCGTATTCACGGGGTGATCGGGGAGTTCGAGAATCCCTAAAAGTCGTGCTTCAAAAAAAGGTTCTTTTTTTTTTTCGTTTTCCGACGGAGTTCGCTGGTTCGTCGAACGGAAAAACGGACGTTCCTTCGACACGGGTCGATTTCGTGTGATCGATTTAAAACTTACGAGTTAGGCTAGCGAGTTACAGCTACGTCGCCGATAAAACGTGAAACGGACTATGCTCCGGGCTTGATTCGTTAACCTTCCAACCGGGGAAACGCTTGAGCAACCGCGGGCGATTGCCGAGAACCCCTCTCTCCAAACTATAATACAATATAAAATATAAACTTCAAATATATTGTTGGGTTGGCCTGAAAGCCTGTTCGTATATCTTAGCTCGTTAGATTGAAATTAATAGAACATACGCTCCCGTTCATAAGTCACCGGACATTTATTCGGATACAGATGATTTTTTGTTGTTAAAGGAATATACGAGGTAAATATTACGAGGTAAAAATTACTAATTTTCTCTAATGTAGAGAACATGCAAATCAAATCTCACCAACATATCCTATATTTTCCAATTTTTAAAATTCAAGTGGGGTAATTGTTTTCCAATTTGACTTCCCACAATTTTGCAATCTCTTTTTTCCAACATTTATTCAAACAGTATATGTATATTTGATTTTGCATTCAAATATTATCGCATAATAGCTACGTCAAATCAAAGTAAAACAATAAAATGAAGTTGGAAGCTTGTATTCTTTAATTATCATTTTGTTGAAGATAAGTAAGTGTCCGGTGATTTATTATCGAAGTATAAGCGCTGCCTATTCTATTCGAAAAGCGAGTTCTGTCATCTTGCATTGTCTTTAATTTAATATCGATTCTATCATCGAATTTAAGACTTTGCGCGGCCAACCTAACAATTTTTCTATCGATACTTTCTTCGCACACATGCGGCGAGATTAATCGTATCGTTTCCTCTGCGTGAAATAGATGAACAGTTGCGACGGACGCTCGATTCGTTCGATCGAATACTTTTCGCCAGTATTGATCTTATATATTCGTGTTGATTTAGAATAATTTGATGTATCACGCGTTTACAATCGAAAAATCGGCCGGTTGGAGGGTTAAAAGGAAAAAACGCTTAAATATTGCACGCGTCTAACGAGAAGTGTTTCGCTTAAGTTTCGCAACCTTCTACGATTTCGAAACGATAAAACCGTCGACGAGTGATTCTAGTAGAAAAGAGGGGAGGGTTCAATATTTCTAATTAGTTTAGAAAAGAATAGGGAGGAGGAACGGGGTAGAACAATTGTACGAGAAGCAAAATACAAAACGCACGGGCGAGTTTTAAAAAAGGACGCCTCTCGCTGGAAGGCGTGGAGAAAACCTAGCTCTGTTTTACAACTAATCGAGACTAGACCTAGAATTGGCTATTACAATACTGTGTAACCCTAGCGCCGTCTGATCTCGTGTTCGTCTCTCGATACAATAGTCTATCAGAATATATTCCGTTAGTGAATCAACAACTGCTCTTTAAACTCTATTAACAATAAGAATGTAGGAGAGAGTGGCTGAATCCGGACCAACCTCTAGGTTGGACCTGATTTTTCAAATCATAGTCGATTGCTAGAAACACTGTAATTAACAAAAATTCTATCAAACGTAACGTATCCTATTATAAAATCCGAAAAAACTCATCAACTCCATGACGCTATGCATTGTCATATTGAATAACAACATGCAGGAGAATTGTAACATGTTTTCACTCGAAGCTTATCTTCTATACAATTCAACGATTTGAGCAACACATTTAGACCAAATGTGCCCATAATTGTGAAATGTTGAAATAACAAGCACTATCTAATTGTTCATTTTTGACAATATCGTAAAAATTACATTGAATTAATTTAGTTTAAAATAATGTGACGTGAAATAACTGATAAACTCATATTTTTTCAATTTTCACTTACACCACTTTCATAATTATGGGCACAAATAACAATACGCATAAAATTAAATTGTCACGCGTGACGATTGGTAGCGAACTTGTTAATAAACTCAGAGTACATGGTGGTTGAACCAAGGTGCTGGTCCAAATTATACGACTCTCCCCTACATATGTATATGTATATATTTATAATAATAATATATATAGTTCTTTTCACTCTGTTCGTAGGCCAGTATCAGATATGCAGCTATAAAATAAAGTGCAAAATAGTCTTATCTTCTTCGTCTCTTTTCATCTGTGAAACCCTTTACGAACATCGATAAAACAGTCTTCTAAACAGAAGCATACGCGCCTCGACACGTTCAACACGTTCTCGCGATGCAATCCGCGCGTCGAAGAGAGATAGAAATAGACAGACAGAGAAAGAGAGAAAGATTCTTCTATCGAATGCGGGAACTACACGCGATCGAAATAAATGCCGAGTGAAATGCGAATCACGGACGCCTGGTCGCGCGTAACAATCGATCAGAGATGCATCGCGAATAATCAATAGAAATGCTCCCCTGGAGAATATTTAGTCCGCAAAGAGAAGGAGAGTCTCTCTCCTCCACAGATCGATAGGAAAACACGTTGTTAGGCTGCCTATGAGAAGCGACGAAGAACGCAGAAGGCTCTGTGTAAAAGGCACGAGATAGCGAACCAGCTAAACAGCCCTTATGACAGTTCTCGAGTACCTCGTTAGTAGCGGAAGTCCGCGGAAACGCCTCAGAGACCGCGTGCAACCCTTTATCACAACCCCTTGCCATATAATATCGAGTCGGACTCGTGATGAACATTTCAAACAGAATCTCTCAATAACAATGTCATTGTTCTTCGCTTCTTTCCAGTAGAAATCAATCTGTTATCAATATTTTCTGCTATGAAGTTATCGAAGACAAAGCAATTCGAATCGTTCTAGCTAAGAAGAAAATCATACGGCAAGGGGTGTCAAGGAGTTTGCCTAGTTTCACCGATTGCCTTGTACATAATCGTGAAACTAGCGAGACCCCTAAATATCGATGAATCCGGACAAAAACAGTTACTACCTTGATTTTTGAACAAAGATCGTGTGCAGCAAAGTAAACGTAAGGGGAATGGAGGCGCCACGAGTTCCTATCCTCGATCGGATCGCATGCAGGAAGAATGTCCGAAAAAAAAACGTTTCTGCTATCCCTTAAGACTCCCAGAATGGCATTCGATACAATTTTTCTATGTGCACGGGGCTGGACGCCCTGGTGGCTGGTGCGGTTCTACTACGAGGTACAAAACTTCTTAAGGGTATTTTGCTAAGTCCCTGATTATGGTTCACGTCCAAGGTCGAGTACCGTCTGAGGGCTCTGCCCAGACGTTCGCTCGGCGCGTAATCGGCCACCTCTACGCTATGGCATTTTATGTTCAGTTTGGTCTCCTTCGATTCGGTCGGCTTCAGACTGAAGTTCGCCGAGTGCCTCTTAGTCCTGTCCATTGTGCACTTGGTGTGCACGAGCTTTGGCTTATCCTTGTCCAGAATCAATGAGCTCCGTTTCATCTTGTCGTCCATGGACCGTTCCTGATTCGCGAAACCGAACCTGGTCCTCATCAGAGGTCCCATATCCTCGTAGTCGATGGAGGTTCTGGGATCGTTCGCCTGATTAGATCCGTTAGTCCTTTGTTTCATGCTATCGTCGTAATCCATCGACAAATTCCTTTTCGGCTTTGCTTTCTCGAAGCTTGCCGAGTGCCGCTTGGTCCTGTCCTGTCCTTGGTTGCATTTCGGTTGTAGGACCTTGGGCTTGTCCTTGTCCAATATTAGAGAGTTCCGTTTCATTTTATCGTCCATCGACCGATCTTGATTGACGAACCCGAACCTGGACCTCATCAGAGAACCAATGTAGATCGTCGTGGTGTCCTTTTTGCCAATCTGCTGGTTCTCTTTGACGAGCCTCAGGCCATCCTCGCAGTCTATCGATGTCCTCGAGTTGCTCGACTGTTGGTCTTCTCCGTTCGTTCTCCTCTTCATACAGTCCTCGTACTCCACGGACGAGTTCCGTTTCGGTCTTCCCGTTGTTTTGTCGAAGCTGACGACGCCCACGGTCCTTGATCGCTCGAATGCGAAGGATCTTCGTTTGGCCCACACGGAGTCCAGCAGATGCGGGATTTTCGAGACCCCCTGACCCGCGGAGAACTGCGCGGGTATCCTGATGCCGGCGTCAACCAGGAATTCGTCGTCGGACAGCATCACCGGTATCTCCGGCATCGAGCTGCAGGGCCAAGAAGAATTATAATGAGCCGCTTTGGTCAGTGCTCGTAGTACGGCCAGATTCGGAGCACTGGCGAGCGTTCTCGCGGTGGCAGTGTCCTTGCTGGCGATGTTCGTCGAGAACTCGCGGGCATAGTCTCTTGTCAGCAGTAAATTCTGCTGGGACTTCCGCCTGTTCTCCCGCGCCAGAAATAAAGACTTGGCATAATCGGACGAGGGACAAGAGTGGAGATTGTTCTCCTCCTCGTAGTTGCACTCGCAGCCCTCCGGCCAGACTATAAACGGCGGTGAGGCCAGCTTCGAGCGATTCTGCATCATCTTTTGCATCAGATAGTCGGCGCACGGCCCGTTGTCGAAGCTACCGTGCCCGGTGCCGACGGGGTTCGTGTTGCTATGCCCTAGCCTTTCCCAAGGGTATGTTAGTTGAGGTCTGTTAGGTGTAAAGCGTGCAGAACTTGACGTTAGTCTCTCGCTGGAAGTCGTTAGTAGACTAGGGAAACAGTTAATACGTTCGCAATTTTACAAGATGCACTTTTCTCACCATCCGACATTCGGTTTTTAAACATGCTTTTTCGAAACCGATCTCTCATTCGATAGAACGATTTTTGATTCGACTTATTTATTTCCGGCGATCTTACACGGCTAACGGTCACAGATATAATCTACGCTAGTGTTAGAGTCGTGAACCGAGAGAGAAATAAAAAGATTGCGTACCTGATTCTCGTGGAGTCAATACTGTGGCGGGGGGATGCTGTACCTTTACGAGAAATCATGTTTCGTTACTCGTTCAAGTGGAAAATGATATGCGGTCGGTCACATAATTGATGTCACACATGGAAATTGATCAACTGGTTTATGAACTATAAACGATTAATCCTATGCACTTGAATGGTGACTCTGAGGCGCCAGTAAAAATTGCCATACCATTATTCAAAACAGTTTTCATATTATTAAATTCGTCTGTATTTTATAAATTGTAAAATGCTCAACTGTTGTATGAGAAAACAGTTTCCATTCGATGTGCACAATGTAAAAAAGATCACATAGAATACAAATGATCTGGGTTGAAAGAAGTCTTGATTTTGGAATTAAAATTGCTTCGAGTCCAAAGGATTAAAAATGATGATGCTGATTTAAAGCGTATGCCATCAATTATGCGACTGGCTGTTAGACTGCGGATTTGGTGAAACGTGTAACATTCTTAAAAACACAAATCAATGCTGATCAAGTTGCTTCTAGAAACTTCCATTTTATATAATGATCTGCAGTCTAAATATAATGTTAGAAGTGTACGATGGTGGGACTGCTCACCTTTCGGTGTTTCTGGCGTTCTGTAAAGAGCACAAAGCATATACGTATTAGCAAAACGAGATAATGCAAATGTTTTTTAAGCCTACAGGACAGAGCATTCGAAACAAGTCATTTAAATATCTCTCTTTGGTTTCGTGAACCTTGTTTTAAATGCTGCATCCTGTATACAGAATTATGGATATTTACGTTGACTTGGATGTTGAGATCTCCGGCGGTCGTCGCCATGCTCCTAGAAATGCAGTATTATCAACAATCTTTTTGGCCAATATTTCTTTAGACTTTTTTTTCGCGATTAGTACCTTTCTTCATGGTCGCGCCGCCAGTAGGAGACTTTCCAGGGACCATTCCCGACAATCTTTTCTCTTCCTCCAATTTCTTGATGTCTTCGGTATCCTGCTTCGACTGCTTGGACGCCTGTGCACAATGGTAAAATATACAGTACTCTCTGCCATTAATAGTGATTACATGATAGTGCTATTCAACTAAAAATTGCAACTCAGCGTTGCTTACAGATTGGCTATCGTATTTCAGATCAATATCGTTCAATTTCCGCACGACGATGGTCAGCACGGCGATCACATCCCTGTCCGTCTCGCTGTTCATCAAGTGTCCTATAGTCGTGTCCATCGCAGTCAATAATTTCTTGTCGGTCGGTATCCATATCTGGCTCTTTAATTGGGGTAAGAGCGAGACCACTTTGATTCTGATATTAGCGATAGGATCTTCCGCCAGGTTCAATAAAACGGTGAAAAAGTGCTCCTTGAAGTAGACGGACGAAAAGATCTCAAAGGCCTCTACCATCATGCGAACGAACATCATCCGGACGTAACAGTCCGGACTGTTCGCCAGTTCTGTATATAGTCTGCTTCGCATCTCGACTCTTTGCATTGGCTTCATGTTGTAACGTAAAAGGAACAGGTACAACGTTCCTGCGGCGAGACGCACGGGTATCGGTCTCTGGAATTTAAGGGGATCGCGGTTCATTTACAGGCACGCCTAATCGAGCACAGCAGTGGCTGATTTGTAGGTGCAATAGTGTCGTAAGGTAGTTTGAATCTAGTAAAATATGCTTGAAGATTGGCTTTTTCCGAAACTCACAGCGTGCAGTATTCTGAAGAACGTCATTGGCACAAAGTACGAGTATATAAAATCGCTTGGAAAGTACTTCGGTATTATCTCGAGCTGCGAGTGCATCATCGACGCTAGCCTCCAGTTGTGGCTGGCTGATATTTCTGATTCGCATTTCAACAACGCCCTGCCGATTTCCATGAGAGTGGAGTCCTGCGAGTCGATAGAAGAATTTCAAACAGTTATTTACGGAAAACAGTTTCCGAAGTTCTGGTCGCGATACTCTGTAGCAATTCAAAGAGATGATACAAACCACCCTATCTACCCCGATTGTCTGACTTTCGGCTAGACAATCGAGCGTTATCCCTATGTGGGGAACTAAACCTTCTAACACTTCCTCGCTGTCGTCCTTCAACAATTTGATCAGATCGGACTTGATTCGTCCGCTCTTCGGACCCAATACTTTCGCCACCTACGTGTTCAATGATAATATCGTGAATATGTTACGATGCTCGAAGCACGATGTTGCACAATATACATAATGTAGAAGAGGATGCGCTTCTTACTTCGTGAATTCCACTCGCTACAGTTTTCCTAATTATGTAATAGTGATCGCCCGCTAATGCATTAAAGGTAACAAGCAACGCCTCCGTGTCATCCGAGAAGTCCGACACGAAGAGAAACATCGCCGGCAGATTATAAGCGCAACACCTTCTGCATTCCATGTTTTTCTCATCTTCAGCGGGATTCGAGCTCATCTAGAACAATGGAACGTGCTCGATAAACTTGATTACAGTACTATACGTTTGTCTAGAGATCTTCCAGCTTATACTTACAAAGGAAAAGAACTGGGATTTCGATTCTTTTTTGGTCGAGGCAGTTCCCATTTGTGCAAGTTGTTGAAAATATTTCAAAAACCATGTTCTCTCCGCGGGTACGAGGCATTCTAAAACGAGGCTTTCGGTAACAGACCATCATCTAATTTCTAGATAGCTGAATATCGATTAGGATTCAGGATTGTCTTACTTTCTAAGCCCAGCATGAGTTTCCCATACTCCTGAGCAATTACGCATACCACATAGTCGTCCGGTTTCATCGCGTTCTCGGATAATAATTTTTTAACGAGCGGTACTATGATAGTTTTTATCGTATCTGTAAACGGTCGACAGAACAATATCATAACCGTTCCGCTTGTTAACGGGATTGTGTTTCATTTACCGAATTTCAAGTTACATAGTATATAGCTACAAGAAACTTGGAATGCTTAATGAATAATGCACAACTAGTCATCAAGCATACCTTCCTGAAGATGAGGTAGCAAGTACACTATTGTCTGTACAGAGGTGCATCTTACATTGCTTTCTTCGTCGCTTGCTAATTCTACAAGAGATGGTAGCAAAGCAGATTTTACAGACTCAGCACCAAGGCCTTCGGCAACAAAACGTAGCTGTAAGCAGATACTAGCTCGTACTTCGCTATTTACATCCTGACAGAGGGAGTGTACCGATGGTAGAATTTCCTTCTGTATCCTAATAACAATTTTAATGTTTATACCGAAAACGTAATCTTTCTATGTAGTTGTTTTGTTTTCTTTTTTAAATATACACTGCTCTGGTTCTTCCAATAAAAAAAAATTCAATACTCACATAGCAGAATCGAATCTTGTACAAATTTTCCCTAGTAACCTGCTGCACGTTACCCTGCAGTAGATAGGCTGAGACAATTGTCCTTTGCTTATAGCCAACGGAACGATCTGTATGATTTTATTTTGATTATCATCCGGTCGGTATATATCGTTATCTTATCAGACTTAAATAAGGTTTCAGCTTTGTCAAATATTATCATTATCAAAGCTATGCAGAGCACATAGCACCTTTCAAAAGATCAATGAGCTTTCAGAGTACTTGATGCTTAGTCTAGCTGGGACTAATGAAAATAAATCAATCGATTACGCGACTACCGCATGATCTTCAAACTACTAAACGAACCAACAATACTTTTGCCCTTCGACGCTGTAACCGTTACTTGGATATCAATTACTATGATTGTCTATACAAACCTGCATTTTTATGACTTCTACCGGCAGTAACTCTATCACATCCAGTAAGGTCTCCAGCCATGCATCACAAACAACTTTAAATGTATATGTACACGTTAAGTTATGTAGAGTAACACCAAACGCATGAGAGAACTGTCGATACGGGACTATCTAGCGATGTCTAATGTACAAATGAATATAATTAGTTTACCTGCATCACGACTTTCGAGCGAATTTAATATACTTGGGAGGAATGTTTGACTGAAGACATTATGGCTGACAAGTTTCTGCTCTAATATCGTTTTGAACGTTGAGGAGGCCGCGATGTGGAACTCCGTGGACGCAGTAGCCAACGACTGCTGCATTTTTGGTACCACACGAGACATGCATGACTGCGTGTCTGTCTGTAAGAGGCTAGGCAAGTTTTGTATGACGCTGAGCTTTTGGAAATCATCGCCTTTCCTGAAATAATTACAAACACACACACAAGCACAAGAATAGTTAAATATGTTAGATAAACTCTATGTATCGATTAACACATTTTGTGCCACGTCTATCACCGATGGTACATGATGACATATATGCGCTAAAAACATATATTTTATAACCAGTTTAAGACTGTAGAACACATTTCCACCAAAAGAAGGTGGCATTATAAAAAATGCAGTATAGAATAAAGCACATAAGTTTGCATAATTGTCGAGCAAAAACGACTTGGCACGGAACGTGTTAAAAAGATCATTCTACAATTTTATATTATTAGTAGACTGCGGATCTTTATGCATCTATGGCTTCTAAAAATGTTCAAAAAATGCTAGAATATAAAATTCCACAGAATTTAATACGGTTTTTACTTATGTCAGATCTATAAAGGCTACCACCACTGGAAATAAAATTTCATTTGTTCTCACTTTCTTGAAATTTGTCCGAAAAAATTAATAATTGCTTAAATATCCGCAGTCTAGTCATTAGATTAATAAAAACTATTTTCCATTTAAAAATATGAATTATCGAATTATTTCAAATTCTCAATTTTCCCTTCGATTAAGCAAATTGTTTCGCGGTTTTTTTTTATGGTCGACGCGTTAAGAACGAAATGTATTTCTAAAATGTATGCAACCACCAAGGACAAGAATCTTTACATAACGCATCCTTTCGTAGCGTGCGACAGCAGAGTCTGCATCGGTGCAATGTTTACATACGAATGCACGGCTGCATTACTGCATACGTCGCGGTCTTCTGGAATCCCGAACACCCGACAATCGGTGGCTATTATTACGATACCCGCGGGCAATGGAAAACAGACGCGAAACGGTAGAGAGAAACGGCCAACAACAATACTGTCAAACTATAAAAATATAACCTACTACGGCTCGACACGGTACGATCTCTAACCTTTCGATCGCGGCGCGCTCGAACTCAAAACTATGTATCAGCATTTTCGTACGCGACATTCGTATGACAACCGTTGTCGTAGGTAGCTAAAATAATTCGCGATCCAATCATAGCTATACGGCGACAGCACGAATCGCATTGTAAGCCCCTTCCCGTATAATAATGAGTCACGAAGATTTCAAACCGAATCTATTACAAATACGAATGCCATTTCTCCCTTCTAGATTGAAATCAAATAAAAACATCAAAGTAATCGTAGATATAGAATAAATTTACATGTACATATTTATTTACTTATTCTTCTCGGAACGTATTTGAAAAATTTCAATTATTGCAGCCCCGAAGAAAATTGTACAGAAAGGGGTTACGTGCGCGAGAGAGTATTCGTGGAGATTTGAAATTCAATTATTCGAGTTTAATATGTACATGTGTTGCAACGATGAACAATTTTTAAGCGTATACTGCGTATACGTCTCGTGGACGTAGAAGACCGTGTATAGTATACGCGTCTCGCGGTCGAAGGGCTAAATAGGGTAGCGCGGTAGCATTGCTTACGAGTTACTCGTACGTAGAATGTCATTTCTTACGAGTGGCTGTCTTTAAAGGACTATAATTAGCGGCGGTCGGACGGACGGCAGGACAGTATACTCCTTGAACGACGCCGCGGTATTTTTAGAAACAGTGTGTGTGCAGTGCATGGGTGCGCACGAAAGGGAGAGATAAGACAGCCACGAGAAGGAAGAAAGTGTGCTGGCCGATTCGGATTTTTCGATAGTGAAAACTGACTGGTCCGACTACTTACGGATCCAGCACGCTCTCGTACGGAGCTTTATCTTCCTCTTGTAACATTTTCGGGGCGCATTTTATTAAACGACACCACTGGATATCGGCGTCGGCGACAACCGAACCGATCGCACTCGACCCGAACGTTCACGACGGCACACGCGTACGCACTCTCATGACGCATTCGACGCAAGAAAAACAACACGACAGAACCGTGGATGACAACTAAACTGGGCTCCGACTCCAAGGTATCGATTATACCCGACTTGTCGTACGAAGCGGCGAGCAAGACCGAGCCGAGTCGGAAACGACCGAACACGGCCTACGTACGCTCTTGGATAGGATGCACACGTAACCCCGCGTAATACAATAGAACTGATGCGTCGCGTCCCGTCGGTTAGGAGTCGCCGTTGTGTAATCGACAAACCGATGCAGCAGAATTAACACGTTAATCGATTTGAATTTTCAATTCGATGCTTCCTGATCAACGCTTACGATTACAAATAATCGATCGTAAAAGATCACGGTCAATACATATATACAGTTGCGCACATAATTGATCGCACACACTTGAACACTAGGTTTACGGGACCCGTCAAAATGGCGGGTTCTAATATTCTTAATTCGCGATTAGAAGATGCTTCCCTGAGGAATTATGTACCAAATTTATTTCTTTGGGTATACAGGATGAGTCACCTAACGTTATCACCTCAAATATCTTTGTTGTTCTCAAAGATAAATGAAATGTCTTGAGGACAACGTTGAATAAAATGGGGCTCATACGTACCGAAAAATTTTTGTTTTTATGTAATTTTTTTAGAGATATCAAAGTCACGTCCAATTTTTAAAATGAAACCACCCTTTTTTAAACATCTGCGATGATAGAATTCAGTGACTATAATTACTCAAGATCATTCAAGGTCACGGACAGAAAAAACGTATAAAACTAAAATGTGGAAGTAGAATACGTTTATCACCAGTGAGACAGTGTAGTAAACATCGTCTTTTTAAATTTTTATTATTGGCCCAGCTAAAAAAGTTGTAAAAATCTATTTTTACTATTGTTTTCCACAATTCCGATCAAATGCATTTTTTCAACATATTTACTAGATGTCATTTACTAAACTAATTCTTCTAGCCTTACAGAGAAATTGAAGTCGTTTGGTCCATTGATAAAAAAGTTATTCTGATTTAGAGTGTATGTGATCAATTATGTGCGTAACTGTAGTCGATCGATCCAATCGTCCATTACCGATTCGAAATATCGATTGTCGACTGCCGCTCGATGATTGGAAATGTTAATCGTTGATCACTAGCTATATAATAGTATTTTAAAATTCTTCTAACGTTTTTACTGTTTTAAATTACACCTACTCATTTTTGCCATAAACGCGTAAAATCCACTGTCTACCGAGCATTAACTGGCAGTTTGTAATCGAGATTTAATTGGAATGCAACTTGATACACGCGCATCGTGCTGATAAATGAATCGTAATACGTAATGAGACAATGATTTCAGATGGAAACAAGTTTATTTATAACAATGCCATAATGCGTACAATGACTCACATAATTTTCCCCTTGGGAAGCTGTTGCATCTTATTATTCAAATTGCGTAAGAAATGTCCTAGACAAATGAGCCGTTAATATCCAATTAACGATTAAGAACTAATTTAAAAGCTGAACAGTCACAATCACAACTGGTAATCAAATATTTGAATCGTAATCTTTGATCGTTTTTTGTATTAAATATACTGTCCAGAGTAACAAATGAAATTTTTATGTACTCGCAACTGCACCTTAATTCGAACTCCGATCGGTACGTGTAACGATAGATGACCCACGTCTCCATAACCCGTTATTTAGCTTGGCAGAGAATTAATTGATCAACGGGCAACCTTGATACGATAATCGCGCGAGGATTACGTAGTCCGATTCAAGGTTTCGCCGAATGATTTGTCGACGGAGTGCGCGCGAAATTACAGCAATCTCTCGATATATGCGAACACCTCGGCATCGAGCTATTGCTTGATTTGTTAAAAGTTGTTTTACACGTTACATTAAATCATTCGATCCAATTAAGAAAGAAAAAGTTATTTTGATTCACTAGGTTGGAGGGAAAGTTCTGTCGTAAAGTTCTTTTAAGTGTTCTTTTAAAGAAAACATTTGGATCGATTTATAAAAATATATGTTTAATATTATTCAATGATATAATTTCCATTATTTGTAACAACTTGTTGCCATCTTTCAGGTAACCTTTCAATTTCTGTTTCCCAATTACTCACTACTAGCAACATGTGTTTTTTATTTACAAGCAAAATCACCTGCTTATTTAAAATACAACAGAATAAATCCCTCCAACCGAATAAATGATGACTTTACGCGAATCACTGTTATTCCTAGGGGTGAATCTACACCTCTGGATCGGTGGACATTTGTAAAAGATATATCTTTCTCGATGAATAGGTGTTGATGTAAATACAAACTTTAATAACAATTTTGCGGCAAGTTCCTTTTACAAATTTCCGCCGATCCAGAGATGTAGATTCACCACTAGGACGGATGACGGATTTTTATACATCCTGTACAATCTAAATATTAGCATTTATTTTGACAAGAATACCGACCGTGGTCCTGCGAAGACCGCAGCAACCGGAAGTCGTCCCGAGCAGGCGAGAGGGAGCTGTTTTACCGACGTATTCGCACGGATCCAGGAAAACCGCGCTCAGCATGAAAATTTCAAATGCAAACTAGTTTTCCTTTTCGTTTACTTACGTTAACAGATAATTGGCTTTCTCTAGCGGCCGTTTTTCCAAACTGAGGTCCAAACTGTGCTGTTTCAGTTGCTCTTCGTTCTAGGGACGCATTCGGTTAGGTTATGAATCGGTCGGTTACTCGAAACGAGACGGGAATGGATGGTACACGTACTTTCAGTTCCGCGATAATAGGTTTGTCTAATTGTAGACTAGCGAACTCCTCGTAGTCCAAGATCGGTTCACGTTGCATGTTTTTGCCGACGAACGGCCGAGGAGAGACACCGTTTTCTCCGAGAACAATTTACCGGAACAGGAAACGCGCGTTCGGGCTGCGCACGACCGGAAGCGGGAGAACCGGGAGAAAAGAAAACGACGAACGATCGCGTTCGACGATTTTCAAGAATACAATTAATCCAATCGACACTCGACGCACGTACGGAAGGGATACGAGAAATGAATATTTTATAGAGGCAGAGAGTGTGAGAACCCTGGAAGGAAACAGACATACAAACACACGATTGTATAAAATACGAAATATATTTAACCTTTCATAGCATGTCGTATAATTTAGATAGAAGTATACATATTTACCTTACGGGCGTTGCATAGGGCGTGCGTATCGTGTAATACGTTCTAGCGATATAAAAGATTACAGTTTACAATTATACTCGATATGTACAAAGAACGAAAAGAACGATCGCCGATTCTCGACAACTTTCTGGTGTATATCTTACTGCCTTAAGATTATCGCGCTTTGCATTCGAAGTAATCTATGCGCAATTCATAAGGTCTATCGTTTACAAAGTACTAGAAGAGAGGGGGTAGTTATAATCATAAGAGAAATGGGAAAGGGAAAAGAATTGAGACGCGAATGTACAGGGACGCGAGGAGAAATCGGTGAAACGGGTTGATTTCTGTGTTCGAAACGAGTCCGCAAGAACGATCGTGAGCTCGCGAGACGTTTCAACGATAACATATGTGCGTTTACGTCTTGGTCTCTCGAAAATCTACAGTTCGCATCCGCGGAGACCGTATCGCATCTTTCTTTGTTGCTCCGCGCGAAATGATCGCTTGGCATGTACACGTATATAACAATATATATTTATATTTCTTTACAACTATTCTCGCTCGCGTAAGAAAATTGTTACGAATAATATCATCTCGACGAAAAGTCTTGTCCGCTACAGTCTATACTTAACGATACAACCAGGGCTTAAAACGATTCCAAAAATAATAGTTACAAACCTTTACGAAGAACCTTTATATTGAACATAAGAAGCTGTCGCCATGAAGAATCGAAATTACAAACTGTATCGGTTTCAGAACTGATTTTTCTTTGTCAGCCATCGTAAATGATACTCTACAGATTGAACAGTTGTAATTCTCGGTTTTTCGTAACAATTACTCAGAATAGAGGTTCTTCGCAACTGTTTCAAGATTCTACATCGCATTACAACAGTTTTCAGTCCCTGGATACAACATCTCTATAATGAATGTCTAATTAAAAAGAAAAAAAAACAGAAGAAGAAGAGGAAGAAGACCTATTGGTTAGGTTCGTGGAAGCACCCTGAATCACTGTGTAACAGTCAGAAAAGTCTATCGCTAAGAACCGCCGAAGATCGATGGCGCGCAATCTTTGACTCTGTTCGAACATAAACGTTTACGTCTCGATCCTCCGTACTAATTTGTTCGTTTTTCCAACAACAACGACGACGACGCCGCCGACGGACGACGACGATGTTAATAACAACGAAACGCTATTTTGTCCCGGATATCATGCATTCCAGTTTTGGACTAGTTTCAGTCGTAACGAGACCACAGGCGCACACGAGCCAACGTGTGTTCGCGGTCCCCTCGAGTCGCTTTATTGCCGACAACCTCTGAACCGAGATTTTACATCCTCGAAAACCGCTACTATACAATTTTTAACTCGGTGTTCGAATGTACCTCGTATCGCAATGAACACGGAACAGTTTCGCGGCCGGCGATTGTTCGATTCGGTGCACGCAGTTTCAAACGTAAGTTCCCGACCGCTGTATCCCCGAGGATCGCTATTATTATTATACAATCCCGAATTCGACGATGAAACAATTCGACCGCGACGAACACGGAAGAGTCTCTCTCGGCCGGCGATTTTTCGATTCGGTGGAAAGAGTACAACCTCGTCGCGCAGGCATCGCCCCTCAAACGTAGCTCTCATCGTCAACGACTGATCTCCCGTATCCGAGGTGTCTCCCTGTGACCGAGGCTCGAGGCTGCGGGGGCGGTCTGTAGGGAGGCGGTGGCGGCAGAGACCTTGACCTTCCGGCCACTTTGTGTCTGTCCTCCAGATTCATGTGCACCGGCGGCAGATGCCTGAGTCTCGGGGGGAGCGGGGGCGGCGTGTCCGGCCACGTCCTCTCCTCCTCCTCGTCCTCGTCGCCGTACAGATCGATCGCCTCGGCTTGCTTGAACGGGTACAGATCGTTCCTCTCTCTCGAGCCGTATATCTCGCTCGTCCTGTCCCTGTCCCTATTCCCGTAGATACTGTTCTCGGACTCGTATCTCTCGGTCCTGGTGCTCTCCTTGTTCACGTAGATCTCGCTCTTGACTTTTTTGAACTCGTACAGATCGCTGCCAGAGTGATAACTTCCGTTCTGCGAGACCGGCGATTCTCTGTTCACGTACACCTCGGACTTGACCTTCTTGAACTCGCTGAACCGTTCCTTCTTGTACTCGTATCGGTCCCCGCTGGACAGCGAGGACTCCACGGTCAGGTCTTGCTCCGAATTGTGAATGGAGACTCGCTCGGTGCAGATGTCCTGCTGCGAACTCCGGTAAATGTCCTTGCAGTTCTCCACGTTCTCTTTCATCGAGTCCTGTCTGAGAAACTCCCGGCCGTAGATGTCCTTGTCGTCGAATCGTTCTTTCCTGTGCTCGTGCTCGTCCAGCTTCATCCGTGGGGTCCTCTTCAGCTGTGCCCTCAGCCAGTTCTGCCTCTGGAAGTTCGGGTTCGGATAACCGACGTTGTTGCTCTTCTCATCCCGGAAATCGTGCTCCACGCCGTTCGACGAGTGATGGTTCGTCGCCGTGTAACCGTTTATCCTCTCCTCCCAGCCGCCGTACACACGGATGTACGAGTTCTTGCTCGCGGTCTTGTCCTCTTTTGCCAGCGACTTGTCGAAGCTCGACGAAGAAGCGTTCACCGCCGAGTCCTCGGAGCCCACCGGCGACTCCGGAATGAACAGCTGGCAGTCCGATAGGGTCAGACCTGAATCTCGCGACAGGGACATGTGATCCTTTCGCGGTGGTTCCGTCAGGTCCAGGCTGTCCAGGGAAAGCCCACCTGCTGCAACGAGAGAAACTCCTCAGTGGATCGTCAACGGATTTAGTAGTAATCGATTCGGTAGTTTAGTAGCAATCTTGAAGGCATAAAGGATTTCTTCTCCTTCCTCGGTTGTTCTAGGGTTAATGCGATTCTACGTTCAGGCTCGCGGCAAAGGATATACCAAGGTACTCACAGTGAAGGCTATCGGTGCTTTCCTCGGCTCCGCTATCGCTGCGCTCCTCCCCAAGGAGCTGCGTAACTCCTTCGCCGAACAGAACCTCGCACCGTCGAATCAGCATCTCCGTCAACGTGGGGATCGCCCTGCTCTGGTTCACCGAGGGATTCGGAGACCAGAGCAGGCTCGGTCCGCAACAGACTCCGAGGTTGCTCGCGCACATCAAATTGTGCTTCGATCTTCTTGCCACGTGGTGCAGCACACAGATCAGGTGCGACAGGAGGGTGTAATTCGCTTTGGGCAGTCTATCTAAAATACTGAAAGAAACGCGCATTAGCTACCGTGTTAGAAACTAGCTGGACAAGACAAACTAACATATTGGACCTAGACACTTGGACAAATATTTGGCACATGTACAGTGACTCGCATTAATATTCGATTACAATTAATATTACAACTTTTACTATTTTCTCTGCAATTCCGACAACTTGTAAGTTTGTTCAAAAATTTTTGTCACGTTGCATAATAAACCAATTGTTCTAACTTCTCAAAAAAATTCGAATCGTATGGTCCAAGATTAAGAAGATTAGCGTCTTTTTCAGAGTGTCCGAATATTAGTGGGAGTCACTGTATCCTTTGATCAAAGTTGGGGATAAAATGTATACGTTGAAAAATCAACGTGTCCAGGTATGTCCTCTTATAAATGGGAAAACGGTGCTTACTTCTTAATAGTTTGAATAGGATTTGGCGTGTCGAGGCTGTCCATCCACAGCGGGAACAGGTGAGAGGTCAGCAGAGGGTCTGGCAAGGATCTGAGGAAGTCCTTGAGCAAGGCCGCAACCGCGATGATCGGCGCGTCTTCGAGACAGCTCGGATCCCCCGTGGTTTCGATCTGATCGCGCAGCTCGCGAACGATCCTGACGTTTGCGGACTTCCGGAAAATGCCCTGGGTGAACGGGCCCTTGGCGAACAGCTGTTGTAGCATGACCAGCACCGGTTTTGGCAGGCCGTTCTCGTCCAGCCTGGAAAGGTTCACGCCGAACAGGCTGGGGTTCAGAGAGAGCGATCTCCTGAGCAGCCCGGTGATCTTCGACTTGTTCTTCTTGACCGGGGATTTCGGCACGGGCCTGAGGATGAAGTGGCAGGTATCGTGGCCGCTCTTGTTGCAGTGCTCCAGGTCGAAGCCTTCGTCTGCGGAGAGAGTGTGTCTGAGATTAGACAGTTTCACCGCGAATGGTCTCTCGTGGCCGATCAAGGGATAAGGTGCTTCGTCCGCGGACGTCCTTGCCCAGAGTTGAAACGGTCCTTGGAGGTCCAGCAGCCTCGTGGCCAGGTTTACGCAGGCCGCCGCAGTCATTTCGGATCCCACCATTATCGTCTTACACTGCAACACGACAGAACGCGCGGATGTGATATGCTGGGTTGACGGATGGGAATGGCACAGATTTCGAGTAACAACGAGACGAAGACTAAGCGAATTCTTGTTATTTTGTGAAACGAACAGATAGAGAGCGCGGTCAACTTCCGCAGCGGAACGCGAGCAACGCGCGCTCCCGATGATAGCTCGCGTGTATTTAAACTTAAACGCGAGGCTGGTCCAGGCGATAACGACGAGGGGCCGGAGGGAGGGTATTCTCGCGTCGATAAAGTCCACGAGATAGAGAGGGCTCTCTTCTGAGGGAGCGATCGACTCGGCGTTGACGTCAACGATACAAAAGGGGCATCTCTCGAGAGCGACCAAAATGCCTCCAGGAAGGTCACGCGGCACGATCGAACCGTACGCTCTCGCTGATGTGCCAAGAATGGACCCGCGAAGGCGTGACCGCGCGTCTATCCGACAATGAGAGACGACGGTGTGCATGTATGTGTTTGTTGCACTTACGCATTCCGTGCTCGTGTCGCTGTCATGATACACGACTTGAATGTTCGTGTCCGGCGGCTCCTTCATGCTCTCCTCTCGCACCAGCTCGGTCAGCCGTCCCCACCAGAGATCCCTGGCTGCTGCGGTCCTGCAAACCAATCGCGAAAACACCGTTCAACACCATCGGCTATCGCCAATTTCGAGGACGTTCCTCGGGTTCCATTACGGACGGAGAAGCCGTAGAATGCTAAACTAAGATGCTTAACAGGCCGCGAGAGACCATCGAGACTTTAAAAATCTTCGTAGCTGCATAATCATCTTTCACATTCCAACGATCGTCAAAATTTATTGCTAGACATCGCTAATTCTCACTTTGGAATTTCTTCGTTTTTTTAAATAATTCTAAATAGGCAAAATTAACGTATATCGATACTCGGGAGGTTTGGAGGAGGGCTTACATGAAGGTGGCGACGACGTTCGTGGTGGGCCAGCCAAGAACGAAGCTGGTTTCCTGAGATTTGCTCGTCTCGGCTACGTCCTCTATGTGTCCAGCCGTCAGCCACAGCTCGCTCATCCTCACGGACTGTTTCAGCTTGAAGTTGCCCCCACTTCTTGCCTTGGCTATGAGCAACAGGTCCGAGAACAGGAATAGGTGTCTCTCCTGAGACTGCACGCCCTGCGAACACGATCGATATCCTTTGTAATCCTGGAAAGATTCTCGTCGCGATGCGACAGGGGAAAACTATTCGGTGAACGTACCGTGGTGAACTGAACCGGAGTTTCCAGGAGGAACGTCCTTGGCGGGGATTTAGGGGCCGGCGAGTTGCTCGACACATTCAACGACTTCTGCGACAGTACTCTCGTCAGCCTTCCGGTGTTCCCGCCGCTCCTCTTGCGGATCAGGCTCTTCATTTTCTGAAACACGCATCCCATCGTTGCTGTATACACGGGCCACTCCGCCTTCAGTCGTATCAAATTTGCTACGTGACCGCCGGGATTTTTCAAACCCGTGCTGGACTCGTTGCAGGATCTGAGAAATTAAGTTTACACACGCTACCCTCCCATCTTCTACACTCTACATTTCAGATAAACGTTCGGTGTTCTTACCCTCCGATTCGGTAAATATTGAAAGAAATAGCTTTTTCGAAAGATGACGGAGCCGTTTTACGGAGCTTATGGACCTCAAATATTTTTCGAATTGCTATGTCTACAACTTTTATAGAATAACGAATCTACGAGTTCCAGATCCTGCGCGACTCAGGAATAGTTCCCGTTCATATTCACATCGACGCGAGAAGAAGCATCAAGTCGCGACACGGAGGATCACACTGGCGGAATCGATTTATCGGGAATCGAAACGAGGTTATCGCCGCGCAGAGTACATGGATCCACCGGACGGGAGATTAGCATTAAATTATCGGCGGCACGGCCGATCTCCAGATACTCTACACTAGCCGGTTGCCGCGCGCGAGCAACGCGTGTAGCTCGAGGGCCACAGAATAACGACCAATTTTGATGCTCGGATCTAGGACATAAATTATTATCATCCTCGCAGCGGGCGGCTAATAACCGGACGCCAACGTGCCAAGCCGCATTAACTTTCGGATGACTTAACAGCATTATTTCACCGGTGAACGCGACAGTGAGGCATCGTGCGCCGCGCCGCTTCGGAAACCCGTTCGAAATTTTCGCGTGCAACCGCTGCTGATGTTGACCGGTTGCGACTCTCGCAGCTCGACGAAACCGCGACCGAGCAAAACAGCTCGCGGGAACTGAAAGCGAACCGGAGAAAATTCAGTGCCATTAGAGACCCGGAGTCAGAGTTCAACGAGACGAACCCGATGCGCCGCGGCCTCGCAGAAGTATCCTTTATTATACTGTTCCCACCAAGTTCTGTCGAGTTTCCATCAAATGCGTGGAATCAACCCAACATCGCGATACAATTTCAGATTAGGTCACTGGACAGTTTGTTAAAGAGTCTGTAGATGATCCTCAGAAACAATAAACAGTGGTACCTCGGCGTACGACCTTAATCCGTTCCTGATGTTTGGACTTATACCGAATAGGACGTATACCAAACCAACCTTTCCCATAAGAAATAATATAAAAATGATTAATCAAAAAATTTATGTCGTATACCGAACAGAATAATCATATATCGAGCAAAATTTGTCACGTCCAAACAGGACGTTTTCCGAATTGGACGTACTCCGTAGACGTATGCCGAGGTACCACTGTGTCTCGTTCTATGTACACTGAAATTTTGAATAGCTATTCAGTAGCTAGCCTACCTTTCGAAAACTTGTCTACCAACGACGAAAGAGCACACATTGTAGAAAGAAGTCGCATTTCAGGGCAATCAAAGGCAACTAACCCCTCAATTTATCTCCGCAAAAAAGGGAGACAGTTTCATAGCTTGTCCAACGAGCCGCGTGGGAAAGGGAGTCCCGCGTGTGTCTGGATTAATAACTATACTTTCCACGGTCGACGAGGGGAAATTGTTCCCGTGAGAATCGCCGGAACCATCTGCCGCGAACTTTTCTCGCTCACGGTCGACGCGTTTCCACCGGAAACCTCGCGATTATACGCTGATCTTTCCGCGCGCAGATTTCCCGATACAGTTCTCGAGGCTTTCGGTCGTTGTGGTAATCGGTATATCCTTTTCGAACTGTTTTCCCAACGTCTTCGCAAGTGGCGTGTACAGAAATATTACTTGCATATGATGATGGAGCTGCGATGCTCTTGCGAAACGTTGGGGAAAGAATTCCGAAAGGACTTCGTGTTAGCAGGCACATTATGGCTGCTGGTAATTGCAAGCTTATGCGACGGGGATTTTTCGGAGATTCGACAATGGAAAGTTTGATCGCGGAACAAGCATGACGTAGAAGACAAGTACCGTGGTGAGGACATCTCGCTCGTGCAACCGGAGGTTATCTCCAGGGAATAGTTCTTGGATGCGATGCAAATCGCCTTCGAGTTGGCCGCGTTGCAGCACCGCGCCGCTTCCGACGCTTCCGCTTCCGTTCTCCACCAGATTCCTCGCTTCTTGACCCAGGTACCTTTCGTATTCGGCCAGCCTCTGGACCTGCAATCATACAAAACAATTTCACATCAACAACACCGCCAACTCCAAACGATTTTTTCATTATAAAGTTAGTTTAATCCGCTTATAGTCGTAACAGCGTAAGCGTCTCATTGTCTTTATCGACTCGTCAGAAGAATCGATGAGCTTTGCGCAAGAACAGAAGAGAGAGTTCCCTATGAGCCCCGCTCACCAGTAACGTACAGCTCCCGGCGTTATTGCGGACGCATGCATAGGAAACGATTGGCAAACGCGTCTCTCGGTTTCAGAACAACAGAAACTGGGCGCAGCATCGTTAATGCAAGCGATACCGCGGAAAATCATCACGCGGAATAAGATTCAGCGTCGATTCGAATCGACGACTCCGCGATGGGAGTTATGCCATTGAGGCTAGAGACTCATCGAGCAACTATTCGACACCCGAGGAGCATGATCTACGCGGCTCGACTGTGCGAGAACGCATTGATTCATCGTCCACTGTGTGCTCGAGCGCTGCATATTAGCTCTACGAAAGCCTAACTTCAAACGGATACGTTAATACACGTGTATTTAAATATACGTGAAATAGGGATCTCTGATAAAAATATACTAATGGCCTTCTTCAAGAAAGACCATGAGATATGTACTTTCATGTTCCTTATATGCACTCAATCTTCCCAGGTGCTCATTCTGTACACTGATTTAATAGAATCGATCCAACAAAATTGAATGATTCGATATAGTCAATCACGTGTACAAGAAACGATCAGTGCATTCCAGTTCTCCTATTATTCAAGACTTCGTTACACACAGTCAAGCTCTCCGAGTACGATGCGTAGAAAATCCTCGTCAGCGAACGATTAAAATTGCAAATGACAATAATAACCAGGTTCTACTTCTCGGAACACACACCGTGCATCAGTGTGACGAAGCGCAAAGTGGTTCTCGCATCTGGCGCTCCGGTTTCGCTACTGTTTATCAAGCAACACGCGAACGCCCACGCGTTCTCAGCTTCTACGGCTTCGAGAGAGCTCGTACTGCTCTGATTTCGCGCGACCCGCTGAGACATCGACGGAAATATCGGCTTGGATTCGACCCGCGGACGCAGCACACACGCCAACGTTTTCGCAGCTGCTCTCGGACGCTCCCACGTGCGCCTCGAAATTTTCAATTAAAATGCGAGCAAACGAGCGCGTGAGCCGCCACGCAGGCTGTCCGTAGAACCACCCACACTGGCTTTCGTAACGAGAACGCGTTCTTCCTTTCGATCGAACCGAGCCCCGAGCCGAGATTCGATCTGTAAACCCGTACGAATCGGTAATCCTAGCTTAAGACGCGCCACTAACGACCTGAACTCGCTCTTAGGCAAGAAGAGATCGAAAGCGGATTCGCTCGATCACTAATTTCGTGTAAATGCGAACGGGAAACCGCTTCTTCCAGCTTCCGTATCAAATCCTCCGATGTAATAGATACGCGAAAGCTCTTTGGCGATGCTGTACGAACTTCGGATTCATTCTGAAATGCGAAGAAACCTGTTCGGAATCCACAATTCCATTTTTGAATGGATACGCCAAATTATAACGCAATCAACAAGTTGACGATAACAGGTTGATGCTCTTAAACTCTTTCAATCTTCATACCGGCTCATGTTTCGGTTACTCGCGTTTGTGCCAAGTGCTAAAGTCTACAAATATCATTTTCGTGTACCTACGAGCGTCGAATCGGAGTCGTAGCCCTCGTCCGCGAACAGGTCCACGAGCTCCTCGAACATATCGATCTTCCGGGATCGTGTAGAGATCCTTGGACACTGTCGCAACGATCCACTGGATCCACGCGATCGTTCGCGGTTTGCGAAGCAGAAACGTGGCGCGACCGGTTGCTCGAGTCGCGCGACCAACACTGAACACGCTCGAGCGCCCGATTCCGCTCGATTCCGCTCGAATCCGTTCGCTCCACAACGCATCTTTCGCGGCCAATGAATCACCGAATCACCGGAAGCAGCCACTACGCTTCGGAGCCTGCATGGTTTACCGTGTCTTATGTGTCACCGATTTTCTCACCTATCCGGCTACTCGAGCACGTCTCGCTACGCCGATCTTCACACACCGTAACCAAATACGTCTCCTCTCTCTCTCGACACGATGAAAGTTCTTTTTTTTCTTCCATGAACCGGAGAGCTAACCCAGCTCCGTGCTAATCGGAAAGATTCTATATTTCTTTATTTATAGCCGGTCGTTCGCTTTCACTCGACTCGAGCGATCGAACTCTGCGGAGTTCGCGAATCGAGAACGATCCCCGGTGTAGATTTTGCACTCCAAATTATAGAGTTGAAGTACGGATGGTGTATGTACATATGTGTGTATATTAACAGACAACCCCATATATAACTAAATTCATAAAAATAGAGAATCAAAGATAACAGAAGAATTGTAAAATTACGATCGCCAACGAATTGCAAAAAGAAGGCAGATTGAAACGAGCGCCCGCGACGAACACGTCTGTCGTTAACGAAAAGCTTTTCCTTACAAAATTTACCCTTTCGCAAGTCAAATACACTTTTGTGCAAATCAAAATATCAGCCTTTCCTAAATGGATTTCAACCATTTACAAATAAAACATTCTTAGTAAGTTTTTGTATTAAAAAAAATCAAATCAAATGTAAGTTAATTGTTGTTGAATTGTAAGTGTAAATATAAACGAATTTGACTTGCGCAAGGGTGAATTTGGAGTGCAAAATCTAAAGCCGATGCTGCTTAGACTCGCTAATTGCGCTATGATGTTGTTTACCCGGGTCGCTGAACGATTTTCTATTAACTCCGGCGATCGTAATCGGAGGTTCGCTTCGATGTGTTGTTGTCGAACGAATTATTTTACTCGGTGGACCATGTTGCACCATTATTTTCTGATAAGTCCAGAGTATCCAAATCGTTAATGTCTAACAAACCGTGAACATCAATATAATTATGAAAGTGATCTAAGTGATATATTTCTTGTTTCGAGATATTTCAAGAAAAAGGATATTAGCACTAAATGAATTCCATATAAATGTTGAAATAACAAGCACTATCTAACGATTCATTTTTGACGAGATCGTGAAAATTACATTGAATTAATTTCGTTTAAAATAATGTCGTGTGAAATAACTGATAAACTCTTTCTTTTCCAATTTTCACTTAGACCACTTTCATAATTATGGGCATATACAAGTGGAAGTAGTGGAGGCGGTGGTTTTGCTGGAGTAATGGCCGTCGAAGATTTGATTCCGCGGCCTCGCAAGCCGATGGCGTTTTTTCGACGCGCCGCAGGTTTGTATTCCCCCCTGGCCTCTCGTTTTCTTTCGTTCCGTTTCCCATCGTCATTGTTAAAGCGACACGTACTTTTACAAGCGGCATTCTTATCCCCGACACCGTTTCTGGGCCCGTTTTCGCACACTTTCACCGTACCGCGTCGTCGGTTCCATTCCTAGGAATAGCTCGCGAACATGGAACGCCGCGCGGCGTGTACGCTCTCGATCGCCGCTCGATAATCGTTATCGAGTCACGATTGGGTCTCGCGTTGTTTCACGGGCCCTGGAATTTCGCTGCGGACACGTGGGTCAGCCTACTTCGATCGAAACCAGACAACGGCCCCAACAACTCTCCGTAAGTTGCAATTTTTCCGATCAGCCTAGGCTACAAATCTCCACACAGCATTCCAGTGAACAAAGATTCATTATTTTTAATTCCACCGCGTTCTTCGGATCTATTTAACCGGTTTATATATTGTGTTTATAGCGCAGGTTATAGCGCTTGTCAACATTTTTTGGTACCTTCTCGAAATTCCATGGTCCATGGCGACAACAATTAAAATCGTGAACCAACAACTCACTCCTGGTAACGTAAACGTTACGTCGAATAATTTCGTTAGAGATTGTTACACAAAAGATGATTTCATTTCAATTATTGCATTCATTATTCAAAATATTTTTTGCATTTATATTCAATAAATTACTAAACGTATTTAATATTTTAATAAACTACTAAAAGTATTGTATGATGTGTTATATCAGTTCTATATTGATAAAATTAAGAGAATCATATGAAATAGAAATATTTTAGATAAGTTCATTTTAAATAAGTGTGAACCTCCGAGTTTGCTTGGCTCACAAAATGAAACCGAAGAAAATTTGCAGAAGATTCTCCGTGAATCGATTACCTTCGTTGCCGATCGTTTTCCTCGTCTGCGCGCTCCTAATTCCCAGCGTTTCTTCTCACACTTTGTTACGAGGACAATCGGCGATTTAAAAGTCTAATAGAATTCCATAATATTCCGGCGATAAGTAACGTATTGTGCAAAACTGCGGAAACGTGGCTCAGTTCCTGACCTGCCCGAAAGGCACAGCCACTGTCAAAGAAGCAGACGTTTCCTACGGAATCCGAGTTACGCTGACGAGACAAGCGTGATCGCGAGCGATGGTGCTACAAGGTTTCATCGAGACGGTCTCCCAGGAACGTGGGATCATCTCGAAACCCTTCGAGCCCTCGAGATTCGTTCCCCTCCCGGTTTTCCGAGCACAAAGGGCACCGGTGTCGTCCGATCGGGGGTCGAGATCAGCGAAATAAATACTCAGAGACAGTCGGCCTTTTAGTTGAAAAGGGATTCCTCGGAAATCTCCGGGACGGGGAAGGGTGTCTTCGGGAAACGGTAGAAGGCTTCAGGGTGGTTCTAGGACGAGACCAGGGTGCGCAGCGAGCCGGAGAAACGCTCGTTGTCGATTCAACTCGTCGCGACGAGTCGGCGGTCCTCCTCGCATATTAAACAGTCGTACAAAAAGGAGCGAGGACGAGTCTCGCAGGACTCGTCGAGCGAGCAAAGAATCTGTCCCAAGGAAAGAAGGGTCACGCCGAGAAAAAGGAACGCGATTCGTTACGGCCGAGAGGATTTTCGCCCGATAATCCTGCCCCCAGACCGAGCTAAATTATTGCTGATTAGCATAGCGCTTTATTCTTTCATATCCGAGAGAGAATTCCTTCGAACCGTGCTCGTAAATCGAGCTTTTTTGAGCCCATTCGAGCTCAGACGTTTTATTACAAAAAAAAAATATTTATATTGAAATTTCTACGTTCGATTTACATCTTGAAAGAATAAAGTAGGTATCTCATATATGTCTATCCTCTCCACTGTTTCATCAATTCTCGGCACTTTTTCGCGGAGTTAATCGCTTTGGCAAATGAGCGGCTCAATTTGCCGGCTCTGACGATCAATCATTTAATTAGTCAGCGGGAACGTGCTCGCCGATGGAAATTGTTCGAGCCGCTGGTGAACGGAAGAGAAAGGTCGCGAGGATTCTCGCGCGCCTCCGCTCGAGAGGCCTTTTCCAGCTCGAGAGCCAAGCAAGCAAGCAAAGAGAGAGAGAGAAAGAGAAATAGAGATAGAGAGTCAAGCAAAGTCGTCTCGCGTGTCCGCGCACGCTCCTATCCGCGAATGCATACATCAGCCTATCGGGATAGCTGAATACCTACGGATATGGTATTATACGTGGCACCGGCCGTGTATCTGGAAGCGTACTTAAACGTATATTCTACCGTTAGTCCCGCTCGAAGCATCGACCTCCGCGACTCCGAGCGTCCGCGCTATTTCTCGACGGACTGTTTACGCCTTCTATGCGAAATATGCCTCGGTATCGTGATCGTCGGAACTCTCGTGACCCCGCAACATCCACCATTGCCCGTGATTAACGCGACTCCACGATAACAATCGAGATAAACTCGTGGTATCTGAAACGGTGCCCGAGTACGAGACGCGGACCCCGCTTCTTTCAGATTTCTCATATTTCCGTGTGAAAACGCAATCGCACTCTCCGCGGAGCGTTCGATGGCTCCGCCACGATCGATAATGCTGGTAATGCTCTCGACCATCCTGGTACACGATGTATTCTGTAAATCCTTAATTTACGGCCCCTAAGCAACTTTCACAAGTCCCATTTTCAAGGTACACGATGGGACTTTGATAAGGAAAAGGGAAGAATCGTGTTTAACAAGCTTCCTCGATAGATTGCAAATTGATATTTACAACCCTCAAAGACGAGAGGCATTTCTGCGATTGTATAATTTGCGTCTATGCATCGATTCAGCTTTGTAGTATAGGATTTGCATATTTACCGGAAGAAAAGTCACGAAAACAAATTCGAAACGCTCAAAAAAATAATGCAATGTAACCGATGTCCTATGTCAAAGCATTAGGAATCCAAACTTTAAACGGCAATATCTAGAAAGTGGAAGTATGCGATATGCGGGCTTCTTCTTGACAACTACAGATTTCTGCTGTGATAAATTCAGTTCCAGCTACGTGTGGTAAAGACGCCACCGTCCGACCGATGGCGTTCAAGTCTCCAGCGCTGCTTCGCTAGCCTCCATAAATGAATTCTTTGCCAGAGGATCCTCTAGAATACAAACGATCTCTATACTCAACATTTCCGAGCGTAGCACGCGCAATCGTTGCCGTTTATGTCTTTACACAACAAATTATTAGAGTTTTGTGAGATTGACGAAACGAGCGATCGCCAGGGGAATTCCCAGAGTGGGGAAGGGATAGATGTTTTTGTTGTTGATGGTCCAAAAATCGTGGGGCATGATTTTTGTTCGGATTGCGGCAATCTTGCATGACCGACGATCGACGAATGCCGAGCAGAATGGGAAGGCCCTGGAGGCACGAGAGGCTGTAACTTTTTCCATCGGTGTCTCGATATTACAAGAACGGAGAGCGGCGTACCTACACGGATACACGCGGCCGAGACAAATTGTTGCGGGCTGACGCAACCGGCGGAGAACACCTGTCTCGAAAAGTTACAAAATCCGTTTCCTGCGGCGCTGATTAACGCACCGACGCGCAACCTGCTCGCGTTGATTTACAAGGGAACCGATGCCGGGACTAGTATCTCAGTTTCATTAGTCGATCATTGATAAAATCGTACTCTCGGTTTCGCAAGCCACGAACTCTGACGTCCAAAGATCGGCTCTCGCTGATTCACCCCACCACAGATCTTTCTCGCAGGAAGAAAAATTTTGCTGCATCGCACTTCTCCTTTCGCTAGTTCAAATCAGTCGAATATAACATATTCGCAGATTCTTGTGACGTTTCAGCAGATTCTGATGAAATCCAAAAACCAAAATATATCATGTATTCTGAAAGTACTTATGTACAAGGGAGGTTACCCAACCATAACACGCCGATTTTAATGGAATTTTTGTTTTTGTTTTTTCAAAAAACTATTCGACACGTATGTTTTTATAGCTGCTTAAGGGGGTGAAAATAGCCCTCAAAGTTGGAGTCGGAAAATCCATTTCATTGAATATCTATTAGGCCTAGACGAATCTTTTATTGTGAACTGATTTTTAAAAAACTAATTTGTTTAAAAAATATGCTCAAAAATAACTTGTCCAGTTTTGTATGAAACATTACAATCTTTTCATGAATATTCGTATACACAGTCTACATAGCTTCATAAAAAATATGGGAAAAAGATTATCCTTACTCTTACTTACTTCTTTCAAGAGGAATGATCTCACTAAACATTTATAATTCGTGTTGAATTTTTACCATTCAGCGAATCATTGGGTAACTCGATTTATAGACAGTAGAATCGGGAAAAGCAGTGCATTGGAAAATAATTCGAAATAAATCGAACCATCTAAGCCAGACGCGTTTCAGCGAATTTTTCCGGCACACTAATTTCCAGTGGCGCATTCAGAGATAATTCGAAACACATGGAATCGTCGGACTGAACGTATTGGAGCAAGTTTCCGCGGCGTGTTTGGAAAGATTTCGAGAGACCAGTGCTCCATTACGGTAGCGTGCATAAGACCAAGTGCGCCGCGGTTTCGGTAGACGGAATCGGTTTGGTGCGCAAGGATCGAGGCTAGTTTATATAACGTAATGGGCATTAATAACACGGCATCGAGGTCAAATCCACGCGGAATGCATAACGCGCGTACGAATGTCGGGAGGAATGCAACGTATTACGTACGGTGTACAGGCGTGTGTGCGGCTCGGTTGGGTTGCGAGGCACGTTGCAAGAAACGCGAGGATATAACTATACGTTGGCTACCGACGGTATTACGAAACACGCTTTGCGCAGCGCTGTGCAGCGCAGCGCGCGTTGTATCCGACAATAATTCCGCTCGGCAATAGCGCGAGCCTCGACAAAGAATACGTAATAACTGGACAGCGGATTTTATGCATATATGACAAAAATGAGCAGGTGTAATTTAAAACAGTAAAAACATTAAAATAATTTAAACATGTTGTTATGTTATTTCCAATCTATTAAACATGTTAAGACAGAAAATAAATTTTTATTAGGTCGTTGCATATGGAATGTCCGATTTCTAAGAGTAACGTTAAACAACCGCAACCTTTTCTTATTGATCAAAGAATCACACGTTTCTTGATTGTATTATGGTAGACATTGCATTCTTTGGTCACTCGCATGCTTCATTTACAAGATTGTCGTCTCTATTTTGTAGTTCTTTTTACTATGACTGGAGCCACATAAATAGTTTATTCTGACTTTAATAATTTTAATAAGCTGAGAAAAGTACACAGATTAGCATTCTTAAATCATTGTAACCTTTTTACCGTTTTAAATTGCACCCACTCATTTTTCCCATAAATGCATAAAATCCGCTGTCGATTGATTAGTCACCACATTTTCGCCAAATATCACATAATGACGATATGTTATTTTTCCACACATACGAAAAGAGCACGCGACAATCGCACTGATTGATGTTGAAATCAAATTTATTTAAAAGGGAATTGATATGTGTAAATTAAAATTGAAGACAGGATCGGACATTTCATATGCAACAACCTAATATTTCACTCCAGTTTGTTGCAATCCAGGAAGTAAATGTTTATTTTGCATAAAGATCCGCTATCTAGTAATAACGCATTGTTCGACCAGCACGGCGGAGAATAAAACCAGCCCGAATGGGGAATTCCATTGAACGTATTATCCTATATAATCCTATTCAAGGGTCCTGTGTTCGGAAGAGGATCGCGCCCATTGCTGCCGGAAGATGAAGTCATCAACTCGGTGCTCGTTCGCATATCGATTCAATGAAACCCCTCCGGTAATCGGCTGCACGCCAATTACTCCGTAATCGAGTTACGAAATGATATCGAGCAAAAACGTTGAGAACGATCGCTAGCTATCGCGGCTGCCCGTGGTCTAGGACCCGATCCGATTAATATTCCGAGCCTCGAGACTATTACGCCGCTTCCGCGTCGATTCTATCGACGCACTAGGCTTCTCTCTTTCGTTGCAGCCAACTAGCATCGGTAGAATTTGCTTTGACAGCGACGGAATAGTAGATCGGTAGAACAACCTATCAGGAATCGCTAGAACTCGTTTAAGATTCATAGAACCTGTCTGGAATCGATAGAGCGCGTCTAGGATCAGCGAAACTGGTCTACGATCTACAGAATTCGTCCGAGGTCAGTAGAACTCTGGGATCAGCGAAACTCGTCTAGAATCGGTAGAAGGCGTCTAGGATAGATCCAAATAACGGTGAGATTTCCTAAGCGCGTCTGGACGCAGTGCTTTGCGATCCTGGGGCCTCTAATACTCCATTCATCACGAATGCTAACTTGTGCGTCTGGACGCACAGCAGGAAGTTAAGATAAATGGATTATGGATCGCAAAACGTCGCGCCCAAACGCGTTTAGGAGATCTCACCACTTTTGCGAAGAGGTTGAGCTTTCCTTTACACGTCGGAAAACTTGTCAAGAGCGCGTTCGAGCTAATTTTTTACACCTCGATGACACTCTATCTGTTGATTTTCTTCGAGGTTACGAAAATAAAGTAATGCCAAGGATTCGTAGTATAGGATTATGACAACTTGATATAAAGAGTTTATTCAAAATGGGTGAGAGTACAGAAGAAGCTTCTCGCTCAAGAGCTTCAGTTGAACTGCCTAATCCTAGAAAACGTGTTCAACGTTTACCTTCGACAAGACCGTTTGTTTTATTGATGGTCGAAGGGTAGGAGAACTCAGGTATAAGGGATAGCGGCGCACAGGAAAACTTATTGTTAGATAAATCATAAATATGTACCTAATTTAACACTATCCTCTAAACTTCAGCCTCGAACCGGCCCGCTTGTCTTTTACTCGCCCCATTTTCTCTCTTTCTCCTTCTTTCTCTCTTTTTCCTTCTTTCTCTCATCGTCTTCTTGTATTTCCTTGCATCTTTACCTCCCCTTCTAACTTCGAAACCATTCGTTACTCTACACTCGAATCGAAATCGTCGATTTACGGAGACGGTTCGCCGAGGAACGAAATGAATGTTCTAAAGAGCTGCAGCTCGCGAGTAGCTGGCCCCCAGTTGTGTTTCGTTCATTCATTAAAGTGCGCTCGCGCGATCGAAGTCCACGAGATATCCAGCCTCGGTATAGCGAAGGCAGTGCCAAGCCTTGGCTTAGATTCCAGGTTTGTCTTGTACGCTAACTCTTGTCGGGCCATTGGCGTAGCCGGGAGATCATATACACCAGGCTCTTTTCTTTGTGTACCGCGAGCAGCGCACTTTCTCCAGCGGAGCCCGGTGACTGTGACACGTAATTGCATACTTTCGTCGACGAGTTACGATGAAAGTTCCCAGCCAGAAATCGGGAGGCAACGGCGTTATCGCGAGAGCATACGCTCTCCCCGCGGGAGAAGATCGAGGCTTATTCTTCCTCCATTGTGCCATGCCGTTTAGCCGAAGAAGTCGCGGGCGGACCAGATGCAAACGAATCTCGCAGGATGTCGGATTCGAGAGGAATCGAGCCGACCGATCGAACCAGGAAACGATCGTAGTTCGAAAGGATTTCGAGGAGAGAAACACACGTGAAGCCTCCGGCGCAAAATCCCGGCGACTTCTACGCCTCTGCCCTCTCTCACACGTATACACCTTCACTATTTAGCGGCACTTCGTAATAACCGCTGGCAAAGGCATTCGAGCCACGACCAAGGAATCTCATTCCGTTCACCTCGATGACGGAATTCCGATAGCGAAGCCTAACCCGATCCAACGATCCACGATCCACGATCCCGCTCGCTGCCAGAGAGAGAGACAGAGGGAGAGAGAAATTACGATTCTGAGATCGACAACCGCGGTTTTTCCGAAACGAGACATCCGAACCATTTCAGGTTCGCATTTACATAAATCTGCAAAGCTCTCTTTAATGGCCGAGGTTTCAGAGAACGTTCGATCTTGAAGGAAAAATAAAGAATTAAGAAGAAGAATTAGAAATTAGACGATATTCCCAGTACAGGATGATTTTATAGACTCCTCTCGGTGTAGTGATTAACTCCTTGAGGCACTTTTGTTTTGCCTTATTTACGCATTTATCGTTGGTTCATAGCATTGCCAACTATGAACGAAAAACTTTAAGTGAGTAACTTCCATGAATACGACCATGAGTAACTTCAACTTTTCGAGGTGGGTTAAAATATATCCCACTATGCATAAAAAGCTAAGCAAAAGATGGGACAGCTTTTTACCCACCTAACCGCAAAGAGTTAAATTGTGGATTTTATGCATTCATCACAAAATCGAGTAATTTAAATTTAGAATAGTAGGAGCATTATAAGAATTTGAGAGAATTCGTGAAGCACAAGAAAATATTTTCCACGACTGTGAATCTTTGTGCAAAATAAAAATGGTCCGAATTACTAATAAGGAATCGGTGAACACACTGCAATGAACGTGTCGAAATCAAAGCTTCCGGTCCAATAATTATCGCTACGGTCAAGGGTCTTGGTTCGTTCACGGTCATCCGTGAAGAGAGGCCTAGCTTCCTCGAAGATGTCCGCGATTGCGGAACTTTTCCTCGATCGAATGTTCCTCCTCGACCGCATACATTTCCGTTGCACGCGGAGTTTCGCGGTGCGTCTACCTCGTCGTCGACGAGGCAAGCTCGAGGAGAAAGCACACGCGACGTTCGTGTCGTGTCCCGACAATATTATCGTGGTCTGTCTAACGTACGGCCCATGTCTTTTACCCCGTTAACCTAGAAGCTATCTCGTGCGTCATCGCGACGAGGCCGCAACTTTCGTTGTTCGAGGTCGAAAAATCGGGGTACAGGTACGGGTACAGGTAGAGGTACAGAGTACAGGTACTCTCTCGGGGAACGCGCGCTGCACGCGCCAACTTCAACCGGCACGTATGTAACGCTGAGTAAACGACTTCGAGCGCCGTCTTCCAGCTTGTAGTTAACGGTATACGTTGTGCCTAATACGAGTCTCTCCTGTCTGTCGGCGATTAAGGCTGGATCCGTCTTTTTCTCTCTTTTCCTCTCTGTCTCTTTGTCGGACGGTTCACGATCGATCGCCTATCGTCGAACAAATTGTGACGTTTGACGCGCAACCCTCGGAGCCTGGAGAAATCCGGCTGCAGCGGGACTTTCCAGATCTACTGCATCGATTTCGTTCACGGCTTTAGCAATTTTTCGTCTGCTACCTGCTTTTCGAATGTCTTCTTCTACTCACCCATTTTTGCTATGAATGCAGAAAATCCACGCAGTCTAGTATGTAATAAGTAGACTGCGGATCTTTATGCGAAATAAAAATTTCTTACCTGAATTGCAACAAACTGGAATGAAATAGAAATTTATTTTCTTTCTTATTATGTTTAGTAGGAATAGTATTTTCCCAATATTTCTGCTATCTTAAATTACACCTACTCATTTTTGTCATAGATGCATAAAATCCGCAGTCTAGTAATGAGTTAGGTAATACGTGATATTCGTAATGAGTAGACTGCGGATGTTTATGCAATTTTCAATTTTTCTAGGCAAATCTTAATTGATTGAATTTATGTAGATTTAGATTTTGTGTGTATTTTGTTAATAAATTTTGACTGATATGATTAAAGATGATTATCTCATTAAGTAAAATTTGTTTGTTTACTAAATATATATATATTAGATTGAATCCCATAATGGAAATAAATCGCACATCAATCCCGCGGGATTGAAAATGGCGCGGGATCGCAATCCCTATTTGGAATAAAGATTCTTGAAATTCCATTAGATCGGTGTTCTAAAATTCTTTGAATCTTCCGACTATTTTAAAGATGTCACCTATTCGATCACGCCACGTAATAACGTCACTCACGGACAGCTTAGTCGGCTAGGGTTAAAATCTCTCGAATATAAAGGAAACAGAAAAGAAGCAGAAAAGGAGCATCGCCTCGGTGGGATCGCGTGACGTGATCCAGAAATCACAGGAAGGATCGTATGCCTAAAAAGAAAGTAATCCGCGGGGGCTTAACGAGGATCCTCGAGGAGGGGAGGCAAAATCGAAAAGCCGTGTCGTCGGCCAAGGAGAATCGGTGCCGATGAAAGGAAGGAATTTGGTGAATGGGAGTGCCGCGACTCGTTTTTCCACTACAATGCCGGTCGCCGGTTGCGAGACCGAGAGCGAGAGAAACGGTCATCGTGCACAGCGCGCTCGGTTATGTCCGCTGCACCGGCTACCGAGGAATTCCTCTGGATCCACATCGATCGGGGAGAAGGATCTAAACTCCCGCTTAGGCGCGATACACGGCTATTCCCCTTATTCTTGAAAAGATCTCGATCCGACCGATCTGACGTCATTCTCGATCACGACGCATAGTGCTCCGATTAATGCTAATAGATTAATGCTAATATAATAGCATTAATATTAGCGGATTTTATGCATTTATGACAACAATGAGTATATGTAATTGAAAACATTCAAAACATTAGACGAATTTCAAAATACTTTTATATCATTTCCTCAACCTTTTGAACATATTACGAGAGAAAATAAAATAGAAAAATCTTTGTTTTGCATAAAGATCCGCTGTCTACTAATTAGACGAACCTCTTATTGCAAATTAATATCAACCGACATTATTAAAATAAGATTAGCATTCACTTCTTTCAATACTTCTTAAAATACATATTTACGATGGGAAAATAACGGTGAAAGTATTCTCGGGTGTTTTCATTAATTCTGTCAATTATTTTTTTATTACTTGTTACATTTGCAATATTTTTACACTTACAAAAAGCTGAAGATAGACGATAAAAGTCAGGATTTTAGTTCTGGAGAAGAGAGAAGAAAGAGAGAGAGAGAGATAGAAGGCGAGAGATAGAGATTCACGGTCGGCGGGCGATTGCGACGGCCGGCAAACAATTCGAGCTTAAAAATAAGCTTGTTTGCGAGCGGCTCGATAACGCGTTCGGAGCTTTATCAAACGAGTCAATAACCTAACCGTTGCAACGGTCGTCGAGAAGGAAGTGGAGGGGCGACGTTCGTGTAAATTCGGTCGCGCATTAACGCGCCGCAGTAAAAATCGCGTTTAATCGTCGCGATCATCCGACATTTTTCACGTTGCTTACGAGCGAAGCTCCTCTTTCCGACGAGCCGACCACGAAAAATCGCGCAATTAGCGCGCCGGCGCGGTATCGCGGCCGACAACGAGAGGGGGAGACGGTCAGGGGGTGAAAAATGGGGAGAAAAAAGGAGAGCGAGATTGGCCGGGAGTAAAGTCAGAAGTTTCACGGTGCAGATCCGCGATAGCGAGCCGAACGACGATAGCGAGAGGCCGAGGGGAGGGGGAGACGTGGGTGTCCTTGAAACATGGTAGTTAACCACCACCAGCATCGGCCACGAGGGACCATTACCATCGGCGTGGATCCCGTCCGAGAGGAGAGACCCAACCGCGAGTGTAGGCCGAGAGGTGCGTGCACGGGGCTCCGATCGACAAATACACGCGACCACCGACGCGACGCGTTGCATCAATGACTAATTCTACTCTGCTGTGTACACTCTAATTACCACTATCCTCCAAGCTCGCCGAAATTCCGTAAAAAATAAATTCTAGTCTAGACAGTAAAAATATTAACATTTCTCTGTCGGTAAAACTCCAAAAGTCTTTTTTGTCTCACAGAACTGTGTGAGCATTTTGAATTTTGAATTCATATTTTCCTCCTTTTGTAAGGAGGTCCATATAAGCTCATATCTAATTAATATCAGTCGATATTTCTAAAATACGTTTTGTACTTACTTTTTTATATTCTAAAGTAAATGTTTATGATGAAAACTAAGTTAATTATATACAGGGTGTTTCGTTTATCTAAGAACGAAAATATCTCGTGACGTACTGAAGTTATGAAAAAAATTTCTTTACAAAAATTGTTCGGTGAGAAGGGCAGAATCATATGGTGTAATTTTTCCGGGATTGGAATGGGAGGAAGGGGGGATTTCAAAGTCAAAATAAATGTTTTAAATGGAACCATGTATTTCTTTTGTCGTACCACGATAGCATTTTTCGAGACGAATTCAATGATATATCATATTACATTATTTACTATTACAAAACATTAGAAATTACAGGGTGTTTCACGCAAATTGTTTCAGGCCATAACTCCGTTATTAATCCATTTACGAAAAAATATCACAAGAGAAAGATAAATGGTTCGAAGAGCGCTACATTCGTAGGCCCTTAAATTTTTTTTGGGTGCAACTGTGCATGAGCAATTAACAATTGCATCATTTCTTTAAATAGAAATGCATATTTTTTGTTGCGTTATTCGGTTCCTCTGTTCATTCTACGTAAAAATTTATTAGGGTAAGGCAAGCACATAGTGCTTGTTATTTCAACATTATATGGAATTCATTTAGTGTTAATATCCTTTTCTTTGAATATCTCGAAACAAGAAATGGATCATTTAGACCACTTTCATAATTATAGGCACACATCTAGACTGCGGATCTTCGTGCAAAATAAAAATTTTCTGCATCGATTCTCTCTTCAATCATTTTAGCAAGTTAAACATATTATATTGATGTCCTGAAATTATCTTAATCTAATAATAGCTGAAGTCAGTGTGCCATTTTCTCCGGAAATTTGATATCGGCTAGAAGAAAATTGCGTCGAAATCAGCCTCAAACTATATTTGTTAGACTCATTCGAAATACACACGCCAGTAAATCAACTGGAACAGTAAAATAAACAATTCAGATACGGTGGGCGTTGGACATTCTTTTATCCGTCGTGTCCGAAGTCCGCAATCAGATTCACGTTCCCGGGTGTAAATTATTCGCGCGTGCAGACGGGACGGGCTGTTTAGGAGCGATCCTAAGGGCCGCGAAATTGGATCGAAATTTAAAAGACTCGGGCTTCCTTCTCTTCCTTTTGGAAGAAGCTTGTGTAGAGTAGGAGTACAGAGGACGGACCCGGTCGCTTTATGCAAATGCGAACTGCGGTAGCCGGACCAGGTAGTCGGCTCGTAATTTACCGAAAATATAGTCGAGGCTCACAGGTGCAAGATCCCCGCTTAATAGCGGTGCTTAAGAGTGCCGGCCGGCCGGGCCCCTTGGTGCGTCGCGTCTAAACGAACCGACTTCGCATTCTGATTTTGTCAACGCGTGCCCCGCTCCTGTTATCGTTTGCCGAACTTGTAATAAACTGAAATTTCTACTGCCGTAAGCTTCCCGGTCCATTTGGTTCGTTAACCCTTTAAATGCGGAGCGAATCAACGCGAAGCTTGCCGATCGAGAGACATAACGGAAGCAGAAACCATCGGGATACAGAGTATAGGAGACAATTATTATAAGGAAGTACTATATATACATATATTACACTAGGAATTGAAGTTAATTTAACAGTCAAACAATTAATTCGTGAAGATATTCATATGTAATAAAAAGATGTACACAAGGGCGAGGCACGTAACTGGATCGCCTCGAATAACTTCTGAACGATACTCCGTACAAAAAAATAATTTCTACAGATGTTACATGGGTATTATTTCGGCAATTTTCTTTAAAACGATTACGCACCTGATCGGTCTCTCGTTCGGGATCTAATTTGGTCCGTGGTCGAGAAAAAGAGGATAGAGCCGGCAGATAAGATTGCCGCGTGTTTCGCGCGGTCGCGAGCGACGCGGAAATTCCAGCGTTCCTCTCTTCCTATTTCAAGAAACGAGCAACGCGGTACGGACTACTCTCGGCGACGGCTTTGAAGACCGGCAAGAGACCCTTACCAGGAAATACGCGCTCCGTGAACGCGAGGGAAAAAGAGGAGAGAGAGTTAACTCTCTCGTTGGTCCGCGTCTCTATCGACTCTGTTTTCTCTTATTCCTGCCGGTGTCTCGTTCTTTTTGCACCGGTTCCCGGGCTTCCTCCTCTTCGCGACAGTCTCTAGGAACGATTGCTCATTCGTCACGAACAGGTGCGGGCTTGATAAACGAAACTGCTCCTCGAACTGCGGTTTACCTGGAAATTAGGGGAGGCAACGGTGCGACCGCAGCAGAAGAGCGACACACCGAGACACGCTTCTAATCGGAGGCCGGATCGAATTTCGCCTGGATCGTTACTCCGTGAAATCGTGTCGCGATCCTCGCGCGATCAACCTGACCAACAACGGGCACAGTCGTCGCGTTTCTGCCGGAGCGAACGATAACTGTACCTTGATTAGGGCTTTACGATCGCGTCGAGCGCGTCGCCGCGATTCGCAAGATTTACAAGCGAAACCGTAATCGGCGGTTTTCCTCCTTGCTAACGAGGATTTCGCGTCCGCCGCGACCACGGTGAATGCAATCAGCTCCTGGCTACCGGTGCAAGATCGTTAACAGGGATTTATAATAAAGACGGGACGAGAGATAATGGCGGATAACGCGCCCGGCCAAGAGGAAGACGCTCATTGATGTATCACCTGGCTTCGCGCGTTTAGAACATGCTTGCGACGCACAGCACAGCGAGAGGCATTCCTTTCAACAATTCCTTTCGATTCTTTCACCTTCTCCACCGTTTTGTATTTCGCCTGTTGATCTTTGGACGTAAACGCGTACGTATCATAGGTTGCAGATTGTAGAGGTGAATGTAGAAATGTGAGACACTAAGGTTTTGACCAATATACAATATTGATCATTATTAGGTGCGGAATGTATGCATTTATGAAGAAAGTGGTTGGGTGAAATATAAAACAGTAAAAGATTTTAAAAATTCAAGAATGTTGTAATGTTGCTTTTAATAAAACAAAGTCGTTAGTAATATTCTTATATTCTTGTCGACTTAGTAAAATCATCAAAAGAAGAAATACACTTTCATTTGGCTACTGTTCGCTACAATAGAGTCGGGAAATTTTTGTTTAGCATCAAAATCCGCAGTGTAATAATTAGTGTAACAGACCCATACATATTTGGTAAATTCAGATTAACAGAAACACGAGTTCTCTTCAATTTTTTGTAATTCTTGTCGGCGACGCAACGCGTCCTCCCGGACAGGAGCCGTGCGAGTCACGGGCGCTTTTAACGAGCATAGTTTTGACAGCTTCCATAAAGCTCGTGAAGCCCCGTATGTGACAACGACCTTGTCGTCGGTCGACTTAAGAGAGAGAAAGAGAGAGAGAATGACCCTTAGTCATCGTAGGAATGTCGACCGACGCATACGATCCGGCGCATACTTCCTCTATCTGACAGAGGCTAAACGAAACGATGCGGTTACGTGTACTATCGAATATTCTTAATGGACCTTCCCGATTGGGGTACATACTCGGAGTAATGGAGCGGAAGCTTCTAGCTCGGCTCTGTCAACATTTCTTTCAACATTTTTCAAAGTCCGATCAAACCCCGAATTCGACGATCTGCATCATCCTACAGTTCCAATTTCTAGACCTCTACTGCAGTTTTCGGCTTCGCAGGCAGTTTACAGCACCTGAAGAAGAATATAGACTTATAGACCCTGAAGTAGAATATTCTCGACTCGATCGAGAATAAATTCAAAGGCGAGAATAAAGAATTCAGACATCGTAGATTCGGATAATCAAGAGTTCCACCGCCACTTGATAATTCATGGAAAGGTTCCAGGACGATCCTAATCCAGAGAGCCTAAGCAGGCCGGTTTCCCATCGGAGCAGCAACCACAGCGGAATTCAACACGGAGTCGCGCATAAATCCGGGATAAACGCGTTTACCCGAGGCCGCCGATAACGAGGATAAGAGGATCAACGTTAAGGTAGGTTTGCATGTTGCGCCAGGTGTCGGACGGTTCGCCGGCAAGTTCTCGAAGACCTAAACTATCGTGACGAGAGAGAGAGAAATAGCGAGTTGTAGATCGCAGTCGGCGAGTACGGTCAATGCACCAGCCCAGTTTTCAAAATAACTTCAAACGCGGCTCTGCCGTATGAGCCTGTGTCTCCTCCATCCTGCTACCCCCGCTCCCCTGTTTCACGGAATCGAGAATATCCTCGGACATTCGCAGACTGTCTCTTGACCAGGCGCCAAATCGCCCACTTTATATTTGCCCGCCGCCACCGGAATATGCACGGGCCGATTCTATAATCGTGCGGCAGTCGTCTGCCGAGTGAATCACCCCCGGGGGGTTGCAAAAATCGACCATCAAAAACGCGCCCCGTAACAGCGACGAATTCCTCGTGTGCCGTGTCTGCGCCATGTCCTTTTTACCTTGATTCGCTGCTGCCTACGCTTCCGGTGCAAGCACAGTAGCCTGCTGGAGATTCTGAGAAGGTCTGACGGCTCGCTGAGGCGCATCACTTTCACACACACAACGCTTGTTGACACTTTTGTCTACTGTCTCAAAAATGATTTTATATTCAAAACGATTTTATCATATCAAGCAGAAGCGCGGAAGTATTTCATGTTAACTATCAATCCCGAAAGAAAGTGCTGGACCATGTTACAACGGAGAATGCCTCCTTCGTTTCACGATCCAGAAATATTTGGTTGTTCGAGGAACTCAAAAAGTCCCCAGCTGTATATCGTATACATCGAAAGATCTATTAAACAATCGTTACTAGGTAATAACGTGAACGCACTCAACGCACTTGTAGATTCCAATGTCGAAGATGTCGAAGACGTCGAAACAAGCACCGAGATCGGCGCCAATTTTTGAAGTATTCTTGTTTAATTAACTTCCTCTATCAGTGATGTAACAACACCGTCACGGAAGTGTTCTAACGATTTTTTTATTGAACAATATCACTCACAACACAAAAACTCCGCGATTTAACGTTAGTTGAACAGGAACGGCTCTTCCTTGTTGGACCACCGGCTTCGACCAGCACGATCGATGGTCGAGGGATCGACTGACCTGACAGGCCAGGGTGTGGATGGCTTACCGATTATCGTTCGGCGACACTCTGGTGGTCGGCTAGCAAAGTAAAACCACCCCCGAAGTCGCTAAGTCGCCGGCGCGCCGTTTACGCTCGGATTTCCTTTCGCTTCTTATCGCTGACACAGAGACCGTATATGTAGCTGGACTCTCTTTATCTGCTGGGAGCAATGTAACAGTAACGTTTGTACGACTCTGTGGATAATCGAAGCGGTTTGTCGATTCGTTTCATCAGTGGATTGCAGGACTTTTAGCGGCGAGAGAAACCAGTGTTCCAAATGCTTCCGATTAATCCTCGTCGTCAAATAAAAATCAACTATACGATTTTGCAACAAGTTCTGAAGTAAACCAGAGGAAACACGTTGGACCTTGACACTAAACCTATATATATATATATAACGAGACTTAAAAGTAACTACATAGTACATGTTATCTTATAAAAATGACAAGACTGATTTTATCTAGACTTTGTGCGGCTCCTAATATATGCTCTACTAAAGATATTTATATAATCATTTCTTATGAAATTATTTTTATTATATCAATAATCGTAAAATAAAATATCTGGAACCGGTCATCCTCACCGGTGCGGTGGTAGTAGATTTTTTTTTTTTTTATTAAGTTATGAAACCCCACATGGGATTATTAGCAACATGCACATGGCTGTGCATGCTAACAATACAGAAAGGAGTTATAAACTAGGACAGATTCAACACAATGAACATTTTCAAATACAACATCAACACTAGAGATATAGACAATGAGATTTCAGAAATGCATGTATATAAAATAGGGGGCAGAGAGAGGGTCCGTACAAAAAGGTGTCAATTGTATAGGGTGGAAAATAACCCTTGTTACAAAGTTTACGAATCAGAGTATCTCTATTATTCTCATAGTTCGGACATTGCCATAACACGTGGTGGTAAGTTTAGTATTAAAGAACTTCAGGAGAGTCTTTTTCATTTCTGTTCGGCTGTGAAACTCTAATTCTCTAAATTATCGTTAAATTATAGTTAAAACTCTAATTACCAATAGGGTAAATGTACCTATTACTGCGGGTGTACGTTTCACTGTGCTATTTTTCTCCAATCAGTTCAAAATACGTATAATGAACATTTGTAAGATGAATATTTTGCCCTGAATAAATTTGTACAATTCACTGAGAATGTATTCTCGTTGGTGAGGCAAACAAAATCGTCAATCGTTCTAGTGTAATCTCATGATTTGAAAAAACATTCTTGATAAAAGGTAAAAATAAGACCATTTTTCTTCTATCTCGATCACTAATCCTAGTCCGCAGTAATGGGTACGCAGTAACTTGTACATGGCTCTTTTTCGTCCGCGGTAATACGTACATAATATTATCGATTTTATTTTTTAACATTTTCTTACGTTGTATCAGGTTTTCAGGGCCATTCAATTGTTTTTGTATTCAGAACATATAATTCCTCCATAAGATGCTTACACATATTATTATTTCATGATCAATTAGGAATGATATTGACACCGCAGTAATTGGTGCAGTTACCCTGTCCATTATTGCGAACGCCACGCTTCCGCCGGTTTATGGAGCGTTAATATTCCCCGTAACAGAATCGGGAACGGTTTCTCGTTAATCAATCGTCGTGTTTTACGCGCCGCGCCGAGCGATAATCGATCGTCAACCGGCATTTTTCGACGAACGTTTACGGACCGTTGCGCTTTACGACGCAATGGCAAACGCAACGCGCGACTGCTCCCAAAGAACGATACTGCTCCTTCTCAATCAACTTCTGAACGACGAGGATGGTTTAGGGAGAACCGACCGAGGGAGGTTCACCGAACGACAGAAGCAAACTAACTGGATTCGATGCCGAACGATCCGAGGAGTTTTTACAGGATTTTATGAACTCGTGAGAAAAATGTGTACAGATCAATTCAAGATCGATAAAAACATTCAAGCCATTTAAAAATGATATTGCATGATTGATATGCAGGATAGCAATGAAACATTAAACATGTTTAAACATGTTTAAACATGTTTAAACATTCATAATGTATTAATACATTACAGAATACACTACAGAATCTTTTCCTGCAAAGAACAATTCAATATCTCTTATAATACCATCACAATATTTGTTTAAAGTTGAAAAATATGTTTTTCTCTTCAAAATCATGTTTCTCAAAAACTGTGCGTCTAGGGGAAAAATTAAGGGCAGATTCTTAAAATACATATAAGAATCACCCGACAGTAATTGTTGAACATGAAAAAAGTTTGATTTTGTTGGACAGTTATCTACGGCGGAACGGCAAACCGAAGAATTTTTCAATCGAACTGATTAACATTCCACGAACCTATTGGCGATATCGATTTTCCGCGGAACGAGTCGGAGAATTTCCACCGCGATTTAAACATCATCGAGTAGAGATGAGTAGACGAAAAGGCCGTGCAGATTGTTGCTGCATTCGCTGCTGACAAAAGTCTTTCGAATTTCGAAGTTTCCAAACTATATTGGCATCTATGCATTGTTTCTTGTTTATGATCGTTCCTGGCGACCGAAGACAAACGTTCGAGGGACTAAGGAGACGGTAGGAAAATTGAGTTATCTAGTCAGCCCGATTGGCCGACATAATTCGAATAAGAATAGTTCGAGAATGGCCCTGTCTCGCAGCGAACGATCGAAACAATGACTGGCGCCTGTAACAATGGATCATTCGAAAATTACCGAGCGGATTTCCCCGGTTTATTGAGCTAAGTTGGCTCTCGTTTATAGCTGGCGTCGCACACCCTCCAAACCATCGTCGCTCGAGGCCCGCGGGTCAACGAGCGCGTGCCGACCACGAACGTAAACGCTCCTAATCCACTTTCGAGGCAGACAGTAGGCCAAACGATAAATTCAGCGTAGCCTTCGAGGAATATCGGTCGTTTCGACTCGCCCGATCGACTCCTGGCTGCCTGCCGGCCATTGTTGCCCGTTAAAAACCAACGGAGATTCATTGTCTCGAATGTTGCGAAACGACTCTTTCGTGACTTCAGTTTTCTAGCGTTTTTACGCAACGTCGCCGAGAAAGGCAACGACAGCCCTACGATAATGGAGAAACCAAACAGGAACAGAACTTATGGATCTGTTTCTTAGATCGTGTAGTTCTACTAGTTTTTTTGATCTGGTCTAAATTCAGACGAAAAATTTCGGGTTCGAACGAAGGGTTAGTTAATGTACGAGGATAGATCAATAATTGCCCGTGTTTGAAGACAGGCGGCGTTGCTGAGGAAAGTTGGCATTACTATAGTATACTCTTATCAATTAAACGACGCCATAAAAAATTTCATACTGATTAATAGGTTAGTTTTGATTCGACAGACATTTGTATTAAACGTATTTGGTGTTTTTCGATGCAATCACGACAACGCATCATCTCACTCATCCCGAATCGTCGCGGCCAAATTGCAAGAATTGCGCACCGACACGAAAACATGGTTCGCGGGAGAAAAATTCAGCTCAAACGAGGAAGTCATTGTCGAGACAGAAGCATATTTTGAAGAGTTTGACAAATCTGTTAGTGGGTTTAAAAAAATGGCAGGGACGTTTGGAAAAGTGTATCCTCCTGAAAGGAGATTATGTTGAAAGATAAAAAATGAATTTCTGAATAACTATCGTTTTCATTCCTTATTGATCCACCCTCGTATATTAAAAAGGGAACGACACGTTCTCGCACAAATTCTTATTTTCAGGTTATAAATCGATGTAATAGCGACCAAAGAATATTTGTAATATTAGGAACATTAAAAAACTGTTGAAATGAATGCAGTAAATGGGTAGGCTACGGTTAAACAGTCTTCTAAGAGCAAAGCGTCGGTGGTTTTCCGACTATGCGTCGCGACAGAGATATGTTTAGCGTGGTTTAAGCAGCACCAGCGCGTCCCGAGGGAACAAACAAAGGAAAGTCGCCGACGAAGAAGAGAGCCCGATGAATCGGGCGTTTTTCGCGAACAAGATTTCGCCACCTGTCGTCGCTCCGTTTTGTCGACGCGTCTCTCGTGTTTTCTCTCTCCACTCCTCTCGCGTTTCTCTCGAGTCTCTGGCGAATCGTCGTGGGGGTGTGTTTTTTCATTTCGAAACCGGATACTCTGGATCGGAAAGAGAACTCGGAGAGGGAGGAACCGCAACCCGGCGCCAAAATAGAAACGCATCGGGGTGAACGCTACAAGTGGGACGTCGCGAGCCAGGAACACGGTGACTGCGACGAGCACACGACGAACAAGACGAACAGGAATCGACGGAGAAATGCATCGAAATAACCGGACGACTGGAAGAGGTCCAAGAAGAAGGAGATACCGACGTTGCACGCGCCGCGGACGAACGAACGAGACAGTGCGCGTCATTCACCAGACACCAGCCCTCTTTCTCTTTCTTATCGAATCTGTCGGCGAGTGGGCCGTTTCTATAGGTGGAATCGAAAATTTTTGATGTCATGAAATAGCTAGGTCTTTTCGTAAGTTTGATCGAGATAGACGGAAGAAGGACACGGTCTTGCACCCGATCTCATTTGTCAAATAAATAATAGTCAAGTTCAAGTCTCTCGAAGCATCAGTCAGTTCTCTTCGCCATTCGAGTGTCACGTTAACCTTCAGTTACTCGCACTCCACTTTCTACACAATTGGTTACGTGGGACTTTATATCGCTCCAAATAAATAAATTTTTATTCAATGAAATGCCTACCTGAATGCAAAATAGATATTTGCTAGTAGCCGACACCTTTGTCTATGCTTGAAACACTAAATCTAAAGTTTTGAGAGTGTAAATACTACATATATGCGAGTAATTAAAAGTTAAGAATGGATTTTATAGCACAGACTGTTTTATCTGTTCCCACTGAAAAAAAACTTTTATATTTTTACCTTCTACGTCACCTCACTAGCCCCGCATTTCGCACTTGACCCTCGTACATTGCTCTGAGAATTGGGACATTTTTCTTCTGATAATTAATGCTGAATCTCTCTCTATCACGGTCACGCGATTGGTATTTTGTTTTAGAACTGAATCTACGGTTGTCTCAAGTGTATGGTTATTGATTTCACAATTTTCTGTACAGTTAACTATTTTAACTCGAAAAAAGTGGTAAAATCAAACGTTTCTTCTGACCTAGAATATTTCGACCCTCTATGATTTTTTAAATTTGGTAGATATGATATAATACCTCATACAATACTTAAATGTTTAGTAATTGGTTAGATATCGACATATCTAATAATGTAAACAATTATTTAAATAAAGGTACAGCAATTTTTAGTGACGCCTCAGAGGCGCCACTCGAATGCTGAGGGTTAACTCTCTTCGACGCTTGTTTCGCGGACGTTTATCGTCCCCCTGTTTTTATTGACACACGTTTATCGAAGTAACATAAAAGCTTGTGTCGCGAGCATTTATCGTGTACGTATTTTTACTGAGGTGTATCTACTGCAATAAAGAGTGTTTTCGTGTCACGGGAGGCACAAACAACAGTATCGTTTCCCTCTGTCATGTCCGACATGCGAGTCGATTTATAGAAAGAGAACAGCAAGAGCATCAACAGTAACTACCGCATGCAAAATACTACATCGATTTCGAGGAAAATTAGTCAACCAATAGGTACATGCCTCTTATCAGGAAAATGAAATAAGCACACGAACATTTTCGATCAAGGGCTGGATCGCAAGTAAAATTTATCACGCGTTCTAATAAAGCCTCCAGCTTCTCTGCAACCCGAAAGTCTTTCCCGAGGTCCACGTGGTCGCGATTACCTGAGTTTCGCGAGGAAATAAGACGAAACTACGGATTTCCCTGGCATCTTCTATGAGATAGAATCGTTCGGTTTCACGCTCGGCTGGAAACCGAGTCGATTTATCGAGGAGCGAGAGTCGGTGGATCGTTTCTCTCTCGGTTCGCTCGTTATCGGAGGCCAGAGACCGAGGAGCCCCGAGATAGGCGACGACGAAGACGAAGACGACGACGGATCTCCGCGACTGCCGTCGAGGAATTCGAAAGAATCATTTCGATAAACTCGACGAGCAGGGAGGAGGGGGGAAGGGATGATGTCGAGTTGAAAGTCCGCGTGGAATTTCAATCTTGTTGCGAGACCTGCTGGGAATATTCTCGCCGAAACCGATAACAGGAAGGGGATCGACACGAAGAGGAGGACTCACCAGCTCCAGCTCCAGCTTGCGAACGTCGTAGTATCCCTTGTAGTATTTGAACCACATCACTTCGCACTTCTCACCCCGCGCCGATCATCGTAACAAATCCCGAACTCTGTGGAGGTGGTTCGGCTGCTCGCGAGATCCTTCGAGAACAACTTTTCGACACTTCCTGATCGAGGATCAAGAGAGAGCGAGAGACAGTGAGAGGTAGGGGTCTCGAAATGATCACCACGCGTTAGATCGACTGCTCGAATGAAAAGGAGTTCTTGTTCGGTCCCTGAACGCGTGGTATCGCCGCGACGCGTAAGATAAATACACGGAGAGCGGAGAGGGAATCAGGAGAGGCAGAGAGAGGAGAGAGAGAGAAGAACGTGATACGATGCACTCGAAGACCCTTGAGAAACTGTTCGGCTCGCGGCATAGCACCGAGGGGCCAAGTATAGACGAGGGCTCGCGAGCAAGAGCTCCGCGGTGCACGCGCGCTCCCACTTCTCATGCTCTCTGCTCTCTCTCTTTCTCTCTCTGCTTTCTGTTCTATGCACTCTATGCACTCTGCTCTCTGATGCACTATGACACGTTGTCGCTCGCCAACAGGAAAATTAATTAGCAGCGACGCGACACCAGCATTACCTGCGCTTCGATCCGCTTTCTTCCATAATTTCCGCAAAGCGCATTGTTTCCTCGGACGACACTGGGAGCCAGCGCGAACTGTTATTCAGACTGGTTCTATAAGTTCTGTTCCTTGCGAGAAAGGTCCCCAGAACAGACACCGAGAAAAGACTGGTCTATATCGGACTCGTTAGCTTATCTGCTCTCGACCTAGATCAGGCTAATCAGGTGTCGGCCGGAGAGCTGCCGGTTCGTTCGTTAATCGATTCCTAACACATGACGAACGAGTTTCTAATAGGACGCGAACTGTGTCGCGGCGAGCCGGATTCCGGCGCATTTTATGCGAGCCCGAGATTTCTGACTCTGCGCCACCAGCATTTATTATCACTAGACAACGAATTTTATGCAGTTACGACAAAAATGCGTACGGTTAATTTAAAACAGCAAATAAATTAGAAAAATTTAAACATACTGTTCTATTACTTTCGACCTATTAAACATATTAGAAGAAAAATAAATTTCTATCTCACTCCAGGATGTTGCAATTCAGGTAGAAAAATTTTATTTTGCATAAAAATCCGCGCTGTCTAATTATCACGTTACGATACGATTCTTAGACGAACAACAGGATGAAAATATAGGACCCTCGTCGAGGCTGGACTCAAAACTGTCTAAGACGATCTCAAAACGATCTAAGAAAAACGACCTTCCTTTTAATTTCCTAAAAAATTGTACACTACGAATTTAACTTGATTTAAAGTAGCCTATGTATATATGAATATGTATTTATTGTAATATACCTTAGTGCAGCGGAAATAGATCTCAGTTGAGATCTGAAATGCTTAATAAAAAAAAAAAACGACCTTCCATGGTATAACACTAAGTCTTGGAATAACGCTGAAATAATTTTGACCGGAAGAACGGGTTTCCAGTCCGTTGTGCCGCCGAAGCCTAAAATTTCTGTTCGTTGAACACGTACTCCGGCCATTTATCCGCTATGCGCGGCGCCCGGAGACAAGTTCTACCGTCTTACGCGCGGGCAAAATAAGAAACGAGCGCGTCGTTTGTCGTTCACGGAGTATTCATCATCCCTGGCAATTTTCGAAAGTGATCGTGGTGTCCGAAACTGGTCGACGCGGTTCATCGGTAATTAATTAGCCGGCGATGCGGGGACAGGTAGCAAGAGCGACAGCTAGTCCCCGGGGTTGGTCGTGGTGGTCGTCGTCGTAACTCGCGCGAAATTGATCATGAAAGAACGGTGGTTAGGCGCAAATGAATTGCCTCGGTCGCGGGAAAAGTCAATCGAGTTTTTACGAGCGTGCACGATGCCTCGCGCGATTATCATGCCTCGTTTTTTACGGGACAGACGAGTCCGCCGGCTTCCACGAAACGCATCTTTCTCGAACGAAAGGGAGAGTCGTCGACAAAACGGAAACGGGTACCGAGACGTTTTCTGCAGAGTAATTAGAATGCACTCGCTCGTACAGTCGACCATCGCACGCACCTATCGATCCCTTGCATCTCGAGCGCGTGACCGTGCGTACGATGTCGATCCCTTTCGAGAAGAGTCCCCGGCTACGTGAGCCTGAGAAAAGCGTCCTTTCAACCTTGAGGCTTCCCTTTAGGGCTACGTGATCTTTCAATCTCCTCGGGATGAGCAACTGATTCGAAACGGGACCTGCTTCTAGAATAATATCAACCCTCGGAGCCGAATTTTGTCTCAAAGATCTTCTGGTCCAAAATTGAGATGGCTGGAGCATGGAAACGTTCACGGAAACCGGAATGAAAAAGTTTTCACTAGTTCTACGGAGCGGTACGCGCGACAATAAACTCGATTAACGACGGGAACGATTTGTAACGTGAAATCAGGCGCATTGTGGAGCGAAGAGAGGGTTGAAACCCTCGATAGTTCGTCTTTCGAGATGGGAATCAATCGCGATCCACCTCGCCCCGACAATTCCGCTCGTTTACCCTCCGTTCGGGAATTTATGAACGGGTCCCCGCGCCGCGCCACGCCGCGCTGGTCTCCCATTAATCATCGCACTCGTATTCGCGTTCGTTCGTTCATTCATTCCGAGAAAAAACGCGCGCGCGAGAGTCCCTCTCCTCGCATTGATTTATGAACGGTGCCAGACCGATCGATTCTTTAAAAGTTCGTCGCTTTCCCATCTGTACGACACGCGGAATAATCTGTCCTGGCGGAAAACGCGTTGCGGAAAGCGTCCTCCTCCGATCTTAGAGCCCATTCAGATACTGCGCGATTTCCGCTATGAATTTTTACTTTGTTTTCCCACAAACAAAACCAGCATAGTAATAAACAGACTGGGAACGTTTATGCAGCAAACGGAGATAAAATAGAAATTAATTTTCCTCGATAATTATTTGTACTGGCCAAGAAGTCAAGCCAAGCGCACGATTAATAAGAAGATTTAACCTAGACCAAGAGTCGTTTAATGATGCGCGACTTGCAGGATGATCTAATGCTCGATTCACTTTCGCCGGGGATTCCGACGGGAAACAGGTACAACGGACATATAAATTTTCATTTGCACGAGGATTCGCAGTCTATTAATTACCGCGTTGTTAAAGACAGAGTCGACAGAGTAGCGGCAAAAAGATCGCTCAGATCGCGACGTTTATCGATCGAGGCGCGCGGTTAACGTCCCTGGTATCGACCTTCGAACGGACGAGCAATTATCCGGATAATTGCGGCTTCCCGAGATGGATCGCTGTGTCGAAACGCGTGATGCTGCAGTTTTGCGATGCCGCGGTTCTTCCGCGGCAATATCCTTCCGGATGTTTCCCGTCAGTTTCTGTTCCTGAACCGTTCCATGCGATCTGGAAGCACTTTCTTTCTGCGATTCGCTCCGACTCGAATTCTCTTTCATTTTATGCGCGTGAGAATGAACAGGTCGGATACAACACAGTGAAAGCTCGTTGATGTCATTAATCTCGTAGTTCGAAATGTGTAGCACGGTTTGTGAAGTCGGTTGCAAGAATTTCTGTTTTATCGATCACGCCGACCACACTCTTCAACTTCCTCGTTTTCTTTCTTTCGTCCCTGTTTTCGTCCCAAGCAATCAATTTCATTCCACGACCAGTGTACTCGTTGCACCCAGAGGTGAAGAGGAGGAAAACGTGTTTTCCGAACCTCTGACGAACTTGTTCAAATCATTAAGAGAAGTACAAGTAAATATTCGATCTAAGAGAAACGAGTATCCGGTAGAGGTGTCTACCCGTGACACATCGCGCCGTAAATTCGCGAGCGGGACACCACTGCGAAGAGCTACATAGTTTCTTATTTGGCGGGCCGCAAACTAACTAATTACGCAAACGGGGCCTGTATCATCGCGATCGAGCGGCGCCACGTCATCCGAACGATTTCTGATTTATGACAGCCGCTCGCTCGCGCGCGCTTTTCGAGATCGTATCTGTATTTAATGCAACGAATTGCATTTTTCCAACACTGTGGCACGCACATGTTGCAGAAAGAGGAAGAGAGAGAGAGAGAAAGAGAGGCCAATCAGGTGTTTCAACGGTGCCGGGCATAGGAATTAATTTCAATTCGATCGTATCGCGACAGAGCCAATACCGCATCGCAAAATTTATGAGAACCGGTCTTATTATCGGGACTCGACGGCCTGGATTGCTCTCTCCTGGACGGCCCGTGGGATTCTCCAGCTCAGACTCGTTCCCGCTGATCCCGCGGCAATTTTCTGCAATTCTGTTTTCGAAAAAAGAACATTGTGCTTTTGAAGAACGTGAAATTACGACACGGTTGCAGGGAAATTTAAGATTTTAGAGTGCCTAACACAGAGAGCGGCTGTTTAACATTGATTAACACCCAGACCCGATGGAAAATGAAATTTCACACTTATCGTACGCCTACGGTTGCTATAATGCTTATAAATTCGTGCAACAAAGGGATAAAATTTGATTTTGCTGTAAAAGAGACTTCCGCGCGAGTTTGAGTCATCAATACACAGCGGATATGCATTTATAACAAAAATGAGTAGGTGTAATTTAAAACAGTGAAAACATTAAAAGAATTTAAAAATTCTGTTATATTATTTGCAACCTTTCATCAGTGTTGACAAAGAAAATGAATTTCTATTTCACTCCAGTTTGTTATAATTCAGGTAAAACATTTTTTATTTTGCATGAAGATCCGCTGTCATTAAGGACTCTTTATATTAGCCAGTCGCATTAGGCGCAACACCCCTTTTTTTGTGCCACGCACAGCAGGGAACCGTCAACACGCTCGAGCTAGATGGACCGACAGTCTCGAAAAGAAATATTGGAAAATTGAAGAAATTTGGAAAATACTGGATACAAAACCAGAGTAGTAAAGGTTCTGTCCGATGGCTTGTTCTGGCGAATATGAAGAGACCCTTATTCGCCGCGAAGGTGATATCAACACAGCGAAACGGACATTGATAGCGGGCCCGTTGGGACTAGAGAAGATGCTTAGAGCATCTTAAGGCACCGACAGCTCTTCTAATTCTCGCGGTAATAAGGCTGTCGCAATCGGGCAGGATCCATGTTTCACCAGCGGAGAATTCAATGATCGTAGCCGCGAGGGATCTAGATAAGAGACGGGAAGAGTTTTTCTAGCACCTGAACAGAGAATCACTTGGTCGAGGAGAGTCTGGTCCGTCTCGTGCTGGGCTCCGTGCCGGCGGGTTTCAATTTAAATCAATGCCGGCTCGAAAAATCAATCATCGCCCCCACCCCCTGACCGATATATCGCCGGAGCGAAATTTATGAACCGCGCTCCCATTAATCAATACTATCGGTCGCGCGGTCGCGCAAAAATCGCAGATTCATTTCTGCTGAAAGGAGCGCGCGCGCGCGAGCGAGACCCGCGCATAATTGCATCCGCGGCGATGAGCAGAAAGAGAGAAAGAAAGGGAGGAGAGAGAGAGAGAGAGAGACACTCACGGGACGACGACGGAGAGCCGGGCACAATTTCGATTTCCATACGAGCTCGCAACCGAGTCCACGGATAAGAGATACCGGGGAGGATCATCCCGCACGTCCGGCGATTCCTGATTTATGAGCCGAGGCTGCTTTACAAAAGTCGTTCTGCGTTGCGTTGCGCTGCGCTGTGCGCGTGTTCCTGCAATTGCCCTGCCGCAATTATTGCGCCAAGGGACCTCGGAGGATCGGCCAGTCGCATCTTTCAGCGCCTGCTCATCGTCTGTCCCTTCGTCGAGCTCCCTTTGCACTTAACTCGGCCCCATCTACGCTGAAACTCGCCTCGCATTATCGACCAGTCGAGTTCGGTCGAGTCGGGTCGAGTCTACCGTGCAGAGATGGCAAGGTGAAGAATGAATATAGTCTATGAATAGCTTCAGCAATGCTCAGAGCAACTGCGGATTGCCCTGTGGGGCACTGTTAAATCCGGGAGCAACGAAGCCACGCCTACTCAAGGCATTGGATACAGCGCGCAGCGATGAAGTAATTTCTGGTCTCAGAGCTCAGTATTTCAGAACATTCAGTCCTAAGTTAAGAAATGGGCATAGATAGCCGCGCCCACGTGCAACAGACCACGCCTACTCAGGGCATTAGATCTAGAAAAGAACTCACTTGTGGTCTCTAGGGCGAACTGTTTTGGATCATCGAGTCCTAAGTTAGGGAATGTACTCAGATTACCTTGTGGGACACTGTCCAGGCTCAATGGAGCACCGAAGCCAGATTTTTAGAGAATGTTGAATCTGGTCTAATAAATGGGACGTTCGACCAGTCGTTCAGATATAAAAGATCGACTTCTCGCGAATGATTACACTGTCGTAAAACCTTTAGAGCTCGTCGTCAACGTGAAATGCGTTTCACATGTTCTCCCGGTATTTTCTGCGAGGTGTCAAAGTTCAACCGTTTTATATTCCCAAGCACTGAGATCATCGGAGAGGGCGCCGGAGAGGTTTAACGGTCGTGGATTCCGAAATCTTTTCTCCGAAAATAGAAGAGGGATTCCTATTTCGGATTCGGCGCTGATTTATGGCCGGTCTTTTATCGATCACCCACGAACCGGACCCTCGACGATAACGAGAGGCTTGTTCTACGATATTAAACTCGCCTCGGAAAAATTCTTCGCAATAACCGGCGCGTTTATCAAGAGGCTCCCGTTACAAAAAGCCTCAGCCGCTCCCCCCCCCCCCCCCCCCGGACCTCAGTCTCTCTCGGTAACAAACGAGCCGACGTTTATTTGTGCTGTCAGTTTGTTAAACGTTCGCCGTTGGAACGACGCTCGCCGAGAAGTCGATGCTCCACTTCGAATTTATCGCGCTCGTTATCGGCCGCGGTATTTAAAGAATCGCAAGTTGCCGACGCGAGACGCGCGAGTGTGCGAAACTGCGAAGCACAACCGCCGAAACCGGCGACAATGTCGACGTTAATTAGCCGCGAGAGCACTTTCTCCGGGGCCTGGCTCTCCCTCGCGGCAGAAAATTTCTCCGTCACCGCGAAATTCGTGAACACCGGGGCCGCCGATTCATTCGCGGCCCGGTCATTAAACAATTAAGCCGAACCCAGACACAGCCGCAGTGGAAAATTAACTTACAAGCAACGTCTCGTGATTCCTCGATACGGTAATTACTAGCTTGTTCGAACGTTTCAGTTAATTAACCCTCGTGCTCCGATCTCGTTCGTCAGCTTCACCCGAGAATACGTTTTCTTTATCACTGAATTGCCGATTCGATGTATTTATAATCGACAGAAATCGACAGAACGAGGAATTCAGAATTAGGAGAATTAGAAAGTAAGATTAGATTTCTCTACAATAAATGAACCTGTTTTTTTATCCTACACAATTTCGTGCAAGAGTTATCACCGGACTGCAGATCTTTATGCATTTATGAAGAAATTGGTTGGGTGAAGTATAAAACAGTTTTTATGTAACAACGTCATTAAGGGACGAAATCAATTTTTATTTTATTCCTGCTTGCCGCAATCAATGCAGAGCATTTTTATTTTGCATAGAGATCTTCGCAGTCTAGTTGTCACAGTAACAATTGGCGAAAGAGTGAACAAGGGTTGAACAGAGAATAAACTAGATAAATCGACGATCTTTCTATAGCACTTCTTCACATGGTGAAGATGCAGTGAACAATGAAAGTATTTGAACGCACTTTAAAACAGTACAACTTTTTTATGATTGGACCAAACGACCTGACTTTTTTTGAGCAATTAGAGGAATTGATTCACCAAATGACATGCAAAAGAGATTTTGAAAAAATTGCAATTGCTAAGAATTACATGAGAAAGTAAGAGGCGCCATTTATATCTTTTTTATTAGAGTCCGTAATGAAAATTTAAAATATGCGTTTTGTAGACGTACGTTAGTTATACACATGTTGAAAATTTCACCGAAATCGGTTGACGCAGAAAAAAATGACACGCATTGAAAGATGTAAGAATCTGTGGATTTTAAGCAGAAACTGACCAAAAGTCGCGAAAATCTATGATTTTCATCACATTTAAACACTTACAGCTCTTGGGTATGTTAATCGATTTTAATAAAATTTTCAGCATGTGTTATAACTAATATAGATCTACAAAGCATATATTTTAAATTTTCATTAAGAGCCCAAATAAAAAGGTTTTAAAGAATGCTTTTTTTCTTATTCTCGCATGCAACCTCTTAAATTGTAATTTTTGTAAAATCTCTTTTGCAGATCATTTAGTAAACCAATGCTTCTAATTGCTTACGAAACATCAGGTCGTTTGGTACAATTATAAAAAAGTGATACCGTTTTAAAGTGCGTTCAAATACTTTCGTGGTTCACCGTGCGTGCCTGGAACTGGGAAAATTGTCACCCACGAAGAAAATTGACTATCCCATTTTCCACGAGCCTTGGTTGACAGCGATGTTTCACTTTGCTCGGCTCGTTAATCGTGTATCGCGTGATGCAGCAGCGACGCATCGATGCACCGGAGAGACTGCACCGATTTCGCAGCGTTATGCGCTGGTTTGTTCGACGTCTCATCTTTTCAGCGAGTCACGAGCTCGCGGTGAGGGTTTGCGTGGCATCGCGAGAGCTTTTCAGATGTCACTTACCCGATGGTAGTTCGAGCGTGTCGCGGGAATAGCATCGCGCTTCGGATGTCACTTACCTGCAACACAGAGAGGAAAACAATAGTTAGTTAAAGAGCACTATCGACGAGTTATCCACGATTCGGTTCCGATCGGTTGCGTTGCAGATTCCGCGACACTGTGCCCGCCATTGTGCGATTCTATCCGCGAGGGAACGTGGCCGTTTCGCATAATCAATGCCCGCCTGTTAACGAGAGTCATCCCGCGATAGAAACGAAGGAAACCGCGGACCTCGGGGACTTTCGATCCCGGAACAGGCGAGGATTTTCATCGAGAAACGAGCACCGGGCCTCCCGACAATCATCCTTTGTGCCGCAGATTGCAAACGATCAACGTCCATCGCCTTGGACGACGCCGACCGCTTCTTCGTGGTCTTCCAATCACGAACAACCGACTTTCACGACAATCAACGAAACCCGATGGCGTCTCCTAACGGACCCATCGTCTCAACGTAGGAAAACCCCTGCGTTTCAAGATCGTAACGGTGGCCAGGCTCCTGTAGATCCAGTTAGACACTTGATCCTCCAATTCTTTAACCCGTACATAAGCATAACACTTCGCCCATTTTTAACTTCATATATTAAAACAGTACATTGTTCTCCGCTTATAATGTTGCGCTTGAAAGAAACACGATCTACAGTAAAGTCTTGATCTAAGAAAAACCCTTGAGTCCGTGCTGTCTCTTAGATCGTGTAACTCGACATTTTTTTAGCCCCTTGCCTTACGATTTATTTTACGGTTTCAGTTTTTTTGTAATTGTTAATTTCCTGAAAATGGAGAAACTTTATATCTAATGTACGCCTATATGTTCCCCAATAGCTGTACATTAACAAAACCAAAATAGAATTTTATTTCGATTTAAAGGAAATTAATAGCGTACATATTTATTAGACTTTGTTCAGGATTTTCATCGCGAGTCTGACACGATGTTGTAGGCAAGGGGTTGAGGGACGTTTACGATGAATAGACAGCGGATCTTTATGCAAAATAAAAATGTTCAACCTGAATTGCAACAAACTATTTATTTTCTTTCGTAATACGCTTAATAGGTCGAAAATAAGATAACAGTATTTTTAAATTCTTCTAATGTTTTTACTGTTTTAAATTACACCTACTCATTTTTGTTATAACGATGTCTAATGGCGAATTTGAGTGACTCGACGGGCGTATGAGGAACTTGAGGGGCATGCGAGGAATATAAGCAATAAATGAACGAAAATATTCTCGCGCCCTTATCACAGCTAAAATCTAGAAAATTAACTGAACCACGTGTTATACCGCGCTCTTGAAACGCTGTACGAAAACGAACACGGATTAACGGATACGATGGACGGGAAAATAATCACCTTGACTTTTATGGTCGTGATGCACATGTTGCCAGACGCGTGGCTCGCATATCACTGCTAGAAAGACACGGCTCTGCAGGATCGGTGGAAAAAAACGATCTCGACGTAAGCTCACTCGGCTCCGATTTATTGGCGACTCATCGCTACGGTCGTCGAAAAGAAACAACTCATCTGGATCAGGAAAAAAGACGATCCCGATCTTCAAAACACACTCGACCGACTCGGCTCCGATTTATCAGCAAAGTTGGCGAAAAAAATCAACTGTCCCGCATCGGAAAAGAAACGATCTCAATCTTCGAGCACACTCGACTGACTCGATTTAGCTCCGATTTATCGGCAACGTTCGAAGGAAGTGACTCCTCTGGATCGGTAACAAAAGTGATCTCGATCTTCGAGCACACTCGACTTTACTCCGATTTATCATCAATCTTGAAAAAGATGAGAACTGTTGTTCTGAAGGAAAAATGATCCCGATTGCAAGCACAGTCGATTCCAATTTATCCCGGAGGCTCGTCGCACTGGTCGTTGATCGAGGGAAACGATTCTTCTCGATTGAAGAAGAAAAAAGAAACGATGCTCTCGACGCAAGTGTGTCTGGTCGGCTCCGATCTATCGGCAAGTGATCACGCGCTAGGTCGGGTTCTGACTGACTTTTCGACGGGTCTGTGTTGTGTTACATCTGCTGTTGTTGCGACATCTGCTTCCCCGTCTCGACGAAGAGGGTAGGGATGGATGTTGGCCCTGCGATTGGTTTGACAGAGTAGAGCTCTCGTCGCAGCCCTTCGTCGGGTTCTCGAACCCCCGAAAACCCGCGAGTATTTTTATCGAGGCTGTGCGTAAAGTGTAAAGGATCCTATCGGGATCGAGGTGGCGGACTCGTTTCTGGAAATAGATGCGTGAGAAACGCGGAAGGCCGCGCGCGTCCGTTCAAAACCCAGCTCTAGCTGAGCAGAAACAAAAAATAACGTGTGCATTTAGGACAACTTTCGTAGAAAATAAAAATTTTCTTCTTTCATACATATATCAGTGTTTCTTTCTTTCTTTAACCCGTTGCCTTACAATATCGTGTCTGACTCGATGATGAAGATTCTGAACAGATCTGATAAAAATGTATGTTGATAATTTCCTCTAAACCGACATGAAATTCTATTTTGGTTTTGGTAATATACAGCTATTGGAGAACATATAGGCATGAAAAAGTTCTGATCACTGGAACTGTAAAATAAATCGTAGTCCAAGGGGTTAATAAATCTAGTTAATCTTTTTACTGTCTAAAATTTCATCCAGCCATTTTTGTCAAAAACGCGTGAAATCCGCAGTCTAGTCGTTTCAAATCGTCAACTCACGAGTGTTTTGTTACCAGCCGCGAGCACAAAAGAAGTCTCGGAAGAATGATTAAATACAGCAGAGACACCGCGATGCGATAAATCTAACCGAACGGTAGCCTCGGGAGGCATCGCGTAATCTATTTCTCTAGATCTCGTAAATACGTAGTATATTTAGCTGATTTCGTCTATTCCGCTCTAATGAATGATTCATCGAGCAATAAACCTCGAAATAAATTGTACCGTCGATCGTGACCTTCGTTCGGCGAGTATTAATAGAGACATCGGTCTAACCAGACCTCCCACGCTGGATCCGAGGATCTATCGATCCACAGATCCGTTCGTTCAGTAGAGGTGGGTTTTATCGGGAAGCGCTCAGGTTTATTTACCGGCTGGTTTCCCATGATCGGCTCGAGTTTAATCGATCGACCGATAGGCAGGCCGGTTCACGATCATATCTACGAACGTCGACGGACATTTCGTATTCCCACAGCCGCCGCTGCGCCGACGTAACGGAATCCTAGATCCGCGAACCACCGTTAAACGAGTGCGTGCGATTACAGGGCGACGTAATTAGAGCTGCATCGACGATGCAGTTCGGTTCAATCACACAACCGGTTCATACGAATAGGCGGTGATCCTGCCTCGAGAAACGACCTCCGAATTGTGCGGAAAAAATATTTTTTCAGAATTTCATATACGTGTATTATTTGATCAATAAAAAAAATCAGGTAGATGGAAGGTCGTATAAATTACTGCGAAAACACGTATGGATGTCCGATCTTTGAAAACGAGATTAGCTTCGTCGGAATGCACTAATCGTCCTCCTGTTTAACGACCTCTGCCCGCGAGAGGCTAATTGCCAAAGGCCTCTTAACGACAACCAAATTGAACCGTAAACTACGTGTCTTAACTGTGACTAACTCGAAAGGAATTTAAGTACAGGGAAGCGGCAGTGTTCGTCCTGCGGGGACGAGCGAGCCCTTTGAAAGGAGCAGAGCTGGGAATCCCTGGAGGGCGAGCGTGAAAAAGAAATGCGCCACCGCCGACCAGGAGGACACGTCGAAGGCGTCTGTAAACCCGACGATTTTCCCACCGTTTTCCTCGGGCTACACATGCAGCTTGTTTGTACAGTTGTCGCCGGGCCCTATTGGCCCTTTCGTGGTCGGCTCATTTTGTTCGATTCGGAATCACGTTCGAACACCATTCGCGAATCGACCTTGAGCGAGCTACATCGGGAAGCGCAAATCAGTTCTATGTCCTTGAATTCTTTATGCGCCGTTTCTGCGGTGTATTGTTGCCGTTTCGACGAGAAAAAAGAATCTGCGACCATGCCCGCGATCGACGACCGCCGCCGCGTCGTTTCAGAAGCTGATCGCTGACGCTGCAGCCACAACAATTGGATAAAACCGAGCAATTTATGTAATCTGCTCAATTTTATTCGAGCAAAAAATTGATCTTCAAATTTCTGTTGTAGATTTTATTAGTCTTCTCGACAATACACTCTACGTAATCACTACGGATCTTTATGCAAAATTAAAACGGACTAAAAAGTATAAAATAATTTTTCCTAGCCCCATGCAGATTTCTAACCCCATAGTCCTGAAAATTTGTGATTGTGAATTTTTAATAGCTATGAAAGTACTTGTAAGATTTAAAACGAAAAACGTGGAGCGCATGCAATAAATAATTGATGCAAGAATAGTTCACCTAAGTCTTTCGCTCCACGTTTTTCGTTTTAAATCTTACAAGTATCTTCATAGCTATTAAAAATTCACAACCACAAATTTTCAGGACTATCTGTATGGGGAAAAATTATTTTATACTTTTTAGTCCGTCTTAAAAACGTGGTATATTGAAAAATTCTTTTTATTTAAATAATTATTTTCTGCTTTTTAGAAGAACAGACAGACAAGAAAGCGAGTTAATAAAAACGTGGTAAAGTAAAAATTGTTCGCATTGATTGCAAGATACAGGAGCCAAATAAAAATTGTATTCTTCTTTTAATTATCCTATTAAACGGAAACTAATACATCCATGTCTTTAAATATTCTTAACATGTCCACTGCTTTAAATTGTACGTGTCCATTTTTGTCATGAATGCATAAATATCCGCAGTCTAGTAATCACATTGGAACAAATCGTTCCAACATGGCCGACACGTGTATTAAAGTTCCCCAATTTTTCCAAATCACCTGTTTACGTGCACGCGTTTGTTTCCGCTGGCTTTCCGCCCAAAGTGTTCACCTCGCCGCGACTTTCACGCGAAAACGCGACGTCAAACTCCGCAAGCGAGATAGAGCACCGACCCCCCTGGACCCCTTCGACTCACCATGGGTCCCCAACAAACTATACCAGAGATCCACTGGTCGTCTGCGATCGCTCGCGCACCGAGTCCGACTTTTACGACGATTTTTATAGTTTCCTCCCTGCGACAATAAAAAAAAGCCACTCGAAAGATCTCCCCTTAGGGGCCCCTGAAAGCTCGAAGGGGACCTCGTAAACGCCAGTGAAATACGCGAGAGCCCTCGCTCGCTTCGACTGTTTTCTGTGACGCTTCGCTCTTCTTTTTTCGAACGCAGCCAACGATGTTACCGACGTTCGTTTATTCGAGGAGTCGCTCGTTCAGTTTGACATTGCAAACGCGTTTGTACGCCCTTCGTGCGAAGACTTCGCCATTTTCTGTTTCTAAATACAGTTGAACATGTTTAAAGTGCTACATTCAATTTTTATTCGTTCGCACGATAAATAACTGTTGCATATGGATACGACGCGCGTACTCTTGTCATCACAGATAACAGAGAAATCTTGTACTGACAAATGTTTGTTTTTTTCCGGTTGCTTTGCAACTTGAATCGTAACCAGAGTATAGAGAATATATTGCCCGAGGATTTACCGTGTTTTCGAGCTGCGAATGAGAGCTAAGAGAGTTCGCAGTTAAAATTACTATTCGTTTTAGAACAACGAGATTGGCTCGAATCGCGGCAAAAACTAAACGGTTCGACTCCTGACGGGGAATTGTGTCACCTATATTAACGTTCGGCCGTCATGACGCTCGCTGCGATCAAGAATGAGTCCATTGAACCAAACTCGTAACACACAACTCGAGCCAAATCCCGACGTCCGAGGCGCTCGCGAGGCATAAAAACTCGACGCGCTCGATCACGTTTCCCACTTTTCGATCCCGCCCCACTCTCGTAAATCGAGAACAAGTTAGCCGGCTCGAACCCTCTATTTCGACCGGTCGTAAATCAGGTAATCCATCTGGTCGCGTGAGACGAACGAAATCGGTTCACCCGGGCCCGATTTAAAAATCGATTTCAAGTTACCCCACGGAATACAATCATTTTTCTCGCTCGATCGGGACTTCCCAATTTTTCAACGTGAACACGGCATTTTTTTATCGAAACTTCGATCTTTGAGACCTAAAATCCATTCGAAGCACATCCTTAAATACGATTTTTCGTCTACCGATCGACGTTTGTGCCCACAATTGTGAAAGTGGTCTAAGCCGTATATTTTCATTATATTTCTTATATTATAAACACTATCTAACGGTTCATTCTTCACGATATCGTATAAATCACATTGAATTAATTTCATTTGAAATAATGTGATGTGAAATTTTCACTGAGACCACTTTCATAATTATGGGCACATTCATCTATTTCTTTCGTAACGACTTCTCCTGGACATCAAAATGCATCTATCACAAAGTGCCTTTCTTCGCCTTTAATTGCAGCCCGCAAACGTTGAAAAATTCCAAACGGGACCACATTTGAAGATCCATTCGAATCAACACGTTGAAGTGAAACTACTTCCTCCGAGATAGGCGTCGAGATCCATCGATTTTCCTACACGATGTCGAATTTCTTTCGATCCTAAACGTTTCTGTCTTCAAGTACGATCAGTTCCAGTTTCGGAGTTCATAAATTCCCCGGGATAAACATTTTAATTCAGAGCCGTCGACCCACGCGTTCGAAGAGGATCGGGGTTTGTTTAGAAACGAGATTAGAGGTGCGAACAGAGAACGGTGGAAAGCTAGGCCTGGGAGCTTCTTCGGATCTATTCCTCTGGTCGCCTGTGTGTCTCGTATTTCTAGAGCGTCCTTCTGCGTGACCTGATGCTTATCGGGAAGATGGGGGCCGTGATGTGACGAACATCACGTAGCCCAGGCTCTCGTTTTCCTCCACGCCTGACCGACACTTTGGAAAAATCATGCTCTCGTACGACTGCGGGTCTAGGCTCGGTCAGTCTGTCCTATCGGGACAGAGACTTTATCATAAGCAGATTAACGCGTGGCTTCTCGGAATCGAGACGCGTTCGTGCGTCAACGGACGGACCCGTTACTCCCTTTCGAGCGCGATCTCAGAAAATCCCCGACCCGGAAAAGGCGGAGCCGCCGAATCCATTTCGGAGCACGAGATTTGTAATCGGAGAGCACGTGAGCATCGCTCGAATAAACGGACATCGACCAATGGAACGGTGATCTTTGATCGTGCTGCAGAGGATCGGCGTTTGAACGGTGAAAAAATTCCTCCTCGCACTGGTTCGTAATACAATCATTCCCGAAGACGACGGTCCGAAGATGAAATTACCCCGAAAGAGGTTTGCAAGCACTGGAATTAAATACGAGGTCATTTCCGGTATCAAGAATTTTGATTTACGGGAAAGAAGACTTGGATACCTTGATTGTGCTGTCGTATACAGCCGAAAAAGAAGATTAGTTGCGGCGCTACTCTAATGGTGTTAACACTAAATCTACCGAGCCTTAAAAGTAACTGGTACTCTATAATGTTCCCTTGTAAAAATGACAAGATTGATTTTATTTAGACATTGCGCGGCTTCTATTGTAATACATGCGCAGTTGGGAAAAATTTTTATTTGAATAAAAGTTCTGCCCAACTCTGGATACATTACTAAAGATATCTATACAATCGTTTCTTATGAAATCAGTTTTATTATTTCTCTAATTGTAAAATAAAAAACCTGGAACTGGTCATTTTGACCGGTGTTGGTAGGTTTGTTAATAATGCTTTCGGGTCTGAGAAAAATATTTGCAGCATTATCAGTGGAGCGAATTGACTATGTGTCATGAGTAGACTAGGATGTTTATGTAAATACATATTTCGATATTCAAATATTATTCTGCATATTGCATATGTTTTCTACCATGTGCATATGCACATATATATTACATATTTCTTTTATATTATTTCACTATACTTGAAATAAAGGAACAAATGTTATAATCAAATATTATTAATAAGGGCAGTAAAATAATAATGTTTCACATTAGAAACAAAAAATAAACCATTACAGTATTATTATACAATAAAGGAACAAAACATATAGTATTATTATTAAGAAGATACTAATAACTAAGAGTAAAGAGACAGTATAGATACTAAGAGTAAATATCACATAAAAATCTTGTTGTGTGGTCTATTATATAATATCTATTATTAGAAAAAAACATTAACTAACTAATTTATCAACTGCATATTTTTGAAATGTGATTGTAAAAAACATAATGCATCTATTGAACTATCTACTGTAAATACGTATTTCAAATAAGACTAGATGCCCAAAAAAATATTTATTATTTACAGCTAATACCGAAAATATTGGTATTTTCTCTTAGCGAATACCGGTTTCGCGAAATTGCAAAATAGCAGGAAATATCGGCGTACCGATATTGCAATCCCTAGATCCAACAATAGAAAAATAATGCAAAATGTCGTGACGGATCTCGACTGTCCAAATTCTGCTTCGAATTGTTTATGGACCAAGGGATATTTATGTGTTTATATCTATTTTTATTACAGGTTTAACCAGCATCCCAGGTAGACATGTCTAGAATCTAACAACCGGGAAAAGGAACTTCCTCGAGAACCAACCTGAGGCTAACAAAGCACGACCAGAAAACAAATACAACCACCCAGCACGTTTACCTTGCATCTTGCACTGGTCTCGTGTCTCTTTGCGCGTAGCAATCTAATCTAATCTAATCTGAGATGTGCTGTAATAAGCTTCGGCAAAGTTAAAATTAGAAGCATGCTTCTACGTAGCGTACAATTCGTTCGAAGAAATTGTTCTCGTGGTATGTATGCAAGTATAAGCATCGTTCGAATTAGGGGCTAGGGAAATATTCGACCATAACGGTAATAGTAACAGTAAAAAGGAATCCCGAAAATCTCGCAGACCTTTCTCCAGGCAGCGAAAGAAAAGCCTCGATCATAAAATTGAGTGTCCTTTCATTAGGCTAAGGCAGCGTTTCCCAAAGTACGGTACGCGTACCCCGGGGGTACAGGAGGAATTTGGAGGAAGTACGCACAGATTCTAGTGCAACAATCTTCGTGCAGCCTACTGTTGTGTACAAAGGATGTCCACGTCTGCTACTTAATATCGATTGTTCTTAACGAGGGATGCTCAGTGTTACGAGAGTTATAGAAAGAGGATACAGATGTCGAAACTTTCGGAAACACTGGGCTAGGGTATCAACATAAAATGGGGATGCAATTTTACGGTTTCATAGATTTTACGATTTCATTGTCCAAAGATCGTATTTCCAGTGGCACGTTCCAATTGATCCGCAGCACGATGTTCTCTCGTCCGAGAACCATGGAAGCGACAAGCAAGCGCGCACGCTTGTGTTTCATTATCATAGGGCCTGCTTATCGTCGAGCAAATTTATGAGACGATGGTCGGCGAGCCGATTTATCACCTTCGAGGCCGTGATTACCGGTCGATTGTTTCTCGACCCGGCTCGAAGCTGCTCGAAGCCTCTTCTACGCTCGGCGGGTACGCGCGATTACTCGAGGAACGTCGGGTAATCGGCACGAATCGCGTATACGTGCAATAATAGTTTCCAGCTTACCGAGGCTCACAGGTATCAATAAGCGGTGTACGTACATCGGATAACAATAATGCAGAACATTGGACACAGTGCTCGAACTTTTACTTGGACAAATATACTAACAGGATTTAAACTTTTGCTGATTTTCCTGAGAAATTTCATTTCATTCAGAATTTCATGCAACTTTTGTATCGTTTTTTTTTTCGTGTTATTACAAGGTGGACAAAGTTATTGCTCCATCTTGTATGAGATTAACCTGAGATCGAATATAAACACAGTTTTTACATTTACATTTAGACATAGTTTACACCATTTAAAAATGAATAACTTTTCCAAAATTCGATCCAATAGCTTCAGTTGTTTTGAGATGTTAGAAGCATTAGTTTACTAGCTAATGTGTAAATAATTTTTTAAAAATTGTTATTGATCGCAATTGTGAAGGAAAAGTAAAAGTCACGATTTTTAAATTTTTTATCTGTGAAAATTTCAAACATGCATTTTGTTTCTGAAAGGTATACTTACTTTACAGTTAGGAGCATAATTATGAATGGATCAAACGACTGCAATTTCTCTGTAAGGCTAGAAAGATTAGTTTGTAAATATGTTGGAAAAATGCATTCGGTCGGAATTGTGAAAAACAATTGCAAAGATTGATTTTTACAACTTTTTTAACTGGGCCGATAACAAAAATTTCAAAGATGTGCTTTGTAAACTCGTATAGTTGAAATGGGTTAATTGGTTTACGAATTATAAATGATCAAAAGTGGTGAAAATTGCAATTTTTCATGATTTTCGGCCTACAAGTGTCATTTTTACCAGTTTTGATCGTTTATAATTCGTAAACCAATAAACCAATTTCAATGAAATTTTCAGAGACACATCTTTTAAATTGTCTTTATTGGCCCAGCTAAAAAAGTTGTAAAAATCAATGTTTACTATTGTTTTTTACAATTCCGACCAAATGTATTTTTTCAACATATTTATTACACGTCATTTACTAAACTAATTCTTCTAGCCTTACAGAGAAATTGAAATCGTTTGGTCCATTCATAAAAAAGTTATTCTGATTTAAAGTGTTTGTGATCAGTTATGTTCCTACCACTCACTGTAAATATATTCGATCATTTCTCGCGGGCAAAGATCGCAACAATTTCGATAAAGCGGATAAAGTACACGAAATTGATCGTTTGACGAGTGTTTGCCGTTGCAGGATGTTGCGAAACGGCGATTGTCGAAAGGTAAAGGAAAAAATCGGGAACATTCCTTTGTGAGGAACACGACCGCGGCCGAATAATTCATTTCGAAGGGGATAGACTCGTACTCGAGGGGATTTTTCCCGGTGCCATGCCGGTTCACGGTGTCCCATCTTTCATCGAGCAATTGCGGCATGGGTAACTCGAAATCAATGGAAAGCCACTCGAGGCGAACCCGTTTCACCGCGGAGAGAGAACGGGGAACGGAGAACGGTGCGCATCTCCAGCGGCGTGTGTCAGGGAGCACAATAACTCTTCGTTCCGTCGCGACATGTTAATTCACAGTTGCGGGGAGCAGCGCTCTTCGCGAGGCCAGAAAATAATTAAGTTCGGCGAGCTAGAGTCCCGCGAGCATGGCCGCCGGCGATTTTCGTCGCCGGACGCACGGTGGTTTAATACGTGAGTGTAGCTCGGCAAAATTACATCTATTCCTACTTATTTATCGTTATTCTTGCTTTTAACCTGGGAGTCCATTTCGGAGTAAAACTCTCAGGAGTATTGGTCTCGACGATGTTCACGCATTTCCGCCGTTCGAGACATCGATACTGTAACGGGCAAATTAATAATTATACCAATTGTTTTTTTGTTTTATGTCAATGCGGCTATGAAGAACGGAGGACTAAGTTTATCAGGCAATTACAGAAACTGCATCTTTTTCTTCCGCTCTCATGTAATGTCCTACTCTCCAGACCTATGGTGGAAATATGTATACTGATCTACTCGTTTCTGAATGGCTGCGAGTTAAAGATTTAAGAAAACAGTACATCTTTAAAGTTGCTTGCATAGTGGCCTACGATTCTTTACAATTTCTATTGTATTATAGAAAGTATTATAATGTATTGAAACGTCTGTACAGTACTGCAAAATAATCTCTACCTTGAGATTCAAATTGCATTAAATAGAAAAAGAAATATATCAATTGTTTTGAATCATTCAATAACATTAAACGGATTCCGATACGACTACAGTATTTTCAAATCGTCCGAACGGTGCGAACCGCCGAGCATTCCCTTCCTCGTTGTTTTGAAACTAGAGTACGCGGGCACGAAGGTGACGAACGGTATCGATCAAGCCAGTTCGAATCGAGCCTCCGAGACCGCAAAACACAAGCAACATAGCTCATTTCCGAATTTCCCTCACGCCAAATATATTAAGTGTTCGCGACCATTATCTTATAGTTCACGCGCCACAGCATTCTGCTAACCACTAGTGATCGAAATTACGGAATAAAGATTGTCAGTGATCCGCAATAAACGAGGGTTACATATTTATCCGATATTCACGATATCCATATCCCACCTCCACTCCAATCGATCAAGTCTCCTCCACGAATCCTCCCTCCGCTTACCAGCAACCGAATCAACAGTAAAGTCGTGATCTCATAAAAACCCTCGGGTTCGTATTGTTTCTTAGATCGTTCTTTAGCTTCTTAGTTCACGTTCCTTTTTTTATCTCTATAGTCTACTTATGATAGTCTGCTCGCAATCGATCCACTGCATTTCTTTACTCACACAGACACGCGTGCACCCGTCCACACTTAGGGCTCTGAGGAGAACACAAGCTCGACATTGAAGCCGGGGATGTTGTCGACTATTCGGATGGATCGTCCACATCCGTTGCTCGGTGGTCGACCTAGGCGTTCTTCTGTAAGAAGTACGATTTCCCAGCGATTTCAAGAAAGAATCTCGAATTCTGTGTGTTCCGGCGCGGCGTCGATCAGAAATCTCGGCCGTTAATCCGGCCGGGCAACAGAACGAAGTAGAACGGCGATGGTCGTTGATTGCACGTGGCGCGCCGGTTAATGATATCGGCTCGGGTTCCATAAAACCGGCGACGACTGTTACCTCGCGGAAAACACCGGGGGCATAGTCGGTTGAGGGCGTGCATCGCCGCGCCCCGGATAGTTTAATTACAGAAAACGCAAGAAAGTTGCGGGTCAGCCGTTTTCCCCGGCGATTACCAATTATTATGGACGGGGAGTAAAAACGGAGGGCCGGTGTAACGTCGTTGAATTACACGGGGATTTTTCAATGCACCCCGGTGGCTGAGCTGTGCTAGATCGAAAGGGGATAGCCGTTCCTTCGTTCGTCTCGAGAGTGGAGATGCAGGTACGATGATGATCGAGAAAGGCACCTGAGGCGAGGCGAGGCTATTCTTCTCATCTCTCTTTCTCTCTGTACGCGTTTGCATTACTCTTAATTATTATCTTACCAATCCACGAACAACTTGCCGCGGTCTTTACGCGTCCAGCATTTAAATCCGCATTAGCCGGTTTTTCTCCCGCGGCATCGCTGATTTCTCTGATCCCTAAATCTTGCATTACATTAATTATTAGATTGCGGATCTTCGCGCGAAATAAAAATTGTCTGCGCCAATTGCAACGCACTGGATACACAAGTTAATCATTTCAACAAGCTGAGAGTAATAGGCTTTCTTAGATCATTTTAACCTTCCTAGCGTTTTAAATTGCACCTACTCACTTTTGCTATAAATACGTCAAATCCGCAATATAATAATTATAGAGCCCGCAGAGTGCCCGAATGAACCGTTCGATAAAGAAACTACGTTTTAAGAGACGAGACTGCTGGAAAACGACAGTCATCGTTAAGAGGAAGGAGGCTGTCTTCGTGATTTTATTCGGGATATTGTGATCCCCTGTGTCCAAAATGATAGAGCCCAAAGACAGTTCGATTGATCCAGCGTGAGTTGCTGCAGCGAAAGTGCTCTTCGCGAACCTTTAATTACTTCTACCGATATAATCCGACAGTTTATTCAATCTTCGTCTAATTATACATCCATCTCGTGCTCGTGATTGTACTCGGCACATGGACTGTCACCTGTCACCAAAATGATGAGACTCGAAGGCGGTTCGATCGTTCGAGCGTGAGTTCCAGGGAAAGTGTTCCTCACGAACATTTCTCTTCGACTATTTAACCTTTAGAGGGTCAGAATTTTTCCATTGAAAACTTGAACTTTCATTGTCTCATTTTAGTAGACTGCGGATTTTATGCATTTATAACAAAAATGGGCAAGTACGATTTAAAACAGTTGACAGGTGATGGGAATTTAGAAACACCAATGTATTATTTTCAGCCCACTAGAATTATTAAAGAGGGAAAGAACTTTTTCCTCGGCTCCTGTTTCTTCAAATTGATGCAGAAAATTTTTATTTTGCATAAAGATCCGCAGTCTACTTATTAGGTCGTCCGGAAAGTCATTTCGTTTTCTCAAGGGCAAATGAAAGCTAATTTTTTACCATTTAGAATAAGTTTTATGATATCTTGTTCTATGATATCCTGCGATTTTTCAGGCAACTTAAAGATCCCATGGTCGTAGACTTTCTGTCTTTTCATTAGCAAACAATTGAATTCTATGACTTTTTAAAAAGCGAGAAAAATGGTAAGCCGATGGTACATCTTCTCCTTAAACAGCTCACAATTTCTCGTTTCGTGCACTGGATTTTTACCTTTACAGTACAATCAATTTCAAAAATAATTACAGCCCAACAAATTCAATCAAATTTTGACAATTCCGTTACTGAAGAACGTTGCCAAGTTTCGTCGAAACAAAAATGAAATAGTTTTATATAAAACAACTTTTCTCTACTTCATATGTATTTCTGTAATGTTGTTGTGTTTTGTACGTGTATATGTTATTTTGTGTGTGTAACTGCAATGTTAATCAAAAGAATGTGTTTCTTCTTTATTTCTTTATAGTCTGCTGTTTTCATTGCGGCCCTCGAATTAATTCATAATACTTAATGAGGCCCTTGGGGTAACAGAATTTGACATGCCTGATATAAACGAATCGCGATACGTGACCGGGCGGAAGCGTAGAATGACGTCGTATAAGGATAGAATGGGAAACAAATCTGGCGACACTGCTGACATTGAGCCTCGTACAGGCAGTCGCGGAGGGGAATCGGTGGAGAAGAAGACGAAAAAACATTTTCTGGAAACGGTGTAAGTCGCGGCGCAGAGGAAACACTAAAAGCCTCCTAAAAGCGTCATTTCGGGCGAACTTTTACGAGCCTGTGAATCGTCCGGGCAGTGCACGGCGCGGCGCTTTTGATTTTTCGTCAGCCAGACGTTTTCCCGATGGTCGGCGCTGCTGTACTAGAAAGTTGTCGATAAGAGAAGGCAAACAGCCAGTCAAACGAGGCGCATCGAAGCTGCTCCGCGATGCTCTGGCTGGGCGTGAACAGATTATCTTCACAAATATTGTCCCGGTTACGATATATGTACCGGCTTGTATGTTCACGTGTTTGACTACAGCTCGAGCGTATTTGCTCGCGCGATATCGCGCGGCGTAATTCGACCGTGGATATATCATCGTAAGTCGCCGCGAGCTGGCACGAACTTCTTCCGAACTGCTCAATTCTTTCATTTTATTGTTGGTGTTGGAGTATACACCGAAATGCACGGAACATGCGGAGGAGGTCCTTTTGACCTGCAGTCTATTATAAAAGGGTCTAAGACGGGATGAGGCAGTCAGTCCGCGCCAGCCTACCGAGCTAGTCACAGCTCTCACATCTTTTTTCTTTCTAACCGTCTTTAGTTCTGTTTCAATGTCATAATTGTAAACTATAATATTGTGTTATATCCGAACAGTACCAATTCATAACTAATAGACGTTTATTCTATGGTGCGGTGGAGTTTAAATAAACACTTAATATATAAAGTTCTATTTGATCTCCTAACCTCGTCATCCCAACAGTTAGACTGCGGATTTGATGGATCTATGACAAAAATGAATAACTGCAATTTCGATCTGCTCAGATGATTGAGGGTGGAAAGTCATTTTTAATGGGAAAATCCACAGTCTAGTAGGTAAAGAAATATATTGGAAGCCGTAAAAAGATGACCGAGATTTCTTCGCTGTTGCTCGTCAAGGGACCGCGTTCTGCCATTGTCCTGAACAAAATAATGGGTGTGCAAGACTCATCTCGGTGACTCGATCGAATTCTTTTAGAAAACGAAGAAAAGAACGCGACGAAAGTTGCCTCGTGTCATCACTCTGCCCGTTCGTTTCTCTCTAGCTCGAGGCATTTATGGTAACGAAGACCAGCCAGTCGCCACGTCCGGATTGTGATTATTCAATTTTTCAAGGGATCGCGATCGCCGACACCGTTTTTGCCCGCGTTTGATCCATCGAGAGGCTAGTGGGCGTGGCAGCGAGCAGACCACAGCTCTTTCTTTTTTCGACCGTGGAACGGACGTGCGAAGAAAGGGCCGCACTGTCCTCGCCGCGGCTCGATCCTCGTGAAGCGTCTCTCGATCGACTCGAAAAAACTGCTCCCGATCCGGCGCGGCGTATCGGGCCTCGACTGGCTGTCGACGGGGGCTGGCAGTGGCAGAGCAAGCAGAGCAAGCGGAGCGGGAATGGCAGCGATCGGGGCACCATGAAAGACACGTTCTGTGCCGGTTCGACACGTGTGGGTGCGCTCTGTGTCACAATAAAGGTCTACTGTACTGCGCCACGATCCCCTACTGCTGTTCCAACAGAAATCATTTCATTCATTTCCTCTCTATCGTCATCTGAATATTAACAGACTGAAGATAAACGCAGGGAAAACAAAATATATTATAGAAATATAAGAAAGGAGTTAAAAGCAGAGCTGTGCAGAATTACAATTGAATTACTCCAGGAATTATAATTACACACAGGAGTGAATTCGGAGCAGGAAAGAATGAGGGATCTTTAAAACAGTCAGGATCTACAGGAAGAAGAGCGGAATAGCCGCGGGCAACGGTAGATGGTCTGTAGATCGCGATCGGCGTTCCAGTGGATCGTCGAACCCGGTGGCTCGCGATCGCGGTTAATTAATAAGGCGCGTCGTTCGGGTTTAACGGTGAAGATCGACGGTGCTTGGTTGTGAGCACGATCGCGAAATCGCGTGACGCAGGGCGTGTCATCGCCTGCCGCCAGTTATGTTCTACGTCGAGTGAACGTAGATAGCGGCACGTCTTCGAACTCGGAGAGTTAAGCCGTCGATCGGTGTCTGTCAGTCTGTTTGAGAGAACGTGGCCCGTTTTTGCGGGCCCGCAACGAGGAAGCACGTTCTCCGCGAGAACCGGAGAGATTCTACAGAATAAAAAGAAACGAGTCCGGAGAGTATGCGAAAGAGAAAGAGGAGACGTTAGCGCGTGTTTTGCACGGTCGATCGCTCGTGCGGATCTCGCGAGGACCGGACTGGATCTGCCGAGCGAATCGACAGGGCTATTTGAATTCTTTGCAGTTCTGCCTGATCGCGAACGGTTCGAACAGTTTGATCGATCGATCGATTGGCCGCTCGTGAGTCGATCGTAAAACAACGCTGCGCCGGGACGGACCACGGAAGCACCGGAAACAACGTGGATTACAACGTGGGCGTCGGTCTTCTCGGCTAGACTCTAGCACGCGACATGTGCAGCCACTTTCCTGCCGATCATCCATTTATACAGCGTGTCCAAATTGTTTCCCAAACATTATATGCAATAGTAAGTGCGACTTGCGTGCTTCATTGGATTTTCATGTCTGCGAATCATTGAGATATCATGTCAAGTGCTGTACGAGTGTTTTTATTGAAATAGGGAGAGGCTGCTCTCGAGCCTGTTGCGAGATCGACGAGGCTCTTAAGGGCAGATTTTCATCGCGGCACGGCGCGTTGCGCAAAGGAAAACGGTTGGAATCTCCGTTAACGACTCTTTAAGTAGTAATTAAGGTCTCCGTGGCGGCCGAAGGTGGAGAAGGCTCTCGAACAATAGCGACAATTGGATAAATTGCTTCCCTCCTCGAGCACCTTGCGCAACTCCGTCCGTGCGCGCACCGAAGGCCTTCGTTTTCCCAACGACTCTTGAAGAATCATCGTCGAAACACGTACTATAATTAACATTAAGAAGATAGACGATCTATAATACAACTAATATAAAGAGGAAAGTGATGTTGTGTAGTATATAGGACATTTTATCCTATTTAAATATTTGAAGCCAGAAGTGCGAAGAACTGTGAAGAATTTCGAAACTGATATCATCTGCGCTTCACGCGGCGCGCGATCGTGTTAAATACGATGTCGAGGCTTTCAGCAATGCGTCTATTCGACACCGCCGCGCCCGGCCGGTCAGTTACGACGCAAGAAGCCCACGCAGGCTGTTCATAGTTAATAAACTCGGGGCACGTTCTCGCAAAAGATCGGCGTGTTCGATTATCGATCGCGACAGGACGGGATAGGGATAGGGGATCGCGAAGACGAAGGGAAGGCCGGATGATCGAACGCTACACGGTCGCCGGGTGTTCAACCCCGAAGCGGGAGCATTACTCAGGCCAATATTGCCGATTAATTAAGGAGGACAGCGGGGATTGCTCCCGTTTCTATCAAGCGCGAAACCGCGGCTTAGGCCGGATAGGATGTTCCTTCTGGTTTTAATCGTTCCCGATGGAAAATGAGCTGCTCGAGTTTCGCGGCGACTCGTACGTGTATCGCATTTAACGGTAATTACGGTAATGGACTAATAAATTGCCTGGATCTGCATCCCATCCGCTCGGCGACTCTCTCTCTCTCTCTTTCTCTCTCCCCCTGTTGGCGTGCATTCACCGGCTGACCGAGCCTAACCCGAGACGTGCTCGAGGCCGACGATCCCGACGAGATCGTCGACGGAGACAGTCTAAACCCCGTTTAACCCCGTTCGCAATTTTCTTCGTGGTTGCGATCTACTTTCGATCCTCAAGATGCACTATCGAAAGAGTACTCGGCGTGCCAGAGCTGGTCGAGAAATTAGCGCACTCGAATGTTGAACGAGTCGAATTAAATTTTGATTCGCAATCAATGCAAACATTTTCTGTTTTGTATAGAGATCCGCAGCGATAATGAACACAAGCGAGAAGTTGACTTCTTATTACCAATTAAAACAGAAAATTGTTACTCAAACGACCCGGACTTTTTTGCCTGCATTCTATCCGATTTTTGCAGGCTCCGGACGAACGATAAACGCGCCAAGATTCCTCGCAGCAGGAATCCTAGCAAAAATGTAGAAGAAACGCTTCTGTCTGGTGAAAGGGAGATAGAAGTATGTATCTTCCATCCATAAAGATCCATTTCGCGGAGGAAGCTCCGATTATTATCCTCTCTCGAGCATATCCCGTTCGCCGCGATCAAACTTCTAACGAGACGCGTCCGATCGAGCATTATCTCCGGCCGATCCTAAGCCTTCGATCGCGATTTAGCGATTTTATCGGGCCCGGGGATCCACGAGGTGCTCGCGTACACGGCCGCTTGTGCGATCGTTCTCGCGAAAAAGTTCGTTTTTCTCGGTCGTTTCGCGGCTTCGGCGATGCTACACCGTCTCTCGGCCTCTCCGCCGCGCACAGCCTCGACCGCGAGGCTTCTTCAGCAATTTACCATTCTTCCTTTCTGCGGAGCTCTTCCGCCTCTTCTTCGTCCTTAACCGGCCGTTTTTCTGCAGGGGCAGTACCAGCTGGCCAGCACTGTGCTCCCTCCTTCCTGCTTCCCCCACGGGGACCCTCATCGCGCCTCTGCGGTTCATTTTTTGAATTCTTCCACGGCAAAAAACAACCGCAAAAACCGGCACCGGAGGCTTTGTGCTTCGACCGATAGCCTCCTATCCGCCGTTTCTTTCGGAAACTCGGAGGACGCGTTGTTCCTGCCAACTCTTCGATTTATTAACGCGATTTACCTTTAAATTTATTTTATTTATTTATCGATGAGGTAAACCATGTTTGGTTTACATAGCATATATTAGTATAACACTTTGCAATTAATAATGAAATATATCGTTACGTTTCATCTTCAGATTAAACGTTAATTATCTTGATAAATAATGAGTAGACTGCGGATCTTTATGCATTTATAGTAAAATTGAGTAGATGAAGCTCAAACTTGTTGAAGAATTTAGAAAATTCAACATGTCAACATATGATTCCTCCTCTATTCAAATCGTTAACCCCTTGCCTTACAATATCGTGTCTGACTCGTGACGAAAATTCTGGACAGATTCTGATAAAAATATATATGTTAATAATTTCCTTTAAACCGAAATAAAATGTAACGTAAGTTAATGTACAGCTATTGGAGAACGTATAGGCATACAATAGATATAAATGTTTCCCTTCTTGAGGAAATTATGATCTACAAAAAGGTTCTAATCACTCAAAACTGTAAAATACACCGTAGGACAAGGTAAGTAAATCCATTTATCTTTAAATGACCGATTTTAAATACAATTCTTCAAATACAATTCTTTTGGAAGTGGTTCGAAATTCAATGCTATTGCTAAATGATAGCCATTGATTTTATGAAAGTAAAACAACAAGCGATAAACGGTGTACAAAATATGTATAAACAGATGAAAATTTGGTGGCTTCGGAAAGCGGAGTCCTTCTCGGAAGGGACAATGGTAAGGTGACGAGTGTGTTGAGCCAAGTGTTCAGTATCGATAGTCTAGCAAGGTTTGTCTAGAGTTATCAAGGGGACCGCGTCCGGCGTTTTCCCATTTCGGCAACGTTACACCGGCTTTGTTTCCCGGACTCGTTATCAGCGGCCACCCAGCGCTGTCGAACCGCCGCGCCAGCGCAGGTGCTTTCGAAATGACAGTGTCGGCTGTCCAGATAAGCGGCGAGTCCGCGAGTCTCGAGTTTTATCTGCGAGACGATTAAGAGTCGTGGAAGTCGCTCGGGTGTCTCGTCTCTTTGTAAAGAGTGACTGGCACGCCGAGATAACCCTTTGATCCAATCCTAGGAAAGGGAACTAAGTTGGTATCTCGGTATAGTTCCTGATGACCGAATAGGACCTATATCAAACCAACCTTTCCCATAGGAAGTCATGTAAAAATAATTAATCCGTTCTCATGTAAAAAAAAACTCCTATTGATATTATACCTACATTAATGGGGTTGTAAAATAATTGAAACACTGTTTAAACATATGAATAAAAAATGAAATTTTATTATTATAAGCTGTAAATCGACAGTCCGCCGCCGTATATATTGTTCATGTACGCTTCAATCCCGGCCATCCCTTACATTATAGATTTTTAAATTTAAACTCTGCTTAATGCTAAAAAAGAACAAATGATATTCTATTCCGGGGGAGAAGTGTCCCCTTGCAATAAAACCTGACATTCTGGTGTTTTATTTCGCTTTTCACTACTTTGTTTCCGTCTTCTTCTCAGGATGTTTCTAAAGTGTGACATTGTCTGGTCTTCCCAAACGATGCTATTGCGATTTGTTTGAACTCTGTTGGAGTGGTATTTTTCAAAATTCACACAGAAAATTGTTGTCGTATACCGAGCAAAATTTGTCACGTTCAAACGGGACGTATTCCGAATTGGATGTACTCCAAAGGAGACGTATACCGAGGTACCACTGTATAGTTCGATTTAGAAACGATTTATCGAATGTTTCGAGGAGCGAACAGTGGTATGGCGATTTCTGCAGGCGAATGGTAAGTTTCTTTCGCAAGGATCGTTTCCGCGGCCAGTAAAAAAGAAATCCTCCGAATGTAGACAATCCTACGACCATCGTTCGGATTGTCCGCGAGTTGTTCGACACCTGTAACGACTGCGCAGTTGTTGCTCGTGGTTTCTCGCGTCGCTGGCACCGGCGCGACGGTTCCTGTCGCCGTGGTTTTTACAAGCCGGTAAATCGAGAATAGGGAAAAAGGAATTGTCGCGTCTCCAGCTTTTTTTCCGAGAGAGATAGTCTAACTGATCGCGGTACACGCGGTTGTCGTTCGTGTTACGCTCGGAGCGTATTCTAGGCGCGAGCTGCTTTATAAGCCGCCAGCAGAGAAAATCGGCGCGGTTCCGGTGCAACGACTCGCGCAGTTTTGCCGCGTTCGAGCTGCCGTTCGATGCACACGAACACCGGCGAACGGAGCTCAGAAAAAGAGAGACAAGTCCGGACCACGAGAGTGCAATCGTAAAACCTCCGCTCCCGGAACATTCCCGGGCGAGCGCTCCGCTCGCGTGCCGGCCGCATGCAAAACCTGCGGAACGCCTTTCCTGTTCGCATTGGAAAACCCTCGGAAAATGCATTCAAAATTTCAGATTATACTCATTTGTGTCAAGAACGAAAGTTGAGCCGATTACATTCAACATTCAATATCAATTATCGTATAATTTCACTCATTCGCATCGGATGACGCGTATATGCGTGTCCACGTTCTTCAAAGTTCTGTCTTAAAGTAAATGAACACCATGAATAAATGAATTTATTTTCAGATATTTTACGACGGACGTTTCAAGAGCTCGACATATTATTCGGTTAGTAAGTTGAAATGTTTAGTTGAAATAATATAGCTTTCCTAAGCCTATTTTCTACAAACTGAACGAACGTTTATGTAGAGAGCAATTTTACTTTTTACTGAAATTCTTCGTTGTCGATCGTAAATTACTGAATAGACTTTTTAATGATTTCGGCGCATAGGTTCGATCTAATTTTGACTAACAAGCAATTTTGCAAATTTTTAAATTATTCTTAACGTGTCGATCCGGATATGGATCCTTTTCAAGAGAAATTGCGTCTGTAAAAAATCGTACTTGACTTATTTACTTTTTACTCTTCTACTTATTTAACCCGTTGCCGTAGCTTTTCTTTTTACAGTTACAGCGATTAGAACGTCTTTATGGACAAAAATTTCGTAGAATTTTGCTTAAAGTTAAAGAATTAATGCTTATAAATATTGATTACAGTATTTCATCGAGAATGAAACGCGTAACATTCGTATTTGTTAGACTTTGTTAAAAACCTTCATCGCGAGTCTGGCTCGTCAAAGCACGGCAACGTGTACGAACATCTTGAGGAGACAGTGTACAATAAAAAATGATTCGAGAGGCTAACCAAGGCATCAACGCGTAACCATATGTCGAAGACGCTGGCTGAAGTATTCGTGATCCAGCAGGTGACTCCGGTAGCAGTTTCTCGGAGCGATTAGCGTGACACAGCGATCAGTCTTCATCGATTCGAGTGCCCCAAGGCCAGCGATTAGTTCGAATCGAATTCCGCCGGTTAGCGATCGATGGATGGTCCTTAATCGACGCGCGGATCGTTCGAGGAAGATTTGTATTGCGCCGTTCGCGGCTCATCCGGTGCCTTTCGGCCGTTCATCCCCGGACATTATGATTACGCCACGATACGACCGGGCGCATTAAATAGAAATAAAATAAATCCGAGCTCTCCGAGAGTAGAGACGAGTCTCGAGTCCAGTAAACGAAAGAATCCCCGCAGGCTTCTGCATATTACACGGCGAGAGGCGGCCAGCCAGGCAGAAAACGCATGCCAACCTAAGCCAAGCCGAGCCAGTCGTCGGGGATGTGATCTCGAATTCCCTCGTAAAACGCATCCGCGCCGCTGCTGTAGGCTGATTCTTAAAGGAATCGGTGCAGCTGCAGTTTTACAGAGCATCGAGCATCGTCTGCCTACGATTTCTCGCGCCCAGACATCGATCATCCAATCAATTTTATTTTCCCTTTCGATTCTCTATCCCTTCTTCCTTTTCCCGTTCAGATTGCGAAAAATCAAATCACCGCTAGACTTCAGCGTGGATATTATACAATACATCGTGTTATTTTATTGTGTGTCCATATTTTTTCTAATGATTCAATGTCGATGGAAAACGTTTATTCTACAATCTATGAAAATGAAAATCTCCAGCTCCCATGCCAACTCCACCAAAGATTTTCTACGATATTCGACAGCTTTCATTTGCCTTTCATTCACAACTTTCTACGTTTTATTCGAACGGAGAAGTTTCGTTTGCACATGTTGGTTTAGAAGCTGCGCTTTTGATTTATTTCGAGACTCGCTAGCCGACGTGCAGGGAACGCGAATTATTATTATCATCGCGCAAGGATCGATGACTTCGGGCTCGAGAAGCGGGTCGATGCACCGCGAGATTAACGCAGAAACAATCTCTCCTTGTGGTTACATTGAATCTCTTTCTCGTGGTGCCTTTATCCCAGCACGGACAGCAGGTACACAGGTTCCAGCGATGTACCGCGATAGCCGTAAAGCCAAAACACGTGTTTCGCCAAAACGCGGCCCACGACACCACTAATTCCTTATCTCCGGACTTCCTTTACAATTTCGTTTATCGACGCTAATGGACCGAGCCACGAAACAGAACGTATATCACGAACAGATCTTTTCATTTCGAACGCCCTTGTCGAAGGATTACGTGTCTCCAAAAACAAAAGAAAATTCTTCTAGCTGGTAATGATGGGAACAAAACTGACAAACGAAACAAATAAAAGATCGCATCTCTAAAAACAACGCCATTCGATCGGGATAATCGAATTAAAAATGCTCTCGGGTTCTCGTGTGCCTACCAACATGTTAACCCTCCATTGCATTCCGTTCCCAATTGGGTACTTAAATTTCAAATGTTTTATAGTAAATTAAGCAGACAATACTGAAGACTTAGACTAAATAACATTTTCTAATAAAATTATATTATTTATTTCATGACCACACTCATTTTTAAGTAGACTAACAGGCATATATATAAGGAAAGTGCATAAGTGCATTCCCTTAATTTAAATCTGCCGCGCACTTACGAACGCGGCCGATGATAAATAGACAAGTGACATCTGGAACACGCGACCAAGCGTATGAGACGAAGTTAGCGAGATTAATAAAATTGTGCAATTAAAATTGTTCAAGTAAGATTGTACAAAGGAATTGACATCAAGGAAAGAATAAACTTTAATGTCGTTTCTCTTTGTTACAGGTAGGAACAGAATAAAGTAATGTGATTGTGAATCATAAGTTACGAATAAATTGACCTCTTTGTTACAGAAACTCAGTACTGTTTGTTTGACTGTGTCAATCCCAACGATAAAACAATCCCATTATATATATATTTTTTTCAACTCGTCACAAAAATTCATGCAATAGAGGGTTAATTTTTCCAGACGCTATGTATGCTGTACATAAAATGAAGCATCACACAGGCAAAACAAACAGCTTCGATCGGCTGCGAAAATTCTGCGGAACTAAACAATGCCGGAATTTGGCACTCGACCGAAACCGGTGGGCAGAAGGTCGCCCCTCGTAAAAAATGCTGGGACTTAGCGAACGCGGTCGAGTCTGTTGGCCAGCGAATTTGCAGTGCGCCTACCTGCGCGCGAGATCACGGGTGCACGTACGGAATCGCGAATCGAGGTGTGCGTGGATTCGCAGGCGCGTGTGCGTGCACGTTTAACAGCGAGGAGGGGTACTGACCGCGCATTCCATGAGGGAGGTGACCGCCTCGCTTCTCATCTGTAAGAACCTCTACCAGCTCCGCCTTGAGCTGAACTCGAACATGGACGCGGAGGCGCAGAAAAACGACGAAAAAGTGTTGGAAATCGTTCGGCGCGGCCGTTCCTCCGCGAATTATCGCGCCATTGTTGGCCTATTACCGATCGCGGCGCCGAAAACGAGAGCAACGAGAGACGAACGACAGTGTCGAACGGCACGCACAATGTGTGTGCTCGGTATCACGGTTAGTCAAGGAGTTCGCACGTTCATCATCGCATTATCTCCGGCGATTCTTGTTCGTTCGCAACATTTTCATGAGCGCACTCGCGTCGCTTTCCATGCGGGTCCGTATACGCGCGCGCGAAGATCGGCCGGACGTTCGCTCACGCAATCGAGTTCGCAGCCGTATCATTACAGCTGGACTAACGTTTAGTTGTTTTTCACGAGCCGCTCCTCTTAATCGTATAATCAAGTTTTTGCGCGTTCCCCGGCTGGTCCCTTCGCCATCAGGCGAACGCCTGTGCCGGTGAAATTAATTTCCCGATAAATGACGGTCTCTCGCGTTCGACCGAGAGCGATGGACGGATCGGAAATTTGGATAGTCGAGTCGAAATTAGCGTGTGGAATCCGGAAAAGTTGCCAAGAGCGAATGAGAAGGGCGAAGGAGATAGCGAGAGAAAACACTGTTAGCAAGGGCTAATGTAATCGGGAACCTGCGATCGATCTCGAGAATTCTATTAAATACAATTACCGGTCCGCCGTAGGCTTATTACGTTAACCGTAAGGCGTCTGGTGGCATCATCGATCTAACCGCGCGCACAAAGACCCGAGAGATCTCTCGGCAGCCACGGTGTGCGCCAGTTGGCCGTCGTCGATCGATAATTCAGTCCAACTAATTGCCAGGCTACGATTGCCGTGAACACACTATTACGATCCTGTCGACGTGCTAGCGAGAACGCTATACCGGCCACGGGACACGATTCCAACGGCAATATCCCCGTGCTCGAACACAAGCCGTACAAGTACCGCGGCGTGCTAACGTAAAATGAGCAAACGAACGACATGGTCCACCCACGTTCTAACCTACATACACCACCTCTTCCTTTCTCTCTCTCTCTCTCTCTCTCTCTCTCTCTCTCTTTCTCTCTTTCTATAGTACTACCATTTTCTCGAGACAGATTGTAACACCGTTCCTCGTCACCCGGCTAGGTACACCCTGCGAGAGAGAGCCTTATCGCAACCAAGATTCCTATCGCGCCCATGGGTTCTCTTGTTTTTTAACCTCGGACTTCTCAGACAGTGATTGAAACGCCCGTTCGCGTCAGAGCATGGAATTTTGTGTTCTTTGTGCCCTCGAGAATTTTCGAAACCTTGGCATCCTCTTCTTTCATACGGATAGTTACATATTTATTATTCTTCGGGATCCATAGTGTCCCCCTTTTGCATTCCCCTATTAGTTTGGAATGTTAATATTTTTTCCTTCAATCCTCTTTCAGGAATAATTCCTCGGAAAAAATATCCCCACACGCGCGGCAATCCATCCCCAACCACGACATGAAATATCAGATCGGCAATGGTCTCTCGATGCAGCCATAATCTTCCACAACTATAGCACGATAACTTTTGGTATATCTAGACCAAGAGTTTCTACTACTACAATCAGAGTTGGGCATTGAAATAAAAATTTTGGATAAAGTTGGTTTAAAACCCACTTGGAAAAAACGCACTTTATTCGAAATTTTTATTTCAATAAAATTTTTGCCCAACTCTGACTACAACCCGTTTATATGCTAGGTTTATCGTTAATATTGAAGTCTCTGAATGTTTAACACGTTCCGCTGGCGGTACACGCTGATGTATTTATTTGATGCGATGAAAACATATATTTTATAACAAGTTTAAGACTGTAGATATTATAAAAAATACAATTTGAAAAATTTTCCAACAATTTTGAATTTCATGTACTTAATTTTGCTATAAATGCATAAAGATCCGCAGTCTAGTGTGATAATATATCAATCTCTAGTCAAAATATCGAATGGCTTGAATGAAAAGCCGAGCAAAAACGGCTTGGCACGGAACGTGTTAAAGCATTAATGAGGAAGAATAAATGTCGGAAAGGAAGAAATCCAAGAGTAAAATTTCGCTCTGGAAATTAACGACCCTGGATGCCAACGGAGGGTTAAAATAATCCGAGACACCATGGTACGGCTGCTTACTGACATTCTGCATATTACCGCATACCCAGAAAATCGTTGCAGCGCAAACATTTGCTCGCGGCTTTTTCGCGTATCTGCCGAAGGAGACAGTGCAAACAACGGTCGAATCGGAGACGTACGCTAAAAAATCAGTGGACGTACCGGTACCGACCGGTGGCAGCTCTCCGGGCACGGTTTTGTTTCCTCGTCGGATCTCTCCATCGCAATTCACCGGGTGTTCCGCTAGCCGAGTACATTGTGTGGGCGATCTCGCGCGAGCCTGTGCCTGCCTGCCTGCTTGCCTGTGCCTTTCTTTTCTTTTTCCCCCGGTTGGCCCCTGCTTATTGTCAGGGTTGAACCTGTCCGTTGGAAAAATCAAGGGCACGCTCCCTCGTAAATTTGTCCTCGCGATACTAGGGACTTTCGAAGCCGCGTGACTCGCCCCTCGGAGCTGCGTTCTCCTCGAACCGTTAACCCTTTGCACTCCGAATTATTTTTCAATTTTGTTGTCCACAACTCCCCACTATTTCAAGCGTTTCATTTAAAATTTACTTCAAAGGACAGTTTCTTCGCTTCTACTTATTTTAAATAATTTTTCTACTAATTATTAGACTGCGGATGTTTATGCAATTTTCAATTTCTGTAGACATATTTTAAGAAAGTACCAATAAAATTCTATTTTCACTGGTAATAGCATTTGTAGATCAAAAATTAGATCCAAAATAAATAAAAATCGTGCTAAATTCCATTGAATTTAATGCTCCAGCATTTTCTGAAAATTTTTAAAGATCCGCAATCTATTAATTGTATTAAATATAGCTCTGAAACTTTGTTGTAATTTATATTTGTGGAAATTATATTAGTTTTTAACTAAAAAATATGACTTAAATAAATAAATGAAGAACCAAATACATATAAAAACACGTTTCATTTACATTTTCCTTTCTCCGATGTCGAGTCACACTCGACAAAGAAGGGTTAAGGCGCGCCGGAACTCACGAGTGGACATCGATTCTATGTATAATAATATAATTCTGCTTTATTCGTGATCACTAGACTGCGGATCTTCATGCATTTATGGGGAAATTGGTTGGGTGAAATATAAAACAGTAAAAGATTTCAAAAATTCAAGAATATTGTAATGTTGCTTTTAATGTAACAAAGTTGTTAAGGGATGAAATCAATTTTTATGTTATTCCTGCTTCCGACAACCAATGTAAAACATTTTCATTTTGCATGAAGATCCGCAGTCTAGTGATCGCTTTTTCTGATTCACAACTATTTTCGAAGAGCAACAACGAGGCTGCATTGATAGTTCCTTTCATCAGGAATTCAGTGACGATAAATTACTCAAGATGGCTACCTTGAAGATGTCCATGGTGAGTAACGCGGATTTCATGCATTTATGACAAAAATGGGTACGTACAATTTCTAGCAGTGGACATGTTAAAAATATTTAAGGACGTCAACGTATTAGTTTCAGCTTAATAGAATAATTACAAGAAGAATACAATTTCTATTTAGCTCCTGTGTCCAGCAATCAATGCAAATATTTTTTATTTTGCATATATATCCGCAGTCTAATCGCGAGCTCTGTCGTTCCAATGAAGCATCTATCAAGACGAAATAAGTTCTCATCAAGAATCGGAAAGATTGACTCGAGTTTCTCTGTGAATGACGTGGACAATCACGGAAGAAAACCGTGAAGATTTGACGACCTTTAAGAGATACTTTTTCTAGATCCCTGTCGGCTGATAAACACGATGAAAATATCATGGAAATCGGTTAACGTTGCTGTCAGATAGAAACTGCGACTAGACCCGCGGCGGACCTTCGATAGCAAGAAACAGATCCGCAAAAACAGTAGTAATTTCCTTCTTTAACGATCTTAATAAGTTGTAAATGCCGTGTGCCGTGGTTCTCTCCGATTCCCTCGATCTCCCATTTTAAATTGCGCCTCGAGTCGGTTCTGTGATAAATGCATAAAATGCATAAAACCCGCAGTCGATGGACCAAGTCGATAGACCGACGGGAGCAATCTATTTTCATGGTAAAAACGCGAGGGAGCAAGTCCGAGCGTCTGGTCGCGTCCTCGCGCATCAAAATGATGAGGGTAATGCGATGAATGGCAGTCAATTTCCTGTCATTTTCGCCGGTCCCGGGACGAGACCGAGGTGCAGGTTACTCGCGTTTTATATGTATACCCGAGGAGAGAAGATGCGGGTTAGCGTGTCTCGGAAACAAGAATCCCTCTCTCGCCACGACACGAGAGCGCACCACATTGTACGGCCGTCGAGACGTTTAACGAGCGTCGTTACGACGAACGAAAGAGGCCTCGATTAGTCGTCGATGCCATTATATACGTCGGGGCATCGTGATTCCCTCGGACGTCTTTATGCGTCGATCATGCATCGAACGTTTAAAAGGACAACCTCGCGGGGACCAGCCTTGAGAATGACCGACAGAGTTCCGTTGCTCTCGGCGCTGGTTTGCTGAAAAGACGTGATTTTATCCGACTCCTATGTTCGCCTGTTATTCATTCCCTTTTCGGAAGGCTGCGTGCATGTGCGTGGTTTACGTCGGTCCATGGACAGACAGCGGAGAAAGATAATCGTGGTGGTGTGCGGCTGTTCCGAGGAACAGACGTCCAGGGTTATTTCTACGACGATCAACGATAATAATTGATAACGGTACGCGGATGAAGAAAAATGAGGGTCCGCCGCGGCGGACAGTTTTCCTCGAAACGATGGAAATCCGAGAGTCACCACTAGTCCTCTTTCTCTCTCAGACGTGTCCCCGTACGAAGAAATATTGCGTGAGTCTCCCGCAGTTTCCCGAGTTTCCATGAAAACTAGATTGCTCCCGAGAAGCGATTCTAATTGGGACGCAACTTGAGCGGGCGAAAACGAAATTCTACCGTTCGAGATATACACGAGATGTAGGATTGGACAAGTGCGATATCTCAAGCAATCACTTGATACATATTGTCTTGCACTGTTCAAATTCGGACCACAGGAGCCACGCCCTCGCAAAACGGTCTATGGAGATAAAGCGAAAAAGAGGGATTCAGTACTGATAGAAGTCACCCTGGCAGTTGTAAAGCAGAGTTGGGCGAAAATTTAATCACCGATTGACGAATAAGTTTCTACTTCAATCCATATATATAATCGAAATTAACAATTAAACTCCTACTTTAGTCGTTAATTACCGTTAACGATTACATTCTTTTCAATTGTAATCGTCAATCGGGTAATTGATTAATGATTAACTGAAATTTCGAAATTAAATACGGAATCAAAATATTATATTGTCTATATTATACCGTCAAAACAGTATATTGTCATTTGGTCTATAATACGATCTCTATGTGCCTACTTATTACAATTTATGGCTAGACCGTGTGGCGATTAACTTCAGCAATTGATTAAATCAGTCTCCGATTTTTCGATAATTTCTTTTTTTAATCAACGATTGATGATTAACTTCATCAATCGATTGAATCAATCGTCGATTTTTCAATGATTATCTTTTTTAATCGTACACATTAATCAATCAATCTTGGTTAAAATTTTAATCGATTAATGCCCAACTCTGCTCTGAAGCTTAAGAAAAGGTACTATAATGATTTTTAGTTTTACTCCAAAGCAAACCCCATACACATCTATGTTTGGTGTGTAACACAACTCGTAACTCGCATTGTCCAAAGCTGATTCGAGCGTTCTCCGACGCTCCACGCGTGCAAAATCGCTCGAGTCAGCGTTCGCGGGTTGCGTAACGACTTTCGCAGCGCAAGAGACGAGAGGTTCAATTAGCATGGGAAGTGGGGGGACACGGCGATAATTCGACGAGGGGGAGGGGCGAGATATCGAGCTGGAACGAGCGAATTCCCGGGACAGCGACGTTACACCTGTGCTATCCACTTTCGACGAGCGGCAGGCCGCTGCTATGCCGATTCGTACCACCTGCGAGAGCGCACCTTTCACAGAGACTCGAAACACGGCCTGCGGGGAGAGGGCACACGAAGAGCCGACTCTGGCCCGCGTAATAAACTTTCTCTCCCCGAGAGTCTCGCTCGGCCGTTCGCCTACTCTCTTTCTCTCTTGCTCAAGTTTATTCGCTTCAGTGGGACGATAGCCAAATTAATATTCAGATAATCCATGACTTGCATTTGTTAACAAAATAAGAAGAAATAAATGTGTATATTGTACAAAAAATATCATCTATTATCAAATAAAATACCTATTCGAATTGTCGGCTGTTCGCCTACTCTCTTTCTCTTTTGCTCAAGTTTATTCGCTTCACTGGGACGATAGCCAAATTAATATTCAGATAATCCATGACTTGCATTTGTTAACAAAATAAGAAGAAATAAATGTGTATATTGTACAAAAAATATCATCTATTATCAAATAAAATACCTATTCGAATTGTCGGCAGTTCTCCTACTCTCTTTCTCTTTTGCTCAAGTTTATTCGCTTCAGTGGGACGATAGTCAAATTAATATTCAGATAATCCATGACTATATTTGTTAACAAAATAAGAAGAAATACATGTGTATATTGTACAAAAAATTGCATCTATTATCAAATAAAATAGCTATTCTAATTGTCGGCAGTTCGCCTACTCTTTTTCTCTCTTCCTCAAGTTTACTCGCTTCGCACAGTGGGACGATAATCAAATTAATTCATGATTTTCATTTATTAATAAAATAAGAAAAAATAAATGTGTAAATTGTACAAAAAATTGCATCTATTATCGAATAAAATAGCTATTCCAATTGTCGGCCGTTGGCCTACTCTTTTTCTCTCTTCCTCAAGTTTATTCGCTTCGCACAGTGGGACGATAATCAAATTAATCCATGTTTTTCATTTATTAACAATATATGAAGAATATTATCAAATAAAATACCTATTCTAATTGTCGGCCGTTCGCCTACTCTCTTTCTCTCTTCCTCAAGTTTACTGGCTTCGCACAGTGGGACGATAGTCAAATTAACCCTTGTATAGTGAACCGGGTACCCGAGTACCGATTTACTGTATTTCTTTCAACAATTTGTTAATGTTCCTCTAAAAGTATTACAAAATTTCTCTGAATATCCATTCTTTACTCGCTAATACATTAATTTATAGTCTTATAATGAGAAATTATGTTCTAAATAATCTATTCATTTTGGCTAAATAAGAGTTAATCCATGACTTGCATTTATTAATAAAATAAGAAGAAATAAATGTGTATATCATACAAAAAACTGTATTCATTATCAAATAAAATACTTAATGTAAATGAACCCCAGGTCTGGGCTCTCTCGGCCCATGAAGCCGGTTAATCGAGGTCCTACCGCATTACGAAAATCGATTTTTGATCGCAGTGGGACCGTTTCGTCTGACTGTGTGCCGATCGTGTTCTCTTTCGTTGTCTCTTCCATTGTTGCTCCGTTGAAATAAACGACGAGCACGAGAACGACGACGACTCGAAGGAGAGGAGACGAGACGACGAATACGAGGAGGCGGCGTAACGAGGCATCTCTTCCTGGTGCGCGCTGCTTTAACGAAGGCACGCGTAAACGGGAGGAATGCGGGAGCTGGCGCGGTGGCTCGCTGTCGTGCCGGTTTGCTCCTTTGAAAAATCGCGGCGCGTTAATACGCGGCTGCGTCGACTACTCTCGCGGCTTTAACGAACCGCGAGAGCCTGGCCTGTTCTGGCTTGCACAGCTAGCTCTATGCACTTGCACCATTAACGCCTTTCTCTCTCTCCGAAACCCAGACCTTTCGGCTTTTCCTTTTCTTCGACCGTGATGGCACGCTTCTGCGAGCTGCTGCCACGCTGCGCTGCACGAATGATGACAGATTCTCGACTGACACCTCCGGAATGCCTCGTGTGCCTCGGCACGTATATTAAACACGCTGGAAAAATGATCTGACGTTGTGGAAGAACGACAAATTACCACTCGTTGCTAAAATCAGACAGGGATTAACGGGACCCGGACGATTAACGAACGGGAACACTATTTTATTACCCTTTCGATTCGCTGACTTCTGAACCCTGGATGCTTCCGAGAACGCGCGGAAGAAGTAAAATTGATGCAACCAGGAATTCCGCGATTTTCGTCGAAAATAAAAATTGCCTGCAATGATTGTAACATGTAGCATAGAAGATTCTGTTTTTCGAGCAATAATACGAGTAACCGTATATCGACGACTCTGAATTCCATGAACAAACCATAAATCCGCAGTCTGATAATTAAGTAACTAGCGAAGCTGAAACAATTATTTGTAAAACCGCAAATCGCGGAAGGATTTCGCGACTATTTTCGCAGCAAACTGATGCCATAAGGCGCGGGTATGCGATCATCTGCTAGAACAAACAGAAGCCGCACCACGCCCGACGAAACTAGATTCCTAGCGCGATGGTTCTGATATAGGTCTATCTGGCAGGCTAGTCCGAAGCGTTAATCTAGCTCGATCTGGATCCTGGGACCTGTAACCCGGTTTAACGGAGATCTGTCCTAGCCTAGATTCCTCTGGCGATTTTTCTACAGATGTTATCTACGAGGAGAACAGCTCGGCGATTCGATCTCCGTAGACATCGTATCGATTGCATCTATCACGGTTTTTCTGTGATATTCTATGTAGAATCCCGGGTGACTTTTCAGGTGGGTACCGGGGATCCGTTGTTGGTTTGCGAGACCTCGAGTGGCCTCGGGTAATTACGGCCAGGCCGGGTCCTCGCTTCCGATCGCAACAGCGAAACGCACCGGACGACGACGTTACAATCGTCCCATTAGCCGGCGATTCCAGCAATGTGGACGAACCGCGACGAACGACCTTCTCAAGGTCCGCTGCGTTCTACCCCAGTTATAACCGCGAGGGCTCGCAGAACTACCTCGCTGAGCTTTTTGCTAAGCCATCTGTCGCGGACCATTCCGCGCCAGGTTCTAAGCTAGTACAGTGTAGGGCTGTAACTTTTCCGAAGCTTCGAAGACTTCGAGGCTTCGAAGGATTCGAAGGAACGAAGGGAACTTCGAAGTTTCGAAGCAGCGAAGTCTTCCAAGTGCTCGGAAATACAGATTTTGGTATAACCGTTATTCTACAGAAACCGAAATAAATGCCGGTATTTTTCAGTTTTTCTAAAGTTTAAATTTTTCAATAACATATACCAATGTTTTCGGCGCACTGGTTCGATCTAATATTAGTATAAGTATTGAAAACATTGGTATATGTTGTTAACAAATTGTCGATCGAGATAAAGGAAACAGTTTAAATTTTTTAGTTTTAGTAAAACTCTCCGTGCGGAGGAACAAGCGCGAATCCGAATTCAGATAGGTAAACTCTCTATCGACGACCGTTTCTTTCAATCTTCTAATAATTTACTATGGAGGTTTGAAATTCGATACTTTGATTCTCATCGCCTTCGAATTTTCAGAAATCGGCTTCGAAATTCGAAGCTTCGAAGCTTCGAAATCTTCGACCTTCGAAGGAAAGTTACAGCCCTAGTACAGTGCCGGAGACAGCCCATCAGTGCACGCCAAGGACGTAAAGGTCCAAGGACCTGAAGCAACCGGGACCTACAGGACCCAGAAGTTTGTTCTTCGATTGCAGAGATGAAGGATCGGTTGAATTCAGAGCGATTCATTCAGTAAATTACTCTGATTTTGTAGGACCTCATGGGTCGTCTGATGTGGGAGATGTAGGACATCTGGGATACCGACTCCGCGGGTAGCCCGTTCGATTCGATCTAGCCATCGCATCGATTTCGTCAGTTTCATTTACGGGAACAGTTACTCGCGATCACTTGCTGCGGATGATTGCTACGAGCTTCGCTTCGAGACGCGATTATTATCCTTGTCGTGATCTCACCGCTTCGAGAATCCTTTCAGAAAAATTCACAGCAGATTCTCAATGCCATCGAGCATCGACGGCGATACTCCAAACAATTTTTGAATCGATTCCGGGAGCCTGGATTGGAAACGGTGCAGGATTCCGCGGGATCGTTTATGGAACATCACGGTGTCGGTCTCAGTCGATTAGCTCTGGTGAGAGGCCCGAACAATAGCTCGAGGAGGAAGAGGAAGCTTGCTTTCCGAGTTTCACGGTAGCTGATTGCGCGCCTCGCATCGATATCTCGAGTATCGTCTTTGTAACGCGTTCTTCAGTGTGGCGCAACGATCTTCCGTGAAGTTAGAGCAGACGCGTTTCGATGGGAGCATAGACATATAGAGATAGACTGAGCCGTCTTACGGGCGAGTTGAAGCCCACAATGGCGGCGCAGGGTGCAAAGAGTGTGAGAGAGAGAGAGCAATAGCCGGAAGGTGTATTGCGCTCTCTTTCTTTTTTTTTTATTAAGCATTTCAGATCTCAACTGAGATCTATTTCTGCTGTATTAAGGTAAATTACAGTAAATACATATTCATATATACCTAGTCTACTTTAAATCAAATTAAATTCGTAGTTTACAATGTTTCAGGAAATTGAAAATAAGAAAACAAGCTTCAATGTTGGGTCGGGCAACTAACATTTCCAAGCATAAGGGTAATTGAAGTTTAATTTTACGCAGTTGGTGAATTAAATTAGATCGCTGCAAATCGAAGAAGCTACATTGCCAAACAATATGATTGATATCCTGACTGCTGTGTCCGCACTCATACATCGGATCACTAATAATTCTTACACGAAATAGAGACGCTTTAAGGCTATAATGATCGGCTCTGCACCGATTAATAGATACTATAAATTCTAATTGAGTTGTGCGAGTGAGATAGAACTACTCCGGCCGCCATTGTAGGCTTCAGCGCTTCGTACAGGCCGCGCAGTCTATCTCTATGTCTATGGATGGGACACGGAGGCTGCAGGCGATATCGAGATCACGGAAAATCGATTCCCCGGAGACGCCAGCGAATCTCCGATTTCAATCTCGACCGTGTGTGGTACAGTTAGCGACCGACACGACGACCAGAGAACACCGAGTGACCTATTTCCGCGACACCAGTCTGATCGATGCCACCGTGGAGACACCTATTACCGCTGCTAATCACCGAGAAACCGGCTAATTCGCGAACGCTGTCCGCTTCTTCCGACACGGACAGTTACAAACTGCGGTTACAGACGTGTCCGACTATCTTCTTTTTCTAAGCTGCCCGACCGCGATCGAGCCGAGGACAGAAAACGGATTATATTAGGCGATCGCAGGTGTCTTGTCGTTTCTTGTTGTATCATCGTGTGTACAAACGAGCATACACAGTCTTCAGCCATGTCCTTTTCGGAATTGTTTGCTAGCTTCGTCAGGGGTCTGAGTGACACTCGGTGTCACTGTGTCTTGATGAAGCTACATACAACAAGCCTTAATGAACGACGAAAGCTGCGACAACATGTGACCTAGACAGGATTTGAATCGCGTAGCACGATACTCTATTTATTCGGAGGGAGAAATTCTGCATGGAAAGCGCGGATTTTCACGTTGCTGCTTCCGCGATCGTGGCAATCAATGATCGTGGGAGACACCAAGCAACCGGCAGTTCCGCGTCACTGTATCATTTCCATTTCTGACGCCATGCGAGTCAACGCGTCGGAGAAATTGACCGGGATATTAATGCGGGCTCATCAGGAAGCGACTCTGCTTCCTCGTTTTCGACGCACAATTGCACGCGGTTTCTCACGTCTCGTAGAAACTTGATGTGCTATTAAGGGTTAAGACACTTGATGTTATATTGGCAGGATTCTGGTAGTACCCGCAAAGATTTAAAAATTTCTATAATAAAAATTAATTAAAAATAATAAAACTATAACATCATTCTAGCAACGTTTGCTACTTTTAAAGCTGTAGGCTTGACCCCTAGCCGTACCTTTTCTTTTATAGTTACAGTGATTAGAACGTCTTTATCCCGAAAAGTGTCGTAGAAGAGAAGAGACAATTTATATTTTTCGTATGGCTACATTTATTTGAATGCTTAAATATTGATTACAAACGAATCAAATCTTATTTCATCTAAAAAATTAGTAAGTAACATTAAGTAACATTAACAAAATTAGCGTAACATTCATATTTGTTAGACTTTGTTACAACCCTTCATCACGAGTCCTGTCAGTCCTTCAGCGTAAGCGACTTTTGTGGAAAGCGAGGACCGAAGTCCCATCAAGGAAAACCACTTTGTTACACTTTAGTGATAGAGTTATATGTGCACAACTATTTATAATTTATATCTTCAACACTGTACACGCGGTATTGTTGCATTCCACTGCAATAATAAAGTCCAACAATCATTCTAGATCCGTGATCTACTGGTCATCCGAGTACCATTTCAGTTTTCCCACCAACAGCGATCCAGAGTGTAAATTCGCGGGAATAGGATCCTGTGCATGCTCGAAACGCTGCGACGATTGAGAGGCTGGCGGTTTATCGCGTGTCTAACGGGGAAAGTTTGACAGTCGTGTAAAAATCTATCGACGCAATTTCGATGCGGAATTCCTCCGTGTTGGATCGCGAAGATCCAGCGCGCTGGAGAACGGCTCTACGGAAGGAGGAAAGAAGCGGTTCTCGAAGGACGAGAGAGGTTCGGTAGGCGGCGTGACCTTGACCCAGGCAATCAGGCATCCTCGGAGCCGAGGCAACCGCTGCTGGCACACATTCCCGCGGAACTATACCGTGGATCGCGAGGAGGCGACCTTCCACTGTGACCCGATACCTTCGACCTCTCTTAGTCACAATGCCCGAGGATCACGATGGCGGCCGAGTAGGCCACGACAGCCTGTGCACGGTGAATCGAGGACGTTGGGAAGGATAATCGAATCCCGAACCTCGAACTGGATCGGCCAGCTAGTTAGCCAGTCATTTTACAAACCAACGGGACACCTTTTGTACAAGCTAGAACGAATCTCTAGTAATTAGATCCAGCGACCTCTTTCTCCCCGAGGATCCATCAGTTTGGGTCTTTGGTTCGGAGGGATTTTGGCCGAGTCCTAGGTCGTTTCTCCGACTGAATAGAGCACGATGATATCGCGCGAATCGGTGAAAAACTATAGAATAGACTATAGACGATGGAAGACCCTCTTCGCCGCTTTGTCGAGCGCACGGATTACCCGATTAACCCTTCCTTCATCCGGAACGCTAGATCCTATTCGATCTTTCGCTGGTAGTTTAACCCTTACACATTTTCTCATTCGACTGTTTAATCTTCGGAAGCTTTTTTCGTGCCAAGCAGGCCTACGAGAATTAGCAAGAGAAGCTTTGCTTTTCTAAATACGTGTCGATGAAACAACGAAGCGTCTAGTTGTATATCGTTAATACTGAAAGGATTAACGCACAGAATGCGAAAGGTCGAGTTTCGTTGGATTGCTGACGTACTCACGAGCTAGCGGTTGTCTGAATCTGCTGGTAGCTTACCTGTAACAGAAAGGAAGGAAATCGATTAGTCGATGGGAACGTGAATCGTGTCTCGGTGTTTCCATATTCTATAATATTGAATAATTATCGTTCTATGATTGTACATATCCTATACTATCGAATATTTATCGTTCTATGATGGGCCATTTATCGTTCTATGATGGTCCATATTCTATAATATTGAATATTTATCGTTCTATGATGGATCCCGGTCCAATAATTTATTCTACTGATTTATAATGCGTTCATCAATAACGCCGCAATCTCGTAGTGTGCAACAACAATTGTACTTGAATTATACGATGTTGAAGCAAGTTTTAAACTAAAAGAGAGGAACCAGTTCGGCCTGTAAAGAGCTAAGAACGCATGAAGCTCGAAAGAAGAGGGTGTGGGGAGGGAGAAAGAAGCTCTCAGCTAATAAACGGAGAGTTCGTCGAGGTAGCAGCCGGTGCACGGGTTCCGCTATCCGATGTTTGAGTTGGCTGCTTACGGTCCCGAGCGAAAACACGTCAAGATGTTTTCCCAGGGCTCGCGATCCGCCCGGCGAAAAGCAAATCCGCGTGTTTGCTCACGTGAGAAAGCTCGATGGTACTAATCATCGATAATATTCAACGGTCGTGCACGATCGCCGGTCCGCGTGTAGACACTTTGCCGGCGCAGGGAGAGGCGGAGAGGGCGATCGGAAGGCAGAGGGAATCAGAGGGAACCAGAGCGAGCTAGAGGAGGGGATCGGAGGGGGCAAGGTTAAAGAGGAGAGAAATTGCGAAAAAGGAAAAACACGACCGGGCGAGAAAGAGGAGAAGGAGGATGAGGAGAAGAAGAAGAAGCAGAAGTAGAAGAAGAAGAAGAAGAAGCGGAGCGTATTTTGTGCGCGCACCTGAGAATACACACGTCTCGAATGTGCAGCGCGGATGCAGCCGCTTCGACGAGATATTCGAGTCGATCTCTTCCTGACTGCGGCGATCGCGTGCCACGGAGCTTCGTCAGCATCGAGAAATGCAGACGGGAGCCGGAGCCGAGCAAAAAGAGACGGCCGAGGGCGGCTCGTTCCAGAGAGACTGCTCTCCACGGGAAAACGAAAGAGAGACAGAGTCGGAAAGCGAAACAGAGAGAGAGAGGAAGAGCACGAGGAGGTAGGGACCATAGGATACTGTTCAGTAGCGGGGCTCTGTGCTGGGAGCGAAAGAACAAAGGGAAAAAATCCTGCGGAGAGACCCACGACGGAGTCAACCGACCGAAAAGAGACTTCAAGGTGCCGCAAGTATCGCGTAACGGGCTCCGAAGGCTCGAAAATTCGATTCGGGGTCTGTGGGACGCGGAAACCAACCTCTTTCGCCGATCGGAGGATGCACGCCGCGCGCTCGACAAACGTCTCTCGACCGTTTCGAATTTCGACGTCGCGCCGCGGTCTTTCTATCATGTTTTTTTCGGGACATTTCGAAACGGTTTACGTTGATGCGGCGACAGGAAAATGAAACCCGTTAAGGGACTCTGCTCGAACGGTTAGGCTTCTATTGTTTCGTGCTGCCACGCCGCGCCGGGGCCCATCGGAAAGGTGCATCTGTCTCTGCGCACCTGCTGCACAAGTGCATCTGGCGTCTCCGGCACCCGATCGATTAGAGAAACCCGAAATTTAGTGAGTACAGCGCTGGTCATTCAACGTAGCGGTTTTCGGATGGATTTTCAAAGTCGGGGGCCAGTAGACCACGCCCACTTGCGGCACTATGCACAAATACAGTAGAGATAACGCGGTGTTTGGATCTAGATTTTTGAACGATACGAAGTCTAGTGCGAAACAGGAGCATAGATAGGTGCACGGATCAGTGCCCTGGCATCGTTGAAGCCGAGAGCCATTAAACCACGCCCACTCGAGACACTCTACAGAGGGGGAGAGAACGAAACGGATTATTTCCGCGGTTGTAGAACTTGTTAAGCGGAATTGGTGCATTGGCCGCAAAGTGTTGGCTCCGATGGTGGAGCAGGATCGTTCCCAGGGCAAGGGAGATCTACGCGGGGCGACAGGCTCGTTCCGCGAGTTGCTATCGATCGGAGACGCAACTGGTTCGAAGAAGCTCGTTCCAAGTCGCAGGTGGGAGAAGCAGGAAGGAGCTGACGCGCGAGGCAGGCGCATAGGCTACAGTGCAGGCAAATCGCAGACGCAGGGATTTTCCCTGCGGTGTTGGCGTGCAGTGGAACGACAAGAAACGACGCGGAACGAGCGACTCGAGAGCCACGAGCGTATAAAATCCAGCAGCGGTTGGCGGCAATGCCAGGTTAAAATAAAGCGTCCGAAGTAGAGTCGATATTTATGCCGCGCAATTACGGCGCATTTTAATAAACTTCGGCCGATCGTTTGCGACGAGAATGCGCCTCTGCCGCAAACGTGTTCGCGAACCACCGCTCGAACAAGAAGAAGGGGAAGAGGAAGAACGAAGAGGAGAGAGATGAAGAAGAAGAAGAAGAAGAGCTTACGGAGAAGGAAGAGCAGGGATGAGAAGAAGGAGAGTCGTTTCATGCAAAATGGCGATTCCGCTCGGCCGGAATCGCCCTTAATTTGCGCATCGGTGGATACCCGGGGAGAGTGAGAGCGAGAGAACGGGTTCAGAGGAGCGAGAGAAACGAGAGTAAGAGATGGATTCGCGCTGGTACCGTAGACAAATGCACCTGCATTCCGTCCTACTGCATCCCGTTCAATTATCCGCCGCGCGCTCCGCAACCAACGAGCTACGAGGTCTAGGGTCAAACAAGGGTAGAGATCTCTCTGCGGGGATCCGTTCTGGTTCCGCCAAGTCCGGGGCAACTAAACCACGCCCACTCGGTCCGACAAATGCAACAGGAGCAAACATAGTGGTCTTAGGAGCTACATTCTTGGACGACACGAGGTCTACGGCCAAACAAGAGCAGAGAATGTGGAGCCTTGCTCTGGTTTCGTCAAAATCAGGAGCGACTAGATCACGCCTGTTCGGAGCATCCTGCCAGATATCATTTCTCGAAGCACCAGGATTAGCTTTTCCTGCTCCGACGTCGTTCGGAACGTCGAGGAGAGTCGTTCCATGCGAAATGGCGATTCCGTCCGAGAGGAATTGCCCTTAATTTGGCGCATCGGTGTACCCGAAGAGAAGGAGAACGATTTATAGGAGCGAGAGAAACCAGAGTAAGAGATGTATTCGCGCTGGTATCGTAGACAAATGCACCTGCATTCCGTCCTACTGCATCCCGTCCAATTATCCGCCGCGCGCTCCGGCAACCAACGAGATACGACTCGTGGGAGAGAGAAACGAGGAGAGCGACAGAGGAGAGAGGATTCGACGTGGAAGGGAGCTGGATACACTGCCGGAGCGGAATTATTTCACTCGATCATGCAATATTTATATCGAGGAGCGCGACGACTCGCGCGCTTGACTCGAATGGACAGGCCGGAAAGAAAGAACGAAAGAGGAAAACGCTCTCTCGAGTCGGCGCGGCGCGGAGCGGTGCGGAGTGGCGAAGCGGGAAGGGACAAGACGATCTTACTCTAATCGTTAGAGCACCAAGCACTCTCAGTGGGTATTCAATCGAAACCAGTTCGCCGGGTACCAGCGCAGCGACGAGCGACATTAGCGATGAGTTGTAGCTCTCGAACCTGCGCGCGCCGCACCGTGGAAAAATCGCTGCCGAATGGTCACGAGTTTATCGAACGATTTCTCAATCCCCGGACCACGGCGACAATTTCTCCACGGTGGATCGCCGCGATCGATCGATCGACTCCGCGGGAGCGTCACGCAATACGATTTCCGAATGGGACGCGTTCTCTGAACAGCCTCAGAAGTCCAGTCCGTAAGTATCACGACGTCGATCGAGAAAGGACCTTGCCCCTAGACACGCGGGCGAGCGTAGTTTATACATACAATTAGTCTGGCGCATTTTATTAAATACAGCGTCGTCCGCGGCGCATAGACAGCTCGAGGAAGTCGTCCCGTCGACCATTCCGAGGCTGTTTTCTTTTAGCGGGTCTTTTTGCGACGCTACGGGAATAATTGAAACGGCGAGCCTGCAGCGCGAGAAGGAGACGTCGTTTCAATACACAGACGATTAGCAGACAATTTGATTTGCGATAAAGCTGCGATTGAAACAGGTACGAAGAGTACGATTTGAAACGGCAGGTTTGGGAAGTGTTTCAACACCCGAGTCCTAAGGTTTTGTGGCGTCGCTTAACTTCCGACGCTTGCCACAAGATGGACAGGGAATCAAGTCTATCCCTATCCTTTCTCGCTAGTACCGGATTCCTCACCGATTTGTATATACACCGTCCTCAACCGCCTGCCAATATCTCACCGTCTAAGGCAGGGTTCGCTAGTTAGCCTTACTGATGAGTCCTCTAGCGGGTCTAGGACGAAACGCTCCTTTCCTTTTCCTCTTCTCTTTCATATCCATTCGCATCCCCACAGTTTCAATCAATGGCCAAGTATATCAGACTTGGCTCACGACCGGTAGGGGCTGGGAGAATAAGCAAAAATCAGTTCTGAGAATCTTTGTGTAAGATGAAAATTGTCTGCATCCGTTGCAAGGAAGATTTTCAATTCTTTCGAACTTCCTACTGTTTCAAATGACAGCTATTAATTTGTGTCACAAATGCATAGAATCCGCAGTCCAATTACAACAGTTTGAAACAACAACTTTCAGAAAATTGTTTGAGCCCCGAACGTCGGAGTTCTCGTGGATATTGAGTAGAAATCCTCGGACGGACGGGATCGAGAGAATTGCGATAGATCGAACAGGCGGGTATAGCTAAGCTCGTCTATGTCGACATCCGGGGACGATTCAGTCCGGTCGGTGTTCCTGTTCTGGACCAGTCCTCGGGTCAGGTCTCCTTGTTCAGCGGGGAACGAACTCTGGGGCGCGGTGACGAACGGTCGGAACGGGTCGGGACGGGTCGGGTCGGGTCTCCTCGAAGCCTGCGGGACCAGTTGGCCGGTACACGAGGGAACGGGAGGGCCGAGGAGCGGAGGAGAGCGAGAGGGAAAGGTGAGAGACGGGAGTGAATGGTGGGAGAGGGAAAGAGAGAAAAGAGAGGATCGAAGAAGGAGCATACACGGCGACTGAAAAATCCTCTACATAATTATTCGCCGCGAAGGCCGTCCTGTGCGTTACACGGCGGACGTGTTTGCGCGTGTGCGAGAGCTGAATGCACGTGCCTCCTCCGCCCCGACGGAGCGGAGCGGAGCAGATCGGAGCGGAGCTGAGCGGAGCTGAGCGGATCTGAGCGAAGCGAAGCCGAGCAGAAGTTGCAACCACCGCGCCGCGAGAGAAAGAGACCGAGACAGAGAGGAAACCTCGCGACGCGAGAAACGCTGGCCAGAAGAAGAGGGAAGGACCTGTTCCCGATATACTGGTCTTTGCGAAATGCCGCGAGATTCCAGAGGCTTCGCGATCTCGATTTTCGCCAGCCGATATCTCGGAGCATCGGCGATCGTCCCGGACCCGCGGCTCTCAGATAGTCCCCGGAGAATTACGCGACGGCTCGGTACGGTATCCGATTGATATAGATTTCCGCGGCAATTAACCGCGAAACCAAGGAAATTCCATGCATCGCATCGCATCGGTCGAAGGACTCTACCCGAGGAGGAGAGCCAGCCGGCTTCTCCTTCTCTTCTTCTTCTCCGCAGCAGCAGCTTGAAACCGTGGACGATTTACGTCTCCTTGCTTTCTCTCTCTCTCTCGGTCCGCGGCTGCGAAAATTCAAATTACACCGGATCGCCGCGGAATAGCTTCGTTTCGAGTCCGAGGATTCCCCGCTGCCAGGGCGGCTTGTTTCTTCCTCGTAAAGATAGACTTCTGGGAACGTTAACCGGTCGTCGACTTCGCGAGCTAAGCCGCGCCGGCTTCGAATAAAACATCGGCGAGCAACATCGAACTACCCTCGATCGAGATCTCGACTAAACACCTGGCTCGTCTCGCGCTTTTCCTTCTCCCCGCGAACCACTTTGCCACTGCTTAATAATTTTGGAGCGCAAGCCTCTCATACAATCATACAAATGTCCGTCTGTGTAATCGTGGAAGTGATTCATACAAAAATTGCGATTTGAAAAGACAGCACTCTGAAGAAAGATCTTTGTGAAACTCCGGTGATCGTCGTGTCTGTGTACCAGGTTCGTACGGAGTTTGAGGAGAACGTCCTTGAAGAGGAGGCTGGCGAGGAGCGGCGCTCGAAGTCAAACGAATGCAAAACGAGCCGGAAGAGCTCGGAGCGCCAGGTTCGATATTCAAATGACGTCGACCAATCGCATTCGGCCCTGTTAACCGGTCGCGCGCGTACCGATCGGTTATCGATCTTTCTCTCTCTCTCTCTCACTCTGTTACGGGCACGGAAAACGCGCTCGGGATATCGGCTTCATGGGCTCTCAGAAGCGAACAGCGGCAGCGCATCGTTGCGCATGATCTACCTACGCGATTCTATACCGGGCAGGATTTATGACCGCGAGTGGATTAAGACTGCGGGGCGAGTTTTCAAGCTAACTGACCCTGACGCGCGCGAACGCCAACCGATTATAGATCAATCGGACGTGTTTCCTACGCGCGAACGAGAAGTCGTCCTCTTTTCCGGTTAGTTAGGCGCGTCGATCTGCGCGACGCTTTCGGCTGCGATACCGTGTTCTTTCGGAATTCTCAAGGTTTCGCAAGCGTTGAGCTTGATCAGCGTGTCGGAAGTGCGTATCAGCGCGTCTTCCGATGCTGGGCCTTATGATGCTGGGCCGCAATGTTTTGCGAAACGTTGTAGAATTCCAAAAAGAAACAGCTTACAGCTGAAAGCCTCGAGGACAGAAATCCCCGACACGTTTCGCATCGGCGCGGCGCGCTGCGTCCTATCGAATCCTCGACGTCGCGATAAATCCGCTTTATTCCGTTCGCCTGGATGTCTCCCTTTCTCTCTCTCTCCCTGTTCGCGCCTATTTCCAGTTCTCGCGCTATATCCGTCCTCTCGCCATTCAGGATAAGACTTTTTCTTCGCTGTCCTGGCCTGGCCGCTTGTCCACTCGCTCGCTCCTCGCTTGCTCGCTCGCTCGCTTCGCTTGCTGGTTCTCTGAATGACCGTGCCTCTCCTCTTCTGCTCCTCTCCTCCTGAACCAAACCGCTCTTCTCTCTACCTGCGTCCCCGCGCACCACCATTCTATACGTTCGTTCTTCGACGTGAAAAGTAACGCGTTGACGCTGCCGCCGCGCCGCACCGCGCAACTTGCCACGCACGCGGAGAAACCTCTTCGATAACCTTGAATGATCCCCCACCGGATCTCCAAGCTATACACCTGGTCCCACGACCTACACCTATCGAGGCTATCCCACCTTTTCGATCCTGGCTAGCTCATTCTCGGATGCGTCTTCCGAGCAAATTTCTCTAGAAATCTTTCGACGATCATTTGTAGAACGCGATGATCGTGAGAAACGATCTTCTGGATTTATTTCTGACGTTGTTTCGCCGCTTCTTCTTCAGCATTGCGCTCAAACGAAATTCTATTATTTCGACGCATCGCTCTAATCATTTTTGACATTTTTCAGAGAGGACATGTTGTGGTGGTCACAAATCTTTTCCAGAATCGTTTTACTATTTAACCCTCTGTTGCATTCTCAATTGGAGACGCAAATTTCGAAAGTTCTATAGTAAATTAAGTAGACAATATTGAAGACTCTGAGCATGTTGGTTCCAAGTGGGAACATTGCGGTTATGAATAAAACCGCATATGTATAAAGTTCCCATATAGGAACAATCATAAAATACAATAAATAACTGTTGGAGTAAAACAGTTCTGTAATAAAAAAACTCAAGAATGCTGTTACTATGTAAAGAGTGGTGTGTAGTGGTGTGCGTCACCTCGAAGTGACGATCGGCGGTTGAAAAGACGATCAACGGTTGAAAAGACGATCGGCGGTTAAAAAAGACGATCAGCAGCCGAAGCGACGATCGAGACGCGAGTCGCGAGTTCAGTTCGACGGTAGAGTCGGTTTAGGAAGGGCAAACCTGGTGCAGTTATATATTAGCCATTTTATAATAAAGTTTTCCAAGTTACCTATGTCACCAAACTGTTTAATTCCACTGAAATCATATCCCTTAACAATAACATTTCCTAATAAAATTTTATTATTTACTTCATGCACACTCATTTATTTACCACACTCATATTTAAGTAGACTAACAGCGATATATATATTTTTCAACTCGTCATAAGAATTCATGCAATAGAGGGTTAATAGAAATTATCAGCACTACCTCAAACTACAGCATACCACGAACATTTTACGGCAAAAATTTTGTTCGATTTCATATTTGACTTTCCACCATTGCCTCGAACATTGCGCGACGTCGCGATCGACTGTGGGTCGTATAAGGGCACAATGAACCCCTATTTTTGAACGTCGTGAGGGCAACGCGTCTCGTCTCGTCACGTGTCCACGGGAGCGACAGCTGCTGCGGGCTTTCCAGGCCTGCCCCATAGAAATCGGGAAACGTACGGGCCCCGTGTACGAAATAAAAGCGCACGAGAGGACTCTGTCTCTCTCTATCAACTCTTAAGAGAGGGGGAGGAGGGCGAAGAGGCTCTCCTAGCCGGCAATGATTTCTCCAGGCCTCGCATGGGAATATGGGGGACCGTAGATTCGCATGTGTCGCTCGAGGGACATTTATAAATCGAATTTCTTGGCGTCCCTGCCGCTTGTACGATCCACCGTGGAATAAATTTCCATGCGAGCGGACCCGGGATCCCGCGATCTCGCGATCGACCGGTAACGGTGATCCACGGCCTGGTGGGGGCCTACTTTTTCATTTCGAAATGGCTCCGAGACGGTCGAGACTCCAGTTTGAACCCTTTCGTCACAGCATGGAGAGATTGAGTTCATTCGTAGTGGTTGTAAATCAAAATTTAGCTTCGATGCAAGTGACTTCTTTGAAAGTTTCTTAGATCGTGTAGTTCTACCATCTTTTTTTGCGATTTCGTTTTCTACCACTTCGGAATTGAAAGGAATACGTACACTGCCGCTCAAAAGTGTGTGGACACTTATCGTTGAAATTTGTGTACTATTTGATTGTTATTAGGCGATATTTATTGTTCACAGAGCCGGGTAATACAGAATTTGAAATACAATAAATAGTTAAAGTATGCGCACCACCGAAGATGTTTAGGAACGTATTTTAAGGGACGTTTGTGTAACTTCAGTGAAAAAATGATTTTTAAGAATTTTTTTTAGAACAACTACAATTGGTTATATGGAACTATGCCTTTTCTTGTTTCAGTGTTCAAAAAAATTTATATTGTTCAGAAAAATATAATTAAAAAATCAAATATATACTTTAGGTCCAATCCTTACAGAAATGTGTGCAGTAAATAATAATTTTTGTTATAAATGCATAAAATTCACGGTCTACTAATAAATTATTGCTCAGATAAACTCTCCAATACTGTATAAAGCAGGTCGCATGAAATTTGATTAAATCCCTTGAAGATTCCTTTTCTTCCAGGTCGAAAAGAATTGCACAAGTGTCCACGTACTTTTGAGCGGTAGTGTAAATCGTGAAAACTTCAATATACCTTATAAATGCATAAAATTCACGGCCTACTAATAAATTATTGCTCAGATAAATTCTCCAATACTGTATAAAGCAGACCGCATGAAATTTGATTAAATCCCTTGAAGATTCTTTTTCTTCCAGGAGGAGAATTGGACAAGTGTCCACGTATAATATTTTTGAGCGGTAATGTAAGTCGTGAAAACTTAGTAGGTTCAATGAAATGGTTACCTTGTTACGGGAAAAATCTGGGACCGTTGTCCTGATGGGACGACTCTAGGCTGACGGATATATCCGTCGGCTGTACCGGAACGGTTAAACAGTTCGATCGAGCATTGAAAGTCAATTTCTTGGCGGTTCGTGGCGGAAGCACGGGAAAAGAGATTGCTCGGAGATTGCACGAGCAAGCAAGCAAGCCGGCCAGCGATCCGACGACTGCATTAGACGAGCGTGCACGTGCTCGCAAATCGCTTCTCACGATTCCTTTCAGAGACAAGCGACTTGCCGCTCGCTTCTCGGCGATCACGGTGCACTCGGTGCACTCGGTGTTCACTTGCTCGCGCGACTCGCGACTCGCAGGTGCACGCCGGCAATGAGACTACGAAAAAATCGGCGAAAAGGCGCGGCACTGTTGCGCAAACTTACTCGTGCTCGTGCCGTGAAATTCTCGTCCAAGGACAAGGCGGTTCCGAGCGGAATCGCTGCACACTTCGCTCCTCTCCCTCTTTCACTCTCTTTTTATTAAGTTGTTGCACATGTCCGATTTAAAAAAAAATGCTATTACTTATTTACAAGTTCATTACACATTTTTAGGTGCAGAACTGATCTTTAACCTCTTTCCCTACGATTTATTTTACGGTTTCAGTGATTTTTGGAGTTTTTTTGGAGTTCGTATAATATTCTAAAAAAGGAGAAAATTTATATCTATTGATTTAAAGACTATTAACAAAACCAAAGTAGAATTTTATTTCGGTTTAAAGGAAATTAGTAGCATACATATTTATTAGACTATGATCAGGATCTTCATCACGAGTCAGACACGATATTGTAGGGGAAGGGGTTAATGTCTTACCTTCGAATTTTACTTGGATATCTAATTTTGCATTTGAAGTAACAACGCGGGTCTAATCGCAACTGCAGAATTGAAAGTTTCTTGAACTCTTCCAGACCATGCAAATTTTAACGAACAAAATCATGAACAAAAGTCATTTCCAATGATAGACGAAGAAGTGTATCACCCACAAATGACAATTTTAATTTTAGATAAAGCTTATTCCAATGCCAATCAATGCGATTGTCAAGTAGTCTTTTTGAATGTGTTTAGAGAGGAAGCGATGTCTACGATGTTCACAAGCAATATATTACGAATATAAACGAATCGATGTGTTATGGCGGGTCGGTAGAAAATTCCACGGGTTCTGGGGGGTGGAGTAATAGTCGCCCGAACAGAGAAAAGAAGGATCGACAATAGCAACGGGTCGAGAGCGATCTCTCACCCAGCAATTTGCATTCCGTCGAGTAATGCTGTTCTTTCTCGTCGACGCGACGCTCGACGGTGAGTTTCGTCGTCCTCCGCCGCGAAACTCTCTCGAGACAATCGGAGACAGGCTTTTTGTCTAGACAACGGTAATTGCCGTGCTTTCTTCTCCAGATCGCGTTTCGTCCGGAACCGTGTGCCGTGAAAGGACGACGCGGCTCTTCTTTTTTCGAATATTGTCCGCGACAATCAGAGCCTCGAGCTTTCGCGCATTTATCATTCTCCGACTGCGGATGTGATAGAATAACGTGAGAGTAATTCACGACACAATCGAAAAAGAATATCGCTCAGTTATTTCCGGGTTACTGAAATTGTTAAGGGAGTAGACTCGTTTTTCCAGGATTGCGAGGGTGCGCGTTCTCATTTCACGATAATACAAAAAGGGGGCTTTCAGTAGTCAGGAACGCTAGATAAAAGATCGATCTGGGCCGCTATCGCCCTTAAAAGTCCTATCTTTACGTTTACGAGGCGTAATTTGCATTCTTCGGCACCATGTAGCTGTCGCAGCTTTATGAAAATAGCTACACAGGCAGCTTTATGCTCTCGAATAACGCAAATTACGCCACGTAAACGTAAAATTAGGACTTTTGGGGGCGATCGCGGCCTAGATTTATCTTTTATCTAGCGCTTTTAAGGCGGTAGACTCGTTTCCAGGATTGCAAAGGTGCGGGATGCGCGTTCTCATTTGTCGATAATACAAAAAGGGGGTTTTTTAGTAGTCAGAAACACTAGATAAAAGATCGATCTAGGCCGCTATCGCTCTAAAAAATCCTATTTTTTCGTTTACGAGGCGTAATAGTTCATAGCTACATGCTGCCAAATAATGCAAATTATGATAAACGTAAAAATAGGATTTTCGAGGGCGATAGCGGCTTAGATCGACCTCTTGTTTAGCGTAAAAAACCCCATCTTTGTATTACCGAGAAATGAGAACGCGCATCCCGCACCCTTCCAATCCTGGAAACGAGTCTACCACCTTAAGAGAAGAATACGCGAACTACACGGTCGAAGAAACAGCACGGACCCGAGGATTTGCCTTGGATCAAGGCTTCACTGTATTCGACTTCTGTTTTCTAGTCCGGCCGCGATGAAGAACGAGCCGCGAAACGCGCGGATACGATGTTCCCGATGATCGCTGCTCTCGGACCGAGACATACGAAATCGGGGCGTCGTCTTCGACACGGTGCTTTCCCTTTCATATTCGACCGACGAGCGCGTCTCTTTCTTCGTCGACAAAGCGCGATTCCTCGAAATTTACCGAGCAGAACGAACCCGGTTCGGGGCGAGTCGGTGAGTGTTCGTAGGAACGCGTCGTGCGAACATCTTCGGGGATGAAAATCAAATCGTTCCAGCCACAGATTATTTTATAACGTTACTCTATCACAGAGTATTTTTCGAGGAGCGTTTTAATTTTACCATTAAGTCTAAATTTTATTATGATCCTCGCTACCGTGTCACCATGACAACGCTGCGAATCGCCTCGACAAAAGCCAGCGGGAGGAGATAGAGCAGAAGAGGGGAGAGAGTTAGAGGGGGAGAGAACCGGAAGGAGGCACATCCACAGGATACGAGCACGTCCTTTCGGCATTGTGTTCGCACCGGAACTGTGGGAAAACTTCCACACTCTGCCCGATAACCGCACGGGCCAGCGACTCGCCTCGTTTTAGAAATTTATTTCATCGCAGCAATTTGAGAGTCGCGATGCCCATCTCGATGCTAATTAACACTTCAGCTGCGCCAATTTTACTGTGGATGTCACCCAATTAAAGCGTTGCCTTCTTTAAAGCCTGAAATTCGAAATGGTGCACTCGAATTGTCTGCTAAAATGTGTCTGCTAAAATATATAAAAAAGAACTTTTTAAAAACCACGCTTATATTAAGATGCTCTAAAAGGGAGAAAATAATTTTTTCCCTGATTCTCCATAAAATACCGAATCCAGTTAAATGATTAATAATATTTTTCCCCAAAATTTTAAGCACTTAGTTCGAAATTTCTTCTGTTATAAAATTAGTGTCGGGTTAGACAGAAAAATTCAATATAAATCTAAATAAAATCACGACATTAGTGACTATAAATAAAAGCGTGGAGTGCTGAACTATATTGACGTAATTTTCGTGGGCGCTCCACCCTTTTTAGTGCAAGATTGGACTATGGGAAGTGGTTTAAAATTCGATTACAAGATTTGACGCATACAACAACACGGCAAGTTAATATAAACGTGGTAAAAAAATAAGGATACTTGAATCCGCAGTCTGGGGACAATAGAAGGACACCAATAATCGAGGGATGACCTAATACCTAGAAGCATCGCGCTACACTTAATTAGCCGAGCGGAACAGTAGACGTAACGTCGGAATTATGGCCGGGGCAACGTTTAGGAGTAGCAGGTAACCCGGAGGCGAGGGCGAGCTCGATGAAAATAATCTACGATCGCGAGCAATACGTCGACTTAATTGCCGATTAAGTATTCGCGATAGCATCGTCGCCGTGGCCTCACCGAGGAGGATTGTCCCGGCTCGGATCTCGAATCTCGAATCGTATTGCCAGGCAGCAGCGCAGCGGTGTGCCACGCGAGCTCGATCGATCGCATCGGCCTCGAACGAAATTCGATTCCGCGTTCGACCGGTAGCCGGTTAGCTACCGCACCGGCAACTTTCGCTTGCGATGCAACAAACGACAAGGTGTAGAGCGAAGCGGAGCCGAGCGGAGCAGAGCGGTGCAGAGCGGTGCAGAGCCGACACGCTCCACGAAGCACCTATTGCGTGCGAACGACAATACCATTGCTATTGGTAACTTTCGTGCGAAACGCTCTGCCTCTTTCTCTTCCTCGCTTTTTTCCGTTACTCACGCTGCATGCGCTGTTGTGCACATCGATGTGCATTGTCGACCGCTCTACACTCGCGAGAGATTTCTTCTCATGCTTTTCGATCGCTAATGCTCTTTTCGAAACATTTCATGATATCTGTTTCCTTATGTCGATCGTACATTGTTGCTAACAATATTATTATGATTTCAGCGCACTGGTTCGATCAACTGCTATTTAAAACACTGTTTGCAAATTATCACATCTTGTATACCGACCTGGCATCAACACGTGTTTCTATAAAGCTAAAATTTTCTTTTGCACTAAGCAAGTAGGTAACAATTTTCTCCTTTCCTTTACGCGAAACAAAACATAATAACGGTTATTAAATTACAGACGCAATTCTTCTATTTTTCTTGAAAATGATCTAAAGTAAGATCGAAAAAATTATTGTGATAATTTGCAAATAGTGTTTTAAATAGCAATTGATCGAACCAGTGCGCTGAAATCATAATAATATTATTTCATGATATCGAGCTTTATTTAATGCAGCGCACCTGCTTGAAGAAACGTTGAAACGATCTCGTAGAAGAAAAATTTCTGAAATTTCTCAATGCAGTGAAGCATTGATCTAAGAAAAACCCTCGGGTCCGTGCTGTTTCTTAGATCCTGTGGTTCTACAGGATTTGCACTCCAAATTCACCCTTTTGCAAGTCGCACACTTAACACTAAACCTACCGAACTCTAAAAGCGATTAAGATGTTTTAGCTTATAAAAATGACAAGGCTCTTTTTATTTAGATCTTGTGCAATTTTTATTACGATATGTGCTCGGATGAAAAAATTTATCGAATCAATTGCCATGTATGCAACTTCATAATCTCAATAATGATGAAATGAAAAATATAAAACCGGCCATTCGACCGGCTGTGGTACGTTTAGTGTTAAATCAATTTCAACCTTTTACGAATAAAGTATTTTTAAGTAAGCTTTTTAATTGCTAAAAAATTCGAAATTTTATTTATTGCACAGATGTATACGAAATACTTATAAGTAATTACCAATTCATTAACATTGTAATTCAATAACATTGTTTTCTGATTAATACATTTGGAAAATGAAAGTACATATGTATTTATTGAAGCGTATTGAGTCTTATGTTTCCCTCGCAGTAATGACACCGTTCGCACACGTGTCTAAATAAATAAATAATTAATTTTAAATATTCTTAATAGGTGAAATTGGAAACCTATTGCAAAACCTATAGTATTTCTTTGTGACCTCGTCGAGCGTAGAAAAGGACAGCCTGTGCTTTTTTCCAGAAAGAAGATGGCCCCCGCGTTTTGCGCTGTCGGAAGAGAAGCTGCATTTGACGCATTCGTTCGACGAACACGGGTTTCGAGCGTTCCCGGATCGATGCTCCTATAAAACGCGGTTCGTTCGTTCGAGATGCCCGGTTCGATTCAGCGGAGACGAGGCGAGTCAGCCGTGTTAATTAGCTTAGACTGCCGACGAGGCTCGGCGCTAATCTCCGCGGCATCCTGCCGTTCTCGACAGTCGTTTCGCAGTCCGTTACGAGAAGTTTCGACGCGAATTGCGAGCGGACGAAGCAGAAAAAACAAACGCCAACCGAGAGAAATAGCAAAGAGATAAAAAGGGAGAAAAGAAAACGGTGGAGCGAGGAGTCGGGCGGCTCTCTCGCGGGAGATCGAGTCGATTTCTTAAGTCCAAAAGCGTCGAGCTCCGATACTCCGGTTAGATACGTGACCGACGTATACACGTCGACATTTATCGATTTCCACGCGAGATCGCGAGACCCGGGGACGTTGATCGAAGCCTTTCGAGCGAGTCCCGAGCAAGGCGTGTGCTCGCGCGAGAAAGCTTGCGACGCGACGGAATAAAAGAAAAGATAGCTGCTCTCGCGGATGCAACCTGTTCCATCGACGGGGAGAGGGAGACGAATCGGTTTCGATACGAACTCCCTTTTCTCCTCCTCTTCTTGATTCTCTTCTCCGCAGACGAATATATCCGACGGTATATTCCCCCGGATCGTTTCCTCGAATTTCTATTCCGCGAACCGGTGAAACCAAACGCGACGGGTCTCCGCGAAAGGAATATGTCCAGAGATGGCAGCAACGATTTCGTACTCGATTTTCCATCGAGACTGTATCGGGAACTCGCCATTTTCTGTTTTCACGATATCGCCGTCTCCATTAGTCCGTTACATCGCGAACACACCGTGCATGTAGGTTCCCATCAACCAATTAACAGATACACGTGGTGGAAGAAAAATTGATTCGGTCCATTAACGTGGTCTCGTTGCTGCGAACGTTTTCCTTTTCATTAATCTCTGATGAGCATTCACCGAATAACTTAGACTAATTAGCCATGAAGTAGGAGTGCTGGATTGCACTCGGAGCCAACGCTTCAACCGCAATAGCGTCCGAGATGGAGATAGCCGCCGCGCCGAATCGGTTCTTCTCGGTCTTGAGGCGTGGATTAGTTCGAGTGGGCGTGGCCTTGTTGCTCTCGCTTTCAACGAAATTGATAAATGCCTCGGAGAGCTGCTATCCGTGCTCCGAGTTAAGGTCGGGTTATATGAGCCAGTTCAAGCCATCGGACAGAATATTGTTAGCCAGGTTTTGTCAACTATTTTCGAAAGGAAAGAAATTTTCCCGAAAAGAAATATCGAAAATAGTTGACACAAACCTGGGTAACAATAGAACAATATTCTGACCGATGGCCTGAACTGGCTTAACCCGACCTTTAGACTCTACGTCCGGTAGGCCTGAAGGATCAACCGACATGCACTACCTTATCTTCCTTATTGTTTATGTATTTCCGTCGAACTAAGGGGTGCAGAAAAATACATTCACTGCTTGTGTGACGGATAATGTTGCTTATAGCGTTATTAAATGTATATTTGTAAATATGTCGACAGAGTGAGGGCCAAGTGGAAGTAGTAGGGAGCCAAACGCAGCAATCTAGTATGGTCGCGCGACCACGGGAAATTAGCAACTAAAGCGAACAACGAGCAAATAAATCAAGGACACGCGCACCGCGAATTGTGCTAATGAGTTAGCATTATCGATCACAACGTTGGAGCTCGTTCGAAACGGTCCGCGGCTGGTTCGAGACAACACGGATCGGGCGGGGACCATTCTTGGCGAACAAATATTTGGATGATCGCGTCACCGAGTACCGTTAGCGTGGGGTGGCCGATCGGCCACGATTTTTCGTGGATTTCGGGCCTCGGAACGGGCCGCGAATCTCGCGGCGTGTCGGCATGCTCGCGTTCCACGAAACCACCGGCCCGAAAGAAGAAACCCGCCGTCATTCCCGGCTCCGACCACGTACCGCCTCTTCCTCGTTAATTAGTCGTCGCTTGCCCTCGCGAACCCTATTACCAACGTGATCGGACGCTCAATTATTTCGTCATTGTCTGGATTGCCCGGTCCTGCTGCTCCCGGATTCGTCACCTCTTTCTCGACCGATCGACCCACGAAAAACTGAACCAAGATATTAGCTGGCCGACCAAACGTAACCATTCGACCCACTCTTTCCAAATTCGGATACTATTTGTAGTTATTGGAGAACATGTAGGCATACAATATAATATAAATTTTCTCCTCTTTTAGGAAACTACGAACTACAACAAAAAGTTCTAATCAGTGAAACCGTAAAATAAAATTAAACTATTATAATTTCCTAGAACAAAAAATCGTACAGCGATAAATCTGAGCTCGTTAGTGATGCTTTTTGATGATCGAGCTTCGGTATCATTTAATGACTGCCGAATCCCGAGTAAAGTCAACACGAGCACCGTTCGATCTGTTCCCAGTATTTGAATGGTTAGATTCAAATGCAGTAGACTCCCATATAACGCGGTGCAAAAATTGTCTAAAATTACTGTGTATCAATACCTTCTGTGGCAGTAAGTATACAGTCGCGTACAGTACTGTACGTTCACTGCAACTGCAACGTACAATACATATATACAGCATTTTTAAACAAGTTTTTGGGCGCGTTATGCGGGAGTCTATTGTAGTGAATTAAAAGGAAAAGCGAATTTTTATTTCATACTTCTGCTTCCTACAAATGACTTGGACAATTTTGATCTTGCATGAAAATCCGCTCCAAAAGCATTGCACCATATTGTACGAGCAGGTGCAATATGAAACAGCAGGTAGATTTAAAAAGTTTAGGAAAATCAATGCATTTGTTGCAGCGTATGAAGATTATTATTTTTTCTTTTTTTTTTTATTAAACATTTCAGATCTCAATGATGATTATTTAAGGCCGAATGAAATTTTTATTTGACCTCTGTTCTTTCGGGTTGATGCAACAATTTTTATTTTTCATATAACGCGGTTTCCATAAAACACGAAGCAAAACTTGTAATTTGATTTGTATGAAAATTCATTGAATTTATGTACGAATTAATGGCGTTACACGAGGGTTGACTGTAATGTTTTTACAGCGTGGGGGATGTGGAAATTCTACTGGATGAGGATTGTCGAAGATCGGAAGGTTGGTCGACGGAAGGTGAACCCGGGCCAAAGTCGGGCCAGCGAGGTTGCACTCGCTCGATTCCCAGCAGGAGCACCATTTCGTTTTTCTTCTGTTTCCGCTCCAGATACAGACAACCAGGCCGTATAACTCGCCCGCGCCGATTATGGCAGGACTGGCTTTTGCACATGGCTCGTTACGTGCGCTGCCCCGCACGGCTCGGACTCCGAGGGCACAAGCGCGCTCGCAAACGCTCGCAAACGCGCGCAAAACGCGTAACCGAGCGCTCCACCGACTCACCTTTACGATCGCAGATCGCACGCACTCCGCTACGAACGGGGCAGGCCTATTTCGAACTCCACTTCCGCACTAGAAAACGCGTTCTGTCGTTCAACCTGTCCCATGCTACCGTCGCGATTCCCTGCGCCATTAACCGTTCCATCATCGAGAGAGCCTTTGCAAAAGTCCGATTTCCAAAATTCGGAAAAGAAATGTAGAATTCTTGACCTTGATCTGTAAGACTCTTAACATTGACTTGTCTTGTCTTAACATTGACACATCCGATTATTTCATAATTTTTAAATGCTTATATAGTCCATGGCTAAAGAATTTGTGAAACGTCAACCAAGAATTTCTACTGAAAATCTTATTATTTAGATTCCGGTCAGTTTAGTGTCGATAAATACATTTAACCTTCGCAAGGTAACGTGGTGTCTCAGAGACCCCAGCTTCAGATTTTTCAAAAGAATTTTTGTATGAATACAATTAAATCTGTTTGTTTACTTTTTATCCGGCGTTTTTCTTTATCCCAAATTTATTATAAACGAGGCTATTTATGAAATTCATTTGTCGGGGTCGAAGAAACCCCACCTTACTATTTATGTGTTATTAGACCTTACCTTGCGAGGGTTGCAAGAAAAAGTTATTTTAATCATTACACGATTCTTAAAAAAAATGATTTCTTCGGCCCATTTTTTCCGCTCACTTATTTAAGCTGCGATAAACACAAAACAACGAGACGGTCGATTAGAGCGCCGATAGAAATTGCAAGAAAAATGTGTTTCATTGCCGTGTTTATAGTCTTACAATTTCAGTAGTTTGCGGTTTCCCAAAGACGGGCGTGTTCCGAAGAATTACCATCGTGCTTCCTAAATACTCCTATTGGAAAACCAAAGAACACACTTCGACGCGTTTCCTCCGACATAAAGGCGGCGCGCGATAGCACTTTTCTAATTAACTAGAAGCGAAGGTTAGTCGCGAGATCGTTTATTCGTTGGTGAGGCCGTTGCAGCGAATGCTCGAGTGCATCGGGCAGCGGCAAAATGCTGCGCTCGAACTTCCTGAAACGCTGTGGAACGCTCGGCAGCGAGCCAAGCTCCCGGACGACACGGGATCCATCGTTTGGCTCGCTCGGTCGGATCGAAGATCGGTCATCGATCGCTGCCGCTGACAGAGACGAACAGGAGAAGAGAGGATCCTCTCGATCTCGTCCACGACATGGACAAAGCGAATCCCGCGAAGAAGAAGACGGTGTCGGGAGGCTGAAGATCGAAGGACGATCCAAGAACGAAGAACTAGCGAAGAAGAACGAAGAACCGTCGAAGAAGACGTTTTTCGCATCGTGATTCCTGCGAGAGGTGATAGACGATATTGTACCGCCCGTTCGGATAGAGAAACATACAAACTTATTATATTAAGGTGAAGTGAGATAAGTGCAGACTGATTTTTGTAAAGTTGCATTTTAAACTTATGTATTTTCAGTTTGGTATGTAAACACTTAATGCTGTCGGTATCAAATGCTTCGCACAGTCATTACTGGTAAATTAATATTACGTAGGACTCTAATTTTTCTTGAAAATTTTCATTTTGATAGGATATTGTACAAAATGTCAACTGCTCTGCACTTTCCCCCGAAAATGGGATAAGATCGTAACTTAGCCCTTTGCACTCGGAGCTATTTTAACTCGAAAATGAAACATTTCTTCCTTGCTGGAATATTTCCATTCCCTATGAGTTTTGAAATTTTATGAATATGAAATTGGTATAATACCTCGTACAATAGCTAAATGTTTAGTAATTGATTCGATACCGATATATTTAATAACGTAAACAATATTTTTAGTAATGGTACAACAATTTTTAGTGGCGCCTCAGAGTCGCCATTCGAGTGCTAAGGGTCAGAGTTAAAAATGGTTTCAAACCTTGTTCCACGGGGCAAGAGCAGAATTACTTCTCACGTGACTGTTTAGCATTGGTTGATTTAAGCGAGGAAAACACCTTTATTCTTGGCCACTCGACATCTATGTCGAATAGTTCATATCAACTTATGGTACATTAATAAATTTCGCTGATATTATAATAAAAATAACCAGTATATGCCCCTGCCCCGTTTACGAACTTACCCCACCTCATCTCAGTCAATTTTTACCAGACGCTACCCCTAAAGGTGCCAATACACTAGCAAGTAACTTGCCACATTTCTTTGCAAGTTGATTTCACTTGCGACATTATTTTTTCAAAATATCTTGGAAAAATTATTCAAAAAATCTGTGAAGACTCGTACAATAAAATCCCAACGATTTTGACAATCGGCTTGTTGAAATATTTTGCATTGTGAACAGAGTATGGAGCCAAATAGGCGAATTTTACGAACTGTTCGAAATCCCCCGGACCCGAATGAGATGCCTGAATGATGTTTAGAATGGAAGGGTTAAAAATTGCAACGCGAAGATGGCGGGCCTTTGTAGGTTGACGAGCGAGGGTTCACAGGAGACGTCCTTGCGAACTTCTGTATTTATTATCGGCTACCGAGATACGCGTCCGCTCGCAGCGTGTGGCCGGCGCGGCGTCGCGGTCTGTGTCCGTGGTCTGGATGCACGCGAGTGCAGTTGCAAGGGGCACCATTCACGTGCGCGAAAAAAGGAGCCGAACGAGGAGGAGGAGGAGGGCCAGGACGAAAGAAAACGCAGGGACAGAGGGACACGCGATGCGGCAATTTGTAACCAGGTTACGCGACTCTGGTAGTTTGTGCCACCGGTCTGGAGACTCCGCCTCTCCTCTCTCTCTCTCTTTCTCTCTCTGTCTGACTTCGTTTGCGTTAACCGCGTGTAATTGTTTCTGCCGGTCGGCCACGGTGTGTGTACCGTGTGTTGCGGCAGGTATAGCGTGTACCACATAACACATAAACGGGAGCCACGGTGCGGTAAAGGGGAAAGGAGACACCGGTCTCCAACGCGAACAAGGTCTCCAGGTGAAGAGAGGGGCGCGAGAGGAGCAAAGGTGCAACAGGTGCGCGGACAGGTCCGTTCAGTCTCGCAGGGTGCGCGAACCCCGAGGGAACCCGAGGCAACTCGAGGGAAAGGGTGAACTGGGAAAATCCACGATAGTAATCATTAGGACTAAGCAAGCCCATTCTAGGAGGACGGGAACAATTCTTCCACGACACGAACGAGAATCGAGTATTGCCCCACGGCGAGACTGCTGAACTTAGCATCGAACTCGCTTAGAATAACTCGGTCCGATATAGATCGGACCTCGCGGATAGAGAAAACCGTCAGGTAGAGGCCTACGGTCACGCTAATTTTAGATGATTCACATGATGCACCGCGCAGAGCCTCTGCAAGACAACACGATATTTATCATTAAACCCACCGAGCACTAAAAGCGATTAAAATGTTTCAGCATATAAAAATGACAAGGCTCTATTTATTTAGATTTCCGTGCAATTTTTATTACGATATGTGCATAAATCAATTTATCGAATCGATTTCCATGTAAGCAACTTCGTAATTTCAATAATTGTAAGATGAGAAATATAAAACCGTAGTAGGTTTAGTGTTAATCGTGGGTTTGACGCGCTTACCACAGGAAATTAGCAAGCGATATTTTTCAAACGGTGGCCGGACCCGAAGAAGCTATCAACATTTTTAGGGGAAAGACATTTCAATTTGGCTTTCTATTCCAATTGATGCGGGAAATGTTCATTTTATTAATCGTCCGATCCATTTTTCGTTTAGGTCACTGATGTTTCCACCAGAAACATTTCCGTAATAAATTGATGCCGTAAATAAATGCACTAAAAACGCAATCTAATAATGACTCTTGCACGGTCACCGATTGATTTACATCGGAGGCAACGCCGGAGCGTAGCTATAACGCTGGGTATTTCGTGGACAGAGTGGGTCGAGGTGTCGCGAAAGGAGGTCCGGGGTTCGATGGGACTTGGACGGTCTTGGTAACGTTTCAATTAAATCTCCGTGGAACACGATATTCATCTGGCCGGAGCGAAGAGGACGACGAAGAGGAAGCCCGTGTCGGACACGTGTTCGTGTGATCCTCTCCGCGCGCTGCGAGAGAGAGGAAATGACACGCAATATACACACGCCTCGGCATGGCGCGCCGGACGTATAATACGAATCCGCGGCACGTAACTGCGTTATGTAAATAGCACGCCGCGAAATACGTTTTACACGGACGTGGGTGTATCAAGATTTCCATGGGGATCTCGTGTTACGGCGGCGCACAACACCGACGACGGTAATTCGACGTTTTTTCCCGGCATTATTACGTCCGTAATGCGAGCCCTTTTGCCAAGCGATGACCCGCGAGAGCACTCCCCGTTTTCCTCCTTCCGAGAATTAACGCGAGCTCTTCATTTCATATTTCCCACCCTTTCAACGATTTCCTTGCGTGCCGGAAGATCTCTGGAATTTGGAGCACTTTGCTTAGGGTTGACGACTGCTAACAATTCGCTGACAAGTCCTCGATCAAGATTTAGAATTCGTGTGATAGAATTCGTCGATGTTGCAGAATAAATTCTGATGTACTCTCCACCGTCAGCACGATGCACAGATGACGTCCCTTGGAACGAAGGGGAAACGAGAGATCGGAGACGATAGATTACGAGTGCAAAGATCGGTAATGTTGGAATAGACCGTGATGTTTGATCGTTTCTGCGAGCATTCGCATGCTATTTCGAGCAAACAATAATTCTGTGTACGTATGCGTCACCGGCGTTCTCCTAAATCGCTGTCGATGCATGTGCATCGCGTTTCGTCGAACGAGAGCATCGCGGTGCACGTGGATGGACGGCGGTTTATAGAACGCGACGAAACAACAAAGACGAGAGACAGACAATGATCGTGTCTGGTGGTCTGACGGTGCAACCACGGAGGCCCGAGAAACGTATCAGAATGATTCATCGGAACGTGCTGCGCGAGCCTGGAGGAAAGCTTCGCGGGCAGAAAAATCTTTTGCGTGTCCTGGCCTCGTGGTCTTTCAATCCAAATGCAATTACAGCAGAACCTTATTCAAACATTCGCAGCGGAAGGCACTTCTCCTCGAATACTTGGTACCCTTCAGATCCTAATGGGAACAATTTTCTACGAAAGCGAAAACGTAGACTAACTACTAGGGCTGTTACTTTCCTTCGAATTTCGAAGCTTCGATTTCAGAAACTTCGAAGCTGATGAGAATCAAAGTTTCGAAGGCGATGAGAATCGAAATTTCGAACTTCCGTAGTATTGTAAATTATTAGAAGATTGAAAAAAAACGGAGTTTCTCGTTTTTCAATCTAATTTTTGTGTTAGTATTTTTATTTATCAAAAATCGTGACTTTGAAATTTCGAAGACTTCGAAACATCGAAACTTCGAAGTTCCCTTCGTTCCTTCAAATCCTTCGAAGCTTCGAAGGGTCGAAGAACCTTGTGTGCGAGAACCTGAGAATATCTGGTCGGGACGCCCCGCACTGGAGGGGATATTCGTTTTTCTTAGATCGCATATTTACTGTGCATTGACTTTGTGCGATTTTTATCGTAATACACCGGGTCTTTCATAAATCATGGTACAAATTAGGTCAGGTCGATTCTATGGCTGGAAATAAGACGAAAGTCAAGAATAACGAAGTTGGGAAGCTTCGTTTTCAAGAAAATTAAAATTAAATCGTTGGTGCACAAAAATAGTGACACAACCCAAAAATTTCCAATTTCGAGTTTATTGTAAAAATGTATAGCAAAATCACCATATTTTTATGTGGAAGAACGACATATTGCTACTTTCGGAAATGATCGCTGGAATGCGGTTGTGTCGTTCTTCCCTTGCTACAAAGTCGCGCAGGAAACGAGAGACTTTTAAATGGCTGTCCTGGAAAATCTATTATTTCGACTATTTTTCACTATTCTTGTGCACCAACGAAATATTTTATCAGTAGAGTATACGTGTCCTTAATAAATAACCGATGTCACAGATTTCAGTACAAGGCTTGTTTACTATCAGAATACGATTATCCCAGACTCGTATCGAATTGGAACTATTGAATAATTTCTCCTGGCAGCATCTGTACAATGTGAACAGTATATAAATAATTGAAATCGCTGTTGGTTGGTTCTGTGTGAAATGTTGAAGCGTCAATTTCGTAGAATTTGAATAAGAACAAAGCCAGATCCAAGGTAAACGAATATTCCACAATCCAAAAAATTGTCCTGCCCCTTTCACTTTTGTCTTCCTGTTAACGCAGACATAGGAGGTGTTCCACCGTAGGTACTGGTTCGGAACTGTTAAATCTTGATTTGAGACCACCATTCGACGCTATTCAATTCCGCTCCGATTTCACGGTGAACGCGCGCATCTGTCACGAGACTGAAGTTTCGGGCAAGCGCCATGCCCGACCACAGTGTGGCAATGACAGTCACTCGTTTTTCCATTAAGACACGCGTTGTCTCCGGCGATCGTTACACCGCACTGGTGACTCAACCGACACATTCTTCGACCCACGGCCCACTTACTTTCGGACCACCCCCGCTTTGTGACTAATGCGAGAGACTGTATTCTCCGGTAATTATTCTTTCACGAGGCGACGACCGGCTACGATGCTCCGTGGAGCAGAGTATTTGTCGGAGGATCAAGAGTAATTGGTCGCTTAGACACCACTGATGATTTACTGTCGCCTGTCCCGCTGTCTTTTAATCTTTCCAAATTTTTATGCAAATCACGATTCCTCCGACTTTCCTTCTAGCAATTAAGACCGGAGGATGTCTATTAACACATTGTTTGCGGGAGACGCTTAAAAACGCTTTGTACAGTAAAAATTAGGCGCCAGCCGTTGTGAGACATGTAGTAGGTAAGTCATAATGATATTATTAATCGTTTCGCGACTGTAACCACGAATCTGAAAAGATTGCCCGCTGTGGGGAGGGAGGTAGAATGATGAAGGTGGATTGATGAAAAAGGCGCCCGTAAACAATGTGTTAAGACCAAAGAAAGCCCATTTAGCTTTGCACAGTAATGCTGAGCCAGCATCGATGTCTCTACGTCTACCGAAACAGGAAAAAGAAAAAGAGAGGAGTGTCTGCGCTGTACTGTTAAGTGGAGAGCAGGAACGTCGACTAATATTTTAACATTATTTTCTGGAGAGCTGTTAGATACATCCAAAAACGTTAAAAACAAATTATTTATGTTCATCTTATCAATATTACATCAAGTTGCATGAAATCGTTGTAACTCTATTCGGCAGTGCAACCATCATTGGTGTGCAGCGTAGCATTTGTATCACTCGTTAGATCCTAAAAGGTAAATCAATTTTTTAAAGAGAAAACAGAATAAAATGTTAGAAAAGCATTTTTAATGGGGAATCCTTGAATCGCGAGACCTTCGATCAGACTTTTGTGTTATTTTTCGTGGACCTGGTCGAAGGTGAGGCAGCGGGGCCGATGATCCTCTCGGAATCGCTGCGCGGGAACCATAAATCACAGCGTAAGAAAAGGAAGTCGCGAGGGGGGAAGGGAAAAAGGAGAAGAAAAGAATAACAGGGGAAGGAGAGGTGTAGATGGAGGAGCGGTGGAAGCGTCGCGGAGATTCATCACGAATTCGAAGGTGGAGGAGAGAAGGAGAGAGAGAGGAAGGAGTGGTGCTGTCTGCTGCCGCATCAGGAGAAAGCAACGGCAACAGCAACCCTTCTCGGTCGCCTAAGTACCGGTGTATCGAGGGTACTTAAATATGTACGCATCCTCGTTGGGGCCAAGCCTCTTTTCTTGGAACGTCACGACTCGCAACCATGTGCGTCCCTTCCTCCCTTCGGCCCGGGATCGACTTGATTTCGCATTGTGATGCAAATTCGCACGCAAGAGGGATTCCTTTAAAAGCAAGCGGAGCGGAGCTTCTTCCCCGTTAACCGCTCTCCTAGGGAAATCGAACGCGTTTGTGAAAAATTTTCCTGACATTCCTATAGATCTTGGCTCGCATTTTTTTATAAATACACAAAGATCCGCAGTCTAGCTATGTATTAGGATTTTAACCGTCATACACTCCTCTAATACTTTCTGACCCATTTTTCCTTCACACTTTAAACTAATAAACTTCATCTATCACGTCACATTTTAGAGAAATACGTCTCACAACACAGATAAAGAGGGACCAATCATTTTATAGTATGTAAAAGTAGTAAATGGGTGAATTTTTGTTAAGTACTGTACACGGTAAATATTCAAAGGAAATATAAAATATAGTAGAACTACACGATCTAAGCAAGAGCACGGACCCGAGCATTTTGCTTAGGTCAAGACTCTACTGTACTACAGATTTAGATACGCTTCTTGTTGCTGTTTCTGCGACGGATTGAACTGTTCATGGACGGAGAAGAATTGATATAAGCTTGTTCCACGATTACTCGGATGGCCATTAGAGGTTGCAAGTATTTAGAGGAGGGTTATTGACCACGGCCAGAGTTCAGCGGATCCCTTATTTGAATCTCGAGGTTGTTTTCTGTTGCGAGGGAGAAGAGAAGGGGAGAAGGCAGAGGGAGAAAAGATGTTGGTGCGTGCTGGCTTAATATTTGAATAACGCGCGTAGGTTTGACCCGGCCGAATCAACGGCATATCGGCCCGGCCATAATCAGGCGACATTGTGCGCCGTAGATTATGGGGTAGAGAGAGCTCCGCGACACGGTCCGCCAGCCGCACGAATGCATAAGTAATGGAGTTACGAGGAGTTGCGACTCTTCTTCCCGCCATCGCATCGCGGGGAACTCGCGCTTTATCGACCGGGACCGAGTCTGCCTCGCACCTGCCGACTAAATCTTACCCTTGAAATAGCGAATCACCCGCTGTTCCAAATTATTCGAATAGATTGGTTCCAAATTATTGGAATAGATAGAAAAATTTAAATAAAATCATGACATTATTGTGACTATAAATAAAAGCGTGAAGTGCTAAACTATATTGACGTAATCTTCGTGGGCGCTCCACCCTTTTATTTATAGTCACTAATGTCATGATTTTATTTTAATTTATATTAAATTTTTCTATCTATTGCGACACTAATTTTATAACGGAAGAAACTTTGAACTAATTGCTTAACATTTTGGGGAAAAATATTATTAATTATTTAACTGGATTCGGTATTTTATACGGAGAACCAGGAGAAAAATTATTTTCTCCTTTTTAGTGCATTTTAATATAAGCGTGGTTTTCAAAAAGTTCTTTTTTATATATTTTATTTTCTACTTTTTAGTCTTCACATATCTTGTAATCGATTTTAATTACCACTTCAACCAAGATCTTTTGTAAAAGAGAAAATATTGTGTCATGATTAGATAATTTATTATCCCGTTTTTTTGTCTTGCCTTTTCCAGTCGTCTTTTCCGTTGCGTAGCAGTTTCAGTCTTTGTCTTTCGTCCGTCAGTAAGTTTGTTTGTTTGTTTTTTGTTTACTTTCATTTTTGATCCCACGAGTATGGCGGCAAATACTGTCATCGGGAGCAAGTGTGTATACAAAATTTCAGCAAGATTGGACTATGGGAAGTGGTTTAAAATTCGATTACAAGATTTAACGCATACAACAACACGGCAAGTTAATAACGTGGTAATAATAAAAAAGAATATTTTGTGGGCATCATATTTAGACTCATTACTTTTCCAAAGCTTTGACTCTTCGAAGCTTCGAAGGATTCGAAGAAACGAAGGGAACTTCGAAGTTTCGAAGTTCCAAAGTCTTCGAAGTGCCCGAAATTTCAATGTCACGATTTTCGATAAATAAAAACCTTAACACAAAAGTTAGATTAAAAAGAAAGAAACTCCGTTTTTTCAATCTTCTAATAATTTACAATGCTACGGAGGTTCGAATATTCGAAACTTCGATTCTCATCGCCCTCGAAGTTTCGAAGTTTCTGAAATCGAAGCTTCGAAATCTTCGACGTTCGAAGGAAAGTAAGATCCCTAGTGCGAAGCCCTAGATTTAGGATGGAAATGCAGAGATGTTCGAGGTTCGAATTTGGTCGGTGGTCGCGTGTGTCGGTGCCCTTCTCGCAGCCGCTTATCGTGTAGGTACAAGCGCCGGCAACGTTTGCTCGTCTACACGGATGCTGACCGAGAGAGCATGTCCGCGGATAAATCTCGCGGCGATATTGCGCCCCGGCGGACTACCCGCGGTGGATCGTTCGCGCGATCGATGGATCATCGATCGGTACTCGCGAAGCCAGCGGGTGGGTGTGCGGGCCCTCACGAACGAGCCACGCGCACGCTCGTGTATATTATACGTGTATCTGTTATATCCTGTTCTGTTACATCCTGTGTTGTCCCTGCGAGGATTCGCCGAGGACGATCGTTCGACGAGGCTATCGGCGCGTGTCCGATCTTATAATATCGATAACCGGCATTATCGTCGACTGCTCGTATCTGAGTACCATTGCTGTTTGCTATGGCAGAGGATAGAGGAGGACGATGATCCAAGAAATCTCTCGGGATTGAATCAATGGAAATCTCGAACGATCCGTAGAGTGGTGTAGCGTTAGTGATGGGATCTGAATCGCTCCGAATCGCTCCGATTCAATGTTTACCGGAAAAAATTCGAATCACTTGCAAGATAATTCGAAGCATAGAACTCTTGAAACTCTTCATAGTCTTGAAAATCTTGGAAGCCTTCAAACTTTGGGAGGTTCGTAAGAATTGGAACTCTTGAAATGTTACATCTATCACGAAACAATAATTACGTCATGTCAGCATTGAGATGAATATGAACGTGCCAATATTATAAAGAATATAACATTTATTAAGATTGTCACAAGACTTTTAAAATTTTCGAGACTTCAAGAGTTTCAAGAATTTCTGATTTCGGATAAATATCGAATTAATTCGAAGCTCAGTGATTGATTTGTTCGAAAACTTTGCAAGACAGAATATTGAAATCCCATCACTTCGTAGAATATACCTTGAAGAAAGTCGTATATGTAATACAATACAGAGACTTTTACAGGAAGTTTTCTGTCGGATTCACAGCTGGTTTATGGGCTCGATTATTGTAAATCTTCTCGGTATCAAGGATGATACGACTTGTAGGCGTGGTAGCTTTCCAGGTGAAACTATGCTCGGGTCTCGTCACGTAAGAGTATCACGACCGACGCGACACGAGGATCGCTGGGAATTTTGATCGCGACGGTGTTTGGCATTCCCGAAAGGATTCGGCTTTCGGACTCGTGGCCGCGAATCGGCAATTTCTTTCGAAAACCGGAGCTTCGCGTCCTGGATCCTGCGAACCGGTCGATAAAGTACTAGAGTAGTGCTCTCGCTTTAACACAGATCCACAGGAACAGCGAACCGAGGAGAAGGAGGAAAAGCAATCCGTGGAGAAGGATTGCACAGTGCGTATGCAAGTCGCGGGCTCGTACTCGAAATTACAATAGGCCTTGTCCGCGATCAGCTTGGCTCGATAAGCCGTAAGGGATGACTGTAGACTGATAGATTATCGGACCAGCCGATCGAGATTCCTCGGCTCCCTAATGATCGGATCATCTGGCTCACCGGGCGAAGATTAAACGCGCCTAGGAGACGCATGTACGCGTCAAGCCTCCGCCGGGAAAGGAGAATACACGCCATCTTCCTCGTAGGTGTTTGCAAACAATGGCGGGGAATCATCCGCGGCCGATTTCGACATGCGGTTGAAACGACGCCTGTAATACGACGCGAAACCGGCCAGGGTGTGCCGCAAATCAGCGTATATACATATACGCGTCGCGTCGCGTCCGCCAGGACACGAGCAGAAAGGAGAACCTACGGGCTGAATACATCGAGAGAAGATCCTCTCTCCGATGCACCGTATCTATGCGCTCTGCTCGGTGCAAGTCGACTGCATCCAGTTCGACCACGTGCGCCGAATGAAACCTTAGGCGGGAACGATTTTCATGCGATCGAATCGAGAATAGACACCAGAAAACCATTTCAATTTTCAAATGACAAATGTTGGAGTATACACCGAAATGCACGGAACATGCGGAGGAGGAAAGGTGCTTTTGACCTGCAGTCTATTAGAAAAGGGCCTAAGAAGGGATGAGGTCGTCAGTCCGAGCCATTCTACAAGCTAGTCACAGTTCTCACACCTCTTTTCTTTCTAACCGTTTTTAGTTCTGTTTCCATGTAATAGCTGTAAAGTAAAATATTGTGTTATACCTTTATGTGTTATACATTAAATATAATGGCCATTGGTTTAATAAATAGATAAAATTATGAATAAGTTGACCATTCGAATTGTACCGCTGTTGGCAACGCGATCAGGACACGGGAAGTGGCAACAGCCCCTACTGACCTGCTGACGCGTGCCCGCTGGCGGGTTGCCATACTTCGGGGAGACTTTTCGTCGCGAACAGCTCGTAAACAAAGCCTCCGTTGTAATTTCGTCCCACACGTGACTTTCGTTTTATTCTGGCATTTGGAACACGACCGGACCCTCCTTTTAGTTCTAGAATCGTGCATTTCTAACAATTTGTGCATTTCTAACAAAAACGAACTATTCAAATATAAAATGTTAAGACACTGTTTCATACAGTTGACTCGGATAATTTTTCGGATTCTACAATTATTGCAGCCGTGAAGAAATCGCAGCACGAGGATTTCAAGTAAATTACCTCGGTGAATGGCAAAAGGTTGAACGATTTTTTGCAGTTGAACGAATGCTTTCTGCGCGCTTTTCTCGCGGAGCGAATGGCAATCCGGGAAACGAGCGCGGCTCGATTAATGGCGGCGAGGCGGTGGCGCTTTCGATCGGTTGTAGACAGGACCTTGTTCCGCGCAAGAATACGGCTCTCGGGAATGCCGAAGGTTCCGGTTCTGATTCATTGTCGCGTCATATATCTAGACGCCGGTGCCTCTGTCTGCGGTGCGTGGGCTGGCTCGCACGCACACGCGTGCAACTTTGCCGATACATATTCGCTCGTGCGAGAAACAGGGAGAAAGAGAAGAGAAAAGATACACTGTGCGGCTATATGATAGCACACATTCCAATTCGCATACACGATTTTCATTTATTTTCACATTGCAACTGACAGTTGTTTTCTATATAATATAGAATAGAAGCGCGATCGAATTCGATTTTACCGTTCAGTTTTATTACACAAGAATTTGTGCCAAAATCTAGCCGGACAAAATGCGAACGAGATTTTGTATTTAACACTGAACCTACCGAGCCTTAAAAGTAACTGGTACATGCTCCCTTATATAAAAATGACAAGATTGATTTTATTTAGACTTTTCCAGCTCCTATTGTAATATGTGCTCCACTAAAGATATCTATGTCATTTTGACCGGTGATGGTAGCTTTAGTGTTAATATTTTGTTGCGCCTTCTTTACATTCGATGACTGCAATGGGGTCTGCTGTGTACAGATTTATGGATTTTTTTAGTACTTTTCCGACTATTTCATTAAGATATGCTCAATTAAAATTTAATTTCTATGGGGTAGGTGTAACCTAACAGAACTAGTGTAAACTAATTGTAAATTAGACATTAAGTCATATTATAACATAACCATATATTGTATAATTTGTAATGTATATGTAATAATACTTTTCCGAATCAATTTTTCTAAAACCAACGATTTCATTGTTGACGCGATCGAAATTCATGATCTTTCAACAAATCCATTATAACTTTACGACCGAAAACTAGTAGTGTAACATGGAAAATGTATTTTTAGCAGTTTTTGGTACGAAATATTAAAAAATACGAGATGCTGTTTCTGTGACACAGTGTATGTGCCAAGAGGAAGAAAGGGAGACACAGAAGGGGCGAAGAGACGCCGGACCGCGCCGGGAGAAGTAACGAGCATGCCTATCCGCGCCATTCATATTTCCTGGAATACAAGCCTGCTCGAACCGGAACGAGCGGGTCATTTCATTTAACGCGTTACGACCGATACGTTATCGTTCCTCTTCCACGAGAGCTCCTCTTTTTATTCTCGTTCTTCCTCACCCTCTCTCGACGCTTCTCTGCCGCGGCGAATTCGTGAGTCTCAATCCTTTTGTCAGCTTTCTCTTCCTCCTCGGCCCTTCTTCCACTCTCCCTCTCTCTCTCTTTCTCTTTCGATTTTTCCGGTTACCTTCTCCGATCGTACCGGCCACTCCTTGATCGTGCGGTGAATTATCTTATCGACGCAGAGTCGAGCTTTTCGGTCGACACGAGCTTCGAACCTGTTCGATAGCGACTCGCCTGTTCGGCTACGTGTCCGCAAAAGTAAAGGGTCACGCGTTCAAACGAATAAGGGGAAGGTTCAAAGCCATTTCCTAGCTGCCGTTTCGAAGAAGAACGTGACGCGGTGACCGAACATTGGAACACTTGAATCTCTATAGAAAACGAACAAGAGATATTCTTGCGTGAAAAATGACCGAAACATAATGAAAATGACAAAGCTGTGTTTATTTCATTACAATTACAATATGTGCTCGAATAAAGAAAATTGCATAATTTCCCATGGAACGATCTTGGCAATATCAATAATTATAAAACGAATAATTCGGTCCGGCACGGCGGTGATAGGATTTAGTGTTAAACGAAATGTAGCTAAGTACTTCCTCTCAATCCTGAGAGCATTAGGAGCGGCCTCGGAGAACTCGTGTTCGATCTCTCGAGTAAAAGTCGACAGGGAAATTATTCCTTGATATTCTCGCGCAGAATCAGTTCCCAGAAGATTGCAAATTAGACGTTGCTGAAACGACTCGGGGTCCGGCAAGATTTCCAGAAGTAACCTCGGAAGTCGAAGCTTTTCCGCGATAAAAATCCCATGTAGGAACTACTATCAAGTAGTTGCCAGCCACGCCCAGCTCTTCGCTTCTAATTAGAAGCAGCGTTTCCTATGGAGATTCTGCTTGGCCGGCAGCGGTTATCGTCGCATGTAAATGGAGGAATATCCTATAAACGAGAGCGACATACCGCGCGGTCTGCAGCGTCTGAGACCCTCTCGATTCTCCGATCTAATTCGCTCCGATCGAATTAGAACCGACGAAGACTTCATTCTACGTTTCCGGCGCGGTTGCCCATCGAAAGGAACAGAGAGAAAGAGAGAGAGAGAGAGAGAGAGAGAGAGAGATCTACGAGGCTCGTATCGCGTAATTCGAATTAAGCATGTCCCGCGGTGCGATCGAGGATCGCGATCGACCGTATCGGGGTGGGAGAACAGAGCCAGCAACCACCGGCGACTAGATCGGTGCTAATACGCTCTTGGGCAACCGTACGATCGAGATATCGATCGATTTTATCGGGTTCGAGGCACGCCGCGCGCCGGGTTTGCACCCGCGGCAGAAATCGATGGCATTCATTGCGTAACGAGCCACTTACCGCAAATCAAACTAATAGCCAATAAAGTACACCGTCTAAAATCGTGTTCGAACAGCCCCCGGCCGGGCCGCGCGCGTCGCGATCCAACCGGATTCTTCGATCGACCTTCTTAAGGGAGTAGACTCCTTTATACAGGATTGCAAGGGTGCGGGAATCGCGTTTCTCGATAATAGAAAAATCGGGGTTTTCAGTAGTCAAAGACGGTAGATAAAAGATCGATCCAGGGCGCTATCGCCCTCAAAAATCCTATTTTTTCGTTTACGAGGCGTGATTTGAATTATTAGACAGCAATTTTCATAGCTACATGCTACCGAATAATGCAAATTACGCCTCGTAAACGAAAAAATAGGACTTTCGAGGGCGATAGCGCCCTAGATCGATCTTTCATCTAGCGTTTTTGACTACTGAAAAACCCCGTTTTTGTATTATCGAGAAATGAGAACGCGAATCCCGCATCCTTGCAATCCTGGAAACGCGTCATTTATTTGCATACGACTCCGTCCGTTGGCTTGTACGATCGCTTTCTTTATCGAACTTTTTCGGATTTCACGGATTTCTAACAGGTACACGAAAAAATCAAATAACATGACCAGATCATTTTAGTCTAAACAGTGAGCGTTTTTCACGGTGAAAATTCATCGTCCTCGCGTGGTTTCTTGACTGTTCCCGTCTGTGGATGTTCGAGGCGGGTCGGGCGCGCATTATGCGTCCGCGGGGCATATCGGGGAAATACACGGTGCGATTACGAGCCGCGGAGATTCACACGAAACCTGTGGGAGAGACCGGGGAATTGAATTATGGGAGCACGCCCGGAGAAGATCCTATCTGACGCGGCTCCGCAGCTCCGCGGCGAAAGAATGGTCTATGATGCGGCGTTTTCTAACGGGCTCGCCGGCCAATTACCTTCGAGACGCCCTTTGTATCGGTGGGCCTGCCGAGTGCGTTACCCGGATACCGTCTGTCGAGCTGCTCCATCAGAGACGAATGAGATCAAATTGCGAGAGAAACCCTTCCTTGAAACGCGACAACGGTGCTCGGATACCGATCTCTCGATCTTCTCTGAATCAGCTCACCCCTTCACCTATTATCTTGCACTGAAGCTAGATCACCACTTCTTCGTCCCTAATCATTTCCTATTAGATGTCTGCATCCATACGTAAATAAATCGTAACATCAGGTGCTCGCAAAAGTTCTAGTCACTTTAATCGCAATTCTAAAAGTTTTAATAATGGCTATAATCGTCTACCTTTTTTTTGTGCAATTGTTTTGTATTTTTATGCAAACGTTTGAGTACCGAATTATATGTAACAAAAAAGAATTCTTTCCAATACATTCTAAGGAAGTCTCATGCAAGTATTCATGTTACGGACTATAGTTTCAGTTTTCTAAACAATTCGGTTCAGTATAAGAACATATTCAGTTCGGCAGAAGAGAAGCATTAAAATTTTAATAGTTTTCGAGAGTTTTGTAGATTAAACCGAAGAAACTCACAGTTGTAGATAAAAAAACTTGGAAATTATGAAATAATCTCTTTTTCCGGGTCTGTCCCATTTTTGATGCTCGTCGACCAGTGTGCGGCGCCACACGATGCCGAAACGGAGGTATTAATTAAGACGTATCGGTGATTCGCGAGGATAAATGGTGCTCGTGGCGTTCCCCGCGGCCGTCCCGAGAAAGAACGTTTTATCGAACCTGATTAAACGCTACCGGGCCGAGTGCCGAGCCTCTCGAGAACCAACCACGAGATCGGGAATCCCAATTAGTGTGCCACTACACTTGCCGCGATCGTTGGATCGCATGCGACGCGTTTGTATTAGATTGGCAACTAAGTTCGGGGCCTCCACATTTTCTCAAACAAAGTCATTTATATAAATATAAATTCAGAGCTTTCCAATGATATACAGTTCAAAAGAATGAAGACTGAATCAGGTTATAATGATACAATAAAAGAATTACGAAACAGAAGGTCGCGAATTTAGTTGCCAATTTAAGATGCACGTTTCGAGGCGTCGGTAAGTGTCGCATGCGATCAAAAATCGCATCTATAACCGTACGCTTAATTGAGACTGTTTTACGAGAGTCGACCGGGAGAATCGGCGCGGCGGGACCGCTTATGACCGAGCGAACCCGCGAATGGATCCCGCGCGGTATAATTGACAATTAGCTCTGGACGATACTCGCAGCGAAATCGTCGATTTCCCATTGACACGGTCGACACGCGAGGCCGCCGCTTTAAACGAGCTTCTTGCTCGTTTCGCCGCGAGATAGGAAAATAAAACAGGCTGGACCGACGCGACGGTTCGTGAAGGAATGCCGATGGCGGCGGACGCTCCGGGACCATCCTCGATTTTAGCCTTTCTGTCAATACCCGAAATTTCCGAACGCTTCCTGTAGCATCGTGATCGGCAAACTTCTCGTCAGTTCAAACCTGAAATTGGTCTACAGGCCTCCGCGATCGCTACCAGAATTTATTTCAGCAATAGTCTTCGTGGTTACATTATTCTATTAAATGCAATTGATCCTCTTATAAAATTATAAAATAATAATAAAATAAATCTTATAAAATACCGAACTTTAAAACTTACTTAAAAGTAACTGGTACATTTTCCCATATAGAAATAACAAGATTAATTTTATTTAGATTTTGTGCGGTTCCTATTGTAATACGTTCTCTGCTAAAGATATCTACATATACAACCACTTCTTATGAAGTCATGTTTATAATTTCAATAATTGTAAAATAAAAAATCTGGAACCGGTCATTTCGACCGGTACGTTTAGTGTTTTCGGACGGCAATCTGGCAGCTTCAACAATTTCATAAAATCAAATAAAGATTTACGCGATGGTTAGAGTACTCTCCCAACCTACTTGCGTTTAGCAAGACACCTTCGTTCATTTCTAAATGTAGACAAATAATATCGTCTCCATTTCTGGAAGCCGCAGCGGCGCTGAACGTATTAAACGCATGCCAACCTGTTTTCAAAGGAAATCGAGGATGGCGTGTCGTTGATGATGATTCGCGGTCATTCGGTCTCCGAAGGATGTATGACAGATGTCCGACTTCGATTTCAACAAGCTTTCGCTCGATGATAGTACAAGAGAGCTCGTAATGATGTATACATAAATGCGCATACTTTCTCTATAGTCTTAATGTACCATGAGTACGAAGAACTAGAACTTGTATGTTCTCTGACACGGAAAAATTGAAAGTAGGCACCTGGCCACAGGTAGGGTATAGTAAAATAGAGCGTTATCTCGGTTTTCAATGTCACCAGGCCACATTGGACTAGTTGCTGGGCTCATCCTCGTGATCCGACTCGTTAATTCCTCGTTTAACCCGAACCTTCCCCCGGGGTCGGGGATCTTTGACACTGCCGACGATCGTGCTTGAACAAGGGGCACGAGCGACGGCCCCGTTGAATGCCGAGATCGTTAAGACCTCGTTTTCACCGCGATTCCGACCCACGACGGCCACTCGTCCTCCATTTCCGCTATCACTCTAGTATTAAGCTCTACGAACGCTCTTAACACCGACCGGTGATTATTGCATAATTTTGAAAAATCTATGGTACATGGCTAAATGCTTTTTAATGGAACCTTCAATAGCAACAGCAATTTTCATTGTGAACTAACAAGTCACCCTCAATAACGTCATCTAATAGTTTCATGTAAGATTGCAATGTAAAAGAAAATTTCTATGCTTTCTTTTGGTCCCACACAATTATTGAAAATTTTATCTTTATTCACTCTAGTATTAAGCTCTACGAACGCTCTTAACACCGACCGGTGATTATTGCATAATTCTGAAAAATCTATGGTACATGGCTAAATGCTTTTTAATGGAACCTTCAATAGCAACAGCAATTTTCATTGTGAGCTAACAAGTCACCCTCAATAACGTCATCTAATAGTTTCATGTAAGATTGCAATGTAAAAGAAAATTTCTATGCTTTCTTTTGGTACAGCACAATTATTGAAAATTTTAACTTTATTCTCTTTTCTCCTGGCAACAATGAGCTGCAATGTCAACTCTGACCCTCTTCCGTTCCTCAGGCTGCGGTTCGCCCGTCTTCTATGGCTAAGTACCACGAAATGTTTCATTTCTCCTACCTTCAGTGGCAAAATCTACAACGTGAACCTTGTACAATAATGTACAATAAATATTCGATCTAAGGAAAACGATAATTAACGTAATTAACCTCGCATGGTTATGACGTTTATTCACTGGTTCGCTGAGAGCTAAACTAGAAAGAAAATGAACTCAGTAACTCCGAAAAAGGACGGGATCTCTTTTGGTGGTTTGCTGGGAAATGTTTGACACAGGTGTCTGCGTCATCCTTAGCGAACCGGTTGAGTCGTCGTCGGCGAGTACAGTCGGACAGGTGACGCGCTCGGCGTGTCCCGTCGAGTAAATGGAGGACGCGTGATTCGCGGAACGAAAGCCGGCCGGCCGGCTGCGGCCGAACGAAAGTCTGTTCTAAACGAAAGTGGAGGCAAAAGGGCCTCGGCGAGTGTGTCGTGTAATGGCGGAACGCGAACGTGAGGCCGAGTGACCGACTGCCCGTGGAATCCCATTCGTTGCTGGGAAAAAGAGAAAACGCGGCTTTATCGTACTAAATCTGACTATAATTGGGGGCGGGTACATGATCCCCGTGGACCCCGGGTTTCATAGCGATCGGCTCTACTCCGTCGATCCTCATTCGATTAGAACACTGGTTCTTACCCACTGTTCCGCGAAATTCCGCGAAATAATTAAATATATTTAATAATATATTTTCTAGAATATATTTATTTCTACGCGAGATGCTTTTGTTTATTTCCAGGATCATTAATTTTGGTGTTCTGCAAATTTTTTCTCAAAAGTGTTCCCTGACTTCAAAACGGTTAAGAACCACTGGATTAGAAGGACCTCGCGAGAGATCGTCGCCGAGATCCGCAGAGCTCGCGAGAGACAAACAACTTTAACAAGCACGGGTACGCCTGTCTCTCTTTTTCCTATTGCTATCTCTCGAATAATTGGATCGCGTCGCGCAGCCTCGGAGACGGCAAAACGAACGGGCCCAACACGCTTCCTGGACCGTTTAACGAGAGCCGCGAGGAGCTCGGGAATTAGAGTCGAAGAAAGAAAATTACCCGCGCGAATTTAATTGCGATCATTACCGCGCCGCGCCGCCGCGGTTAACGATCCCGCCGCGAAATGCTTTCTTTTTCCTCTCCCGCCGTCGCGTCGCGTCAACGCGTCAAGGCTCTGCCTCGCCGCAGACGATCCGCAACTGCGAAATCTTCCCTATAAATATGTAACCAGGAAACTCGATTAGGTAATCGAAAAGTGGCGGACTTTCTTAATCTTCTGTCGTCCATCGACGAACGATTTCTAATCCCGCCGTCACAGCCCCGGGCGGAACAGTGAAATGTTCGAGGCACGGCCTCGTCGTCGGCGAAAACGTCGGTGTAAACAGCACTTAACGCGTCGCGAGTTTCTCCGGGAGTGTTTGCATTCCCACAAAGCGCGGATACAGTGTCGCTGCTTCCTTCATTATTCGTGGATCGTGTGCAAGCTGCGTGGGAAAGCGGAAAGTCGGTGCAACGGCGACTGAAATAATATTGGAACCCGACGAAAGGGGAGAAGAGGGTGCCACACGTGAGAACTGAGGAAAAAATAGTGGCGTTCAGGCGACCCCGGGTCTTGAATTCTAGCGTGCGGACACAAATTGCTGGCTCTGTTGAAAGCGAGAGCTTCGAGGCCACGCCCACTCATTGAAAATCGGAATCCGATTCCTCCACTGAGAAAAGGAAAATTCAAAGTGGAGAGTCGTTGTGGACTTCGGTGCTAGATTTTTCGGAAATACAGAGTCTAGGGTAAGCACGAACTAAAATCGGGAGCGCTGTAGCCACGCCCCTTCACCGAAGAATGAATCGTAGAAATCGAAAAGAGAAAATACAGAATGCACTTGATTGGTCACGAACATAGATTCCCCCTCCCTCGATTTGGAGGACCACTAAACCACGGCCCCCGCTAAATAGTTTCCTGTCGCCAAATTCGCAAGATTTCGAACGCTGGACACTTCTATGCTGTTCCGAGGCTACTTGGCTCAAATGCATTGCCCTCTGGGGCACCGCGGAGCATCGTCGGAGCAACCCGTGCACGTTTCAACGTATCCCCGTAGATATCTCCGCAAACGGTGGAAAAACTGCGGCGAGTCGCGTCGGAGAAAGGTTATCGGGACAACGATCAGCCAAGTCGAAACTTCCTGTCTCGTCTCCGAGATTACAAGGTAATTAATTTTTTCCTCTCGCCCCACCCGCGGCGTTCGTCGCATTTACATCCAGACGATGCGTTCCCAACCGGAGGATCTAGCATCTTCTGGGAAGGATCAAGGACGCGCGGAGAAGCAAGCGAGCGAACGAACGAGCGATCAAAAGAATGTCACGGTCGAAACGTTTTCAGAGAGGAGCAGCAGTCTCTCTTCTCCCTCTCCCCTTGTCCCTCCCTCCTCTCTCTCTTTCTCTTTCGAGTTTTTTGCGATCGACAAGACTCGTTTTTCTGCGAAATCTCCGGGCCCCGGGAATGCCCGGGGTGTCGTAACTCGTTCGCTCGTATCCTCGGGTACGAGGGGATGCGAGAAGGAGAAGACCGTCCGCGGAGACGGCAAGATGGAGGCCGGCCTCTCGTAAAGAACGAAACCGATGGCCGAACACCCCCGTCGCGAATTTCATATTCGCGATTAGCGTCTTCTTTTTATCTCCGCCTTCCTCTCTCACTTGGTTCCCCGTTCGACCGGGTCTTTTCGGATTCGGGACAATGCAGAGGAGGACCCCGCGGCGATGGCGCTGGTCCGGAGGACAAAAATCGAAGCAGATTTCGTGCGAGAGAGAGAGAGAGAGACATAAAGAGAACTGTGGCCGTGCTGCGACACGCGCCATCGAAACCGAGACTAATACCGCCGCGCACCCGTGATATATTCGAGTTTGATGAGTCCGGTGTGTCCCTGTTCTTCGGATTGGCTCGTTCTCGACGATAACGCGAGGCCGGTGTCAAGACACGATAATTCGATTCCCCGGCGAAACGAGCACGACCAGACGTTTCGTCGAATGCCTCGTAAATATTGACGAGCGTTCGACGCCTCGGCTCTCTCGCGTTCCAGCCGGCAACGAAAACGAGGATTGATTCAGAGTTTCGGTATGCGACCGCTGACTGGACACGCCGAACGGCCTGCTACTCGGACACAGACTCGCTCTCCTATGGCGCGAGACACGATTTCTCGGCGTGCTCGCCTTTAAAACCCTTGCACTATTTGTGTCTTACGGTTGTAGCGATTATAATTACTCCGTCATTCGTAATTACTAAGATGGAGCACAGACAATGTGTTATCAACGAAGATTCGTGGTCTGGGCTGCGGTGATTGGATCGAACGCGACTCGGTTTCCTGCGAAGCTCCACAACGCCGCTACGAACTGTCCCTCTCGGTCACCGCGACTGGAATTTTCGTGGTTACGACGAGACGTATGCGTGGCGCCTCACTTTCCGACTCGGAATCACTTAACAACGATTTAATGAGCTCGTTCCTCGAGAATTCCCGATCCGCCCCGGGGGTACACGCTTCTACGCTGGCCTGGAATTAGGACGGACACTTTGTACCACGGCAAATTGCGAATTCTGACCGAGAGAGAAAGTGAGACCGCTTCGGAAACGTCTAATGGGATCGACCGAAAAGATTACATTCTTGCGCATTTGAACGGACAGGGTAATTTAGCCATTATCGTGGCGAGGAGCCATGATTCAAAGCCCCTGGGTTCTACGATTGACGGCAGGAAATTCTTTCTGGATTGTACAACATATTTCTATTCCACATCCGATGCTTTTCGGTCAACATTTTACCCACCGGAAGTTCCACAATTCTTTTATAAATGATCATTTACTGAAATTCTGAGAAATTGACGTATAAACTCCAAACATTGATTGATCAATGAAGTTTCTGTCGCTTTTGAACAATTTACCGAGACTTCACGCGCACACACTGCAGTTCGTAAGAATATTAACCCCTTGTTTTACAATATCGTGTCAGACTTTTGATGAAGATTCTAAACAAAGTCTAATAAATATGTACGTTATTAATTTCCTTTAACCCTCATACGTTCCTCAAGGTAAAAATTCGTCAATTTACTATTTTTACATACTGTGAAATAATCCATCTCTTTCTGTTTGTGTTGCAAGATTTATTTCTTTAAAGTTTGACGCTACAAACGAAACGTAATTCGTTGTTTCAAAGTGTAAAATAAAAATAGGTGAAATATTATTCTAGACGCAACAATTTTTGAGGAACGTACGAGGATTAAAATAATATGAAATTCTATTTTGGTTTCGTTAATGAATAGTTATCGGAGAACATGTAGGCATACAGTAGATATAAATTTTCTCCTTTTTTAGGAAATTACGAACTACAAAGAAAGATCTAATCACCGAAACCGTAAAATAAATCGTGGGGCAAGGGGTGAAACGTCGAATCAAACATGCCTGAAGTGTACAATATAAGTCCACGTGTCAGCCAGCGAATTGCGATTGTCGAGGACGAATTTTATTCGTCCACGATCCGCCATTAATTTCGCCAGGAAGAGAGCGTAGATGGAACTAGGGACTCCCCGGACTCGGCCCTCGCAGATCCTGCTCCCCGTTGCTCAGCGAGAGAGGACTCCGTTGTTGAGCAGCTCTGTTGCAACTGCACCGGAGAGATAGGGATCTGCCGGAGTGCATCTAGTTAAATCGCGGTGCACCGACGCGACGCGACGGCCGGATCTGCTTGGGGAAGTTCTGCACCCTTCTCCCTTTCTCGCCTTTTCCCTTTCCGATCAGATAACATCGTCGATCAGAGGTGATGGAGCACGGTAGCCGAATATCTTAATTTTCTTTTTGGTGCACAGGGCTGCCCTATCCGCGGTGAAGGGGACGAGTCCTTGGAGCACCTTCTAAACCGTCCGCGAACAATAAACGATAACATTCCTCCATGAACATTGGCAGAACCTACGTTACAATTAGTGATGGGCATTCAATACTCTGTCTTGCAAAAATTTCAAACAAATCAATCACTACAAAATTTCGATTCAATTCGATATTTATTCGAAGTCAGAAATTCCTGAAACTCTTGAAAGCGTTGATCAACGCTCCAAATTTTCAAGATTTTCAAGACTTTCGAATTACCTCCTCTCCGACTTGAATGACCTTGAAATTTGTTATTTACAGTGATTAAAACGTCTTTATGCACAAAAATGTCGTAGAAGGGAAAAGAAAATGTATATTTTTTGTATGGCTACATTTATTTTAATGCTTAAATATTGATTACAAACGAATCAAATTTTATTTCATCTAAAATTAGACGCGTACCATTCACATTTGTTAGACTTCGTTAAAAAACATCACGGATCTGGCTCGTCAAAATACGGCAAGGGGTTAGTTTTCGACGGTCGGCTTTAGTTTACCAGATAATTGCAAAAACCTTTACGTGTAAATTGCAGGTCTAAATTAGATTTGGGTTTCAAGACTTTTAAGATCTTCAAGAGTTCTAAGCTTCGAATTATGTTGGAATTGGTTCGAATTTTTCGTCATAAACGAAGCGATTCGAAGTGTTTCAGATCCCACCAATTACAATATCATTCCACGCAGTGGTGAACATAGCTAGGACGTAGCGAGCGATAAAAATTTGTTTGCAGTCCTGAAAGATGCCTAGATAGATTGCGACGAACTTTTTAGCTCTACGCCTTCTAATTTTCTAATAATAAATTTCGAAAGATGACCCATTTTGTGTGGGATTCGATGAAAGGGTAGCAGCCACGTTTCTCGGTTGCAACTCGAGATGGTCTCGGTACAGATCAAACTTGGAGTGTCGCTTACGGGATAAATTGTTCATAATGACACGGTGAGATTCGTTTCTTGAATATAATTGTAAAGATTGATAATTGGCAAGTCCCAAGGTAGGAACATCGTGAAAACTATGGACTGAGGACAGTATATTTGGTTGAAGTTGTTCCAACGCCGATAAAATGTTGCAACTGCCGTATCACCTTCGTATTTGCTCCGACTGGGAACGGATCTAGCCTCGGGTCAGCTAACGTTAAGCCTAACAAAAACAGATAAGAGCGCGCGTGTCAACGTCTCCTACGCGATCACGAGCGCAGCGGACTGGTTTTTTCCTTATCGCGGCCCTATTGTTGCGAGACCAATCGAAAGGTGACCGACCTCCGTTTTTCCCTTAATTCGGAAGAAACGATTCTCGCAACACGAGCCGATCTAACCCGTAGAAACAATTCCGTTTGATAATATAATTGTTATTTTAACGTTATAATAACGAAATTGGATCTACTCGATTCTACAGTAACTAGAATAAAATCGCTGAAGACAGGTCATTGAACCCACTAGATTAAAATGGTTGTTCGGTCAGACTGGACGCAAGAGAGGTCAATGTGCATCGGAGCGAAAGCTTCTCGGGCGGGTTCTCAAAGGGGTCGTTAAAATGGCGAGCAATTTCGTCGAATTACCGAAACAACGACACTTAATGGCTCGTGTAGGTACGCAAAGTTCTCGCGACTCCAACGACCCGTCTCGGTAGAGAAAGAGAGAAAGTACAATTTGCTCGAATTACGGACGCGGCGCATCGCGCTCGGTGAAAGCTGCCGATTTTACGACGGGCCAGCGCAGCGCCGCCATTTTCGTCGTGACTCTTGCCGCAATAATTAGTGGACCGCCGATCTCCGTGCCTTCACGGCGTGTGCAGATTTGTAAAATGCTAGAAAAGGTACATCAACAAGAAAAATAGTTGACGAAGGAACTTTTGTTCCTAATTATGATCGTTATTAAAACCCATTTGCATCCGTTCGCTTTTGTATCAGTCTGCGAACACCTTCCTTCCTAAATTTTACTTGTGTTAAAAAAATCACGACTTCTGTCGTGATGCAAACGGGTTAAATGTACAAAAATGAGAATTTGTAGGTACGTCGACACGAGGTATTTAAAAGTGTCGAACCGGAACCACGTCGTGACTTGACGTAGGTTACTTCTGCCAATGATAATTTCAGTACGAACACGTTGTTTTGGTTGAGGTTTTTATGCACTCGTTCGCTGGAATCTAACGTGCAAGATGGACGCGGGGCGGCGAGCAGCAGCACGCGAATTCCGCTGTCTCGGCGATTTTGTTGTTCTGGAAGCGGTCGTTCCGGTTCCATATCAGTGCGAGAGCTTGCCACGGATGCGGCACGACGAGGTAATGGCCGCGGAGCCGCGGCCGCAGCATTTCGCTGCGATCCGCGCGGTGCGGCGAAATGGCAACCCATTTAATAGAGCTCGTGCTCGCGCTACATAACCACGCGCGTGGATTACGCGAATCTAGCGAGAGCACGGGAATAAAAACACCGGCGCGGCGCGTCGGTCTAAAAACTGGTATTACGTTGCGTCGCAATTATGCAATCAGGTTGCGGCGGTCACGTACCGCGTTTAATCGCATCTAATTAAAATCCATCGGGAGAACAACTGTTTCAACCAACGTCAGATGCTTCGTTTAACAATTTTGTTCATTACATAAGTCGCGACGACGACAACTTCGTATCTTTCAGAAGAAAAACATTGGGTTGGAACGAAAGTTCATAGCATTTGTAAATTAAAATTGAAAGCTAAACTTCAGATAAGGTGAAGTGGGCTAAGTGCAGACTGGTTTTTGTAAAGTTGGATTTTAAACATGTATTTTCAGTCTGGTATGTAAATACTTAACGCTGTCGGTATCAAACGCTTTCCACAATTATTACTGGTGATAATTAATATTACGTAGGTTTCTATTAATTTTTCTTGAAAATTTTCATTTTGTCAACTACTCTGCACTTTCCCCCGAAAATGGGGCAAGAGCGTAATTTAGAGTTAAATAAGCGAGGAAAACACCTTTATTCTTGGGCGACATCTATGCCGGATAGTTCGTATTAACTTATAGTACATTAATAAATACAAGCTAGAGAAATTTCGCTCATATTATAATAAAAATAACCAATATATGCACTTGCCCCGTTTACGAACTTACCCCACCTTACCTTATTTATTCATACATTTATTGAATAACATATTTTCCATTCTGTTCTTTTCGTGTTATAAACATATGAATAAATACCTTAATTTTATCTTCCATTCTTAATTTGAAAGCACTACGAACTTTCTTTCCAATCTAATATTTGCAGCGTCGTTAACGGTGCCCATCGACTATTGTTTGTAAATTGAGTCGAATCGAGGAACCTAACCAATTGGTCCAACTTTGGCCACTCTTTTCTATTGTTCCGCGGATCGTGGTTTTTCCAAGCCGATCCCGATACGAAGAAACGGCGAAACCTGTTTTCCCGATCGCGTCGACCGGCGATGATAGCGGCGGACGGTTTAGAAAGCACGCCCACCGTCCTGTCCGGTGTTTACTACCATTCTCGAACCCGCGGACCGGCCTCTACGCCTCGAATACCTCAAAGTTACTCTACTAGAACCACCGATCGTACCCGTAATTGGCGCAAGAGACACCTCTTGTACATCGATCGTTAATTGGCGATGGAGTACACAGATATGGTATTGTCGAATCGGGACGAGAAACCGATCGCGAACAGGATTCGAAATTCCTGCCCGGCTGCCAGCGAGAACTCTGCAACGCGTTGCAACGATGCAAAAACGGAGTACGAAGTGCATCCGCCCCTATGCCCTGCACCGGCTCTATTAGGGCAACGCGGCTTTCAGGGAACTTGGAAAACGATTTTCTAGCACGATATATCACCCGGACTACAGCGGACAGAACCTCTTTGAGGAACGTGTCTGGTCGTCGCGTTTCGAACGATGAAATTCGCTCGATTCTAATTGCAATGTTTGTTCGTTGTTATTTGTCCGAAACAGCTTTTGTTCGACCAGGATCATTCTGGAAGGATGATCATGTTGATGTTCTATGTGAAAACTTAAATCGAATTAAATCTAGGGGATCGCACTTCACGATACATCTGTTTAGGATTGAAGGAAAATTTGAAATCAGGTCGAAAAGTCGATTAAAGCAGACTGGTCAACTCGGACGAAATTCACCCGCTTGTAAGGGGACTCTTCGAATTCATTTCGAGGGCTCGAATTAAAGCTTAAGGATAGCACTCGATGATAGGATCGTTTAGGTTTCACGGAAAATTCCAGATCGTACAGGAAAAATCGACAGATCCTCCGACAGGTCGGTGACAAATGACTAGATTTTTACTTTGAATCAATTTTAGAATGTGTTCCCGTAGGAAATTTAGAATTTTAGAAATAGCATAAATTTCTCAAGCTGGAAACATTGTCTGCTCGAAGAAGAGTATCCGGCCATAGCTTTATTTTTAATTTAATTAATAATCATATTGATTGTCCCTCTCTCCTTATGCCAATGAATTTCTACGTAGCTGAACGTGTATTGAGATCCAGAGCAGGATTTCAAACACTTAAATCCAGATCCACATATGGATTAATTAATCCAATAAATCGCATTATTGCAGGCTCTAGCACTCTCTATAATCGTTTTGATTTTTTTAGTGGGTCTTTTCACACTTTTAAAAGACAATTACGTAGAATTATCGAATACCATACATTTTGTACCATTAGTTTCTGTGCATGTCCCTTCTTTGTTATTTTACATAAAGTCCTTTTCTATTGTGAACAGTTATATAAGAGGACTTCGGTCCGTTTATAATAAATAACTAATAATAATTTTAGAAACCATGGTATTCGAAGGGGTTTACACATTAATTGAGCTGTATAATAAAGAAATTATATATCTATCAGGAAAAAGTCATGAAAATGGATTCGAAAGGCTGAGAAAAATAATACAATTTAACCGATGTTCTATATCAAAGCATTAGTGATCGAAACTTTAAACGGCGATATCTCGAAAGTGAAATTATGTGGCATGCGGCGTTCTTCCCGACAACGAAAGATATATTGCCGTGAGGATTCTGTGAATATTTTGACAGCCAAGAACATGAGTGACATGAGTTCGATGCATAAGGCAGCACAGGTAGTAATGCAAAAAGCGGGTCCCTTATCGAACTAGTTCGGACTGGGAGAATGGGGCCTTTTCTAAAAAGGGAGGTCTTTTAGTGGGTATTGGGGACAGGAATGGGATCAAGTTCAATATGTACTCACGAATCCGAGTCAAGTTCAATAACCAAGTTTCATTTCATGGGTTTCGATTACTACTTAAAAGCAATAAAAGTTTCAATGATTATACTTCAAAAGGATTCATTGTATACAAGTAGTTATCCTAGTATAACCTCGGAATGAGTACTTACAAGTTTCGAAAATATACTTATAAGTACTTCGATGTTGAAAGTAATCGAAACTTTCATTAGTAGTACTCGAATCTTGGAAATCGACCTGTTCGACCAAGATTCGAATATACTTGCAAGTATTATTTCCGTTTACCAAAGTACTTGTAAAAGGTTCGAAACTGTCTGGCATAGGTTCGGGTATACTTAGGAATGCGATTTCCGTTTTTCGAAGTACTTATAGAGAGTTCGAATTCAATCAATCAAAGTTCGAACCTGTTTGCGAGGTACTTGATCCCATCCCTAATTGGGGGAACCGAAGATCTGTTCCCCCGGAGCTCCACACTACCCCTTTCTGGGGTGTACGTAAAGGTATTTTTCCTCTCGTCCTTAATAAAAAAAAAAAAGGATTCTGTGAATATTTGAGAGGCGCAAACTCACCTCTTTCATGCCGTCGAGTCTGCCGAGGCTCTTGGTGCCCCTGAGGGGCGGAAACGCGGCGTCATGCCACCCGTTGTTGCACATGGTGATTTGCTCGGCCTGTACGTTCAGCGCACGGGCCCTGCTCTTGCTTTTGCGTTTGTCGAGCAGATGCTTGGCCCTGGACTTCCGAACCGGGGCGGCAGGGTCGTCCTCCGGGTCGCTCTGCACCTCCCATCTCGAGGGCGATTTGAATCGACGTCGTGGGCTCGTCGGCGAGGTCACCGGCGAGGTGAGCCTCTGGACGAGGGTGCCGAACATGGTCATCATTCGACCTAGGTATTCACGGTTCTCGGTCTCCGGGGCTCGTCACGACGAAGCTCGACGAAGCTCGACGAACGGAGCGCGCCCGTTTACTACAGATTAGCTATCGTCATCTCTCTGGTTCCTCTGTGGTTCGTCCCGCCCCGCCGCGCGCCACTCCCTACGCGGCTTGTTCCTACGCACTGTCACTATGTACTCCTTCACGCGAAATCCACAGGTGGTTCACGATACGCGAGCTTGCGCGCGCGCAACGCTCCTCTGCACACTGGCCACTAAAAATTCCGACGATCCGCCCGTTGTGCGCACGTTCTCTCTCCTCGCGACGATATCCCACTGACAACTCGACGGTGTAGCAAAATCGGTCACCGAGTCCGATTCCGCTCCGACAGCACGCGTGCGTTTCCCGTGCGCTGGAGAACGCGAGCAGATACCGTTTCGAGGTACTCTCTCTCTCTTTCTCTCGCTCTATCTCTTTCGTTCTATCTTATTCTCTCTCCGTGTGTCGGGCACACGTTTCACCGAGCCGCGGGAAGAAGCGACGTGTCAGAGGCCCCGGATCGACTCGAAACCAGGCGCACAGGTATTTGCCTTCGGGCGTGCACCGCTCTCTCGCGAACACGCTGCTCCGATCGAGCGGTCTGCACCGATTTTTCCGGATTCGAAAGCTGAATCAACCGGGAACCGGGAACTGTGAAACGTTGCCACGGCTTCGACGTGGAATTTCGATAAGGAACACTATCCGCGGAAGAGGAGAGAAACCCGACGGCTGCAACGACAACGATTAAGATGACGACGATGACGACTACTACGACAACCACGAAGGCAGCGACGCACACGACGCGACGCGAGCACCGATCGCTGGCTACGTGCGGAATCGAACTGGTCGCGCGGAGACTGCGTCCGCCGACCGGTTGGCCTCGCTCCGACGAAAATGCCCGAGTATGGGCGATTCCGCACGAACCCGATCGGAGTTTGACGATCTCCGACGGGCACACGCGAGCCTTAGAGTCACCGGTTACCATGGCGATCGGGACTTATTCCGCTTTGGGCCTTACACGCCGTTCGTCCCTCTCCAGGGAAACCGGCGCGACGGGCCCCCACACACACAGTGTACCAAGTACCCTTGATACGCTTCCCCACGTCCGTATCTCTTTGTTTTCTATTAATTGAAACGCTCTCGAGCGAACGACCCTCCCTGGCTCTCCTCGAATCCGAACCTCTCTAGGCTAATGTCCACAGAAAAATTCGCTGTCTAAAGATCGGGTAAATACATACAGTGGAGGACCAAAGTATTCGTACGCCCTTTAAAACAGAATAACTTTTTTATAATTGTGCCAAACGATCTGATTTTTTGTAATCAATTAGAAGCACTGGTTTACGAAATGATATGCAAAAACGATTTTCCAAAAATTATAATTTACGAGGTTACATGTTAGAATAAAAATTTTTTAAAACTTTCTTATTTGGGCCCTTAATGAAAATTTAAAATATATGTTTTGTAGATCTATGTTAAATATATCTACGTTAAATCTATGAAAAAACGACACGCATCGAAAATTGTACGATTCTGTGGATTTTAAGCAGAGACAGATCAAAAGTCACGAAAAACTATGACTTTCGCCACATTTAACCACTTGTAGCTCTTGGATATGTTAATCGATTTTGATGATGTGTATAACCAACATAGATCTACAAAATATATATTTTAAATTTTCATTAAGGACCCAAATGAAAAAATTTTAAAAAATGCTGTTTTTATTTTTGCATGCAACCTTGTAGATTGTAAATTTTAGAAAATCTTTTTTGCAAATCATTTAGTAAATTAATGCTTCTAATTGCTTACAAAACATCAGGTCGTTTGGCACAATTATAAAAAAGTTATTCTGTTTTAAAGGGCATACGAATACTTTGGTCCTCCATTGTATAAGCCAGTTCAGGCCATCGGACAGAATATTGTTACGCAGGTTTTGTCAATTATTTTCGAACGGAAATGCCTACCAGGCTTCGTTCCGATATTTCTTTTCGGGACGAAGGTTGGCAGGCATTTCCGTTCGAAAATAGTTGACACAAATCTGGGTAACAATACAACAATATTCTGTCCGATGGCCTGAACTGGCTTATACAATAATCCGACCTTAACTCTGATCTGTCCCTCATTTCACGAACTGAATCTGTCCTCGGTGTCAAATTGACAGTGGTAAAAGATTGATGAAATAACAAGATAAACAGTTATTTCTCGATGTTTTTTTAGTCAAATTGATGGGTTAACAATCAATTTCAGTTATGTGTTTCGCATTAAAAAATAAGTCGCCAAGTTTCGGGCAAATTTACCTACAAATAACAGAAATTAGTATAATTTATGTTAGGAAAACTGTGTCAAATTTACACGAGGGACGCATGAGGGATAATACAATGATACTGATTAAAATTCAATTTTGATTTCGCTGAATTTTCGCAATACTTTGCCAGTCAACGTTCGAAACAAGTTTTCCGAAATGTCTCTTGACCCGGGAAGTCTCGTATTTTACGCCTCTTCTGAGTCTCCTTTAAATCATCGTGATTGATCGATTCCGCTTAGCATGTTCACAATTTACGTGGCCGTTGAATTATCAATTTATTGGCACTTTATTGTTTCAACGGAATACATGGAACTCCGTTCGCATCGTTAAATAGAATCCAAACATCGAGTTTGTCGGAGATAATAATAAATACAGTGAGAATTGTAGATCCGAAGAATGTAGAAGATTTATACGTCGTAATTTTGTGTACCACAGCTAGGACAATGTCACCTATGAACTGCTCGTAAACGAAATACTCGAAACGGAAATCTGCCCACAACATTTACAACGGAATACTCGTATAGATCGGAGAATGATGGCTACAACCCTCATGCCCGCATATTTCACAGTCTCTCGTAAATGATTGTACAGAAGATTTTCGGGTTTATCTATTACTTGGATTCAACATGTATTTTGTTCTCATAGTTTGATATTTCGAACAAGTATAATACATCGGAACATTTGCGACTTGGGAAAAATCGAACACTTTGAAGGCTTTAGAAAGGGAAAACGTATGATGTCAATGCTGCAAATCTTTATGCAAAATATTGGGTTGGAAAGAAAGTTCGTAGCGTTTTCAAATTAAGAATCGAAGATAAAATTAAGGTATTTATTCATATGTTCATTCAATATCACGAGAAGAAACCTCGGAAATGGCAAAAAGTAGTAGAACAGAATGGAAAATATGTTATTGAATAAATCTATGAATAAATATCTGAATTTTAGCTTTCAATTTTAATTTACAAACTTTCGTTCCAACTCAATAGAAACTCTCTGCATCAATCGCAAGCGGCAGAAATTGAATGAGAATCTATTTTTGATCATAACAGGTTTATAAAATTGAACGGATTAGAATATTCTTACGTTCGCGGACAGTAAGAATGTTAATGAGTAGACTGCGGATCTTTATGCAAAATAAAAATTGTCTGCGTTGACTGCAAGAAATAGAAACCAAATAGAATGCTATTTCCTCCCTTATAATAATTTTAATATATGAGAAATCATATATATCGACATCTTCAATTTTCAAAATTTTCCTACAATTTTCAATTTCATCTACTCAATTTTCCTATAAATGCATAAAGATCCGCAGTCTATTAATGAGGATAGACAAATGATTGATTAACCCTCGCAAAGAAGGTAAGGTCTAATAACACATAAATAGTAAGGTGCGGTCTCTTAGATCCCGACAAATGAACTTCATAAATAGCCTCGTTTTTAATAAATTTGGGGTAAAGAATAACACAGGATAAGAAGTAAACAAACAGATTTAATTTTATTCATATAAAAATTCTTTTCAAACGTCTGAAGCTGGGGTCTCTGAGACCCCACATTTCCTTGCGAAGGTTAAACTAATTGTGACATCGAAATTTTTATAACGAATGCTACTGTTTCGTATACTTATGTTTTGTATATCCATTTTTGTCATAAACAGATCGAAACCGTAGTGTACTTATGAAGGTCGGTCGATATCAACAAGTGACGGGACAACGAGGTTTCGGGCGAAAGTGGGAGAATCGACGGGAGACGGGCTCGACATCGGGAAGGTCGCACTGGCCCGATAATCGATTTTCCAGGGTTTCCAGAGTTTCCAGGGACCTTCGGAGACGGGGTATCGGTGGCAGCACGCTGCACCGCGCTGCGCTGCGCGGCAGGGTGCATCGTACTCTATTTGCAGCCGCGGCAGGAGGAACGTGTCCCGGCCGTAACGGTCTCGGCCACGATAAAAGCAATTGATAATGCCTGACCCCGGAATGAATTCCTGTTTCTAGGCGTCAACCGGCTAATTAATGGCACGATGACTGGTTCTCGGTTGCTTCTCGGTGATATTCTCGCATGTCGGACACGATAAATGGGGAGTAGTCGTGCGGAACACCGCGAGAAGGTGCCGGGGTGTCGTGGAACGCCGTAGTTCCACGAACCTCGGACCGAAGACGCGACACAAGAGAGGGAACGAGAGGAGAGTGGCCGAGGGAAACGCCTCGGGCGCGACTTTCATCGGGGAACGGTGAATTAACCCTCCCGATGTTCGCGTCGAGCATCCTCGCGTGTCGCGAAAACACGGCAATTCCTTTCTTTAATAATGATCACACTCGCCGCGCCTCGCCGCGAACAAATAGAAATTCGTCCTCTGCCACTTAAAACCGAAATTTCATTAATAGGCTGCGGATTTGACGCATGTATGACAAAATTAGGCATAATTCGAAACACCAGAAGTATTCAAATAATTGGAAAACATCGATATAGGCTTTTCGGAACATGTAATAACACACTGTAGGACTTTCATCGAAATCCACAATGTAAAGTTTCTCGGAAAAAGATTTCGGAAGATCGCCTGCTTCTCGTTCTCTCGTCACGCTCCAGTCAATCTCGCATCGATCTCCAGCTTCTGCCAGGATCGATGATCCGCGCGCAGAGGTTTTCCTAGTTCCGACACCTAGCAGGTCGCGTAATCGTCTCGGAACGATCCCGTCCGTGTTCTCAGCGCTGTCGAAACGACGACGGACGGGGTAACGGCGCCATTTATTACACAAACGATATCATTAGACCGGGAACTCGTCAAAACTTCAATTATTCCCGCGGCTATATACGGTCGGACGGTGTAGGAGGGGAAGGGAGGTGGGCTTGATTAATCGTGCTGGGAGCCTGCTCCGGCAATTATTAACGCGGACGCGTAATTAGCGCGAGCTCGAGCCGATACTCGGATCCGAGCCGAGCCGAGCGGAGCCGAGTTGGGTCAGGCCGGGCCATTCTCCCCTCTCGGTGGGTCAGTCCTCGTGAGAATCTGAATTACGCGCGTACACGATTGTGATTCGCGAGGGGAGCACGCGCGGTTAAATCGCCTCTTCTCCTTTTCCTTCTTCTTCTTCCTCTTTGCCCCCGCCCGCCCACCCACCCCCTCGCTGCTTCTCCTTGTTCTTCCACCGGAGCATCTTTCATCTTCATCGTGCCGTATCGCGGGAGCCTGTTTGTCCTACAACGCGATTCAGATACGAGATACCGCGATGGAAATTCATAATTGTACGCTGCTCGTGCACGCCGCGCTCCTGTCGTGACGCGAAACGCTCCGACCGCGGCCGGTGCAATCGCGGTGCATCTTCGGCCGGCTGCGAATTTTCTCAACGTTCGTTGTCGCGCGAAAATATGCGCTGTCTCGAAGTACGACTCGGAAAATTTCACTAAGAGTTTCTTGAATTTCAGTTGCACCAATTAATTCTTGTCGAACCCTTTTTGGCGGGGGGTCGTGAGTAATCGCGCGAAATCCGAGAATTTCGACGAAAGCGAGAACCGAAAACGAAAATTTCGTGGAAGATGCCCTCTGGAGAAGTGTCCTCTTCGCCTAGACTCGCTTTTGCCGCGGCGCGGCGGACTTGAGTTTCAGCGCGCGCGACAGGTGCAGAGGCGAAATAAATTCCGGCTATCGCGGAATCACGTGGTTCCGTACCCGGTTGTATTTTTTCGCCGATTTACAGCCGCGATTGCGCCGCGAACGGAGTGTCTGGTCGACTAGTAACTCAGCCGACCTGTAGACCGTGTTTATACAAAAGTCCCCTGCCTGCTCTAGATTCGCGGCGGGAACTAAACTCGCCTCGCGAGAAACCGAACACGCGCGCGGGCCGCGCCGCAGGATTCGAAGGAATCCAAGGAGCGCGCGAGGACTCGCGCCTTCCAACAGCCATAAATCCGGGTTATCAAGGCAATCGCAGCAATCTTTCCGCGCCGCGCCGAGGCCCTTCCTTTTTTCCGGCTCTTTTGACGCTGTTCCGGAACGCGGAAAGTTACCGCGGCGATCTTTCCGGTCGGACAGCCGACGCCGCGCCGCCGCGCATTGAGCCATTTCCATAAAGTAGCTGGAATTTACAGATACGAAAATCTAATTGTAAGCTTCATTTCTTCTCATTTCTCGATCATACAAAGATGGGATTTTTCTGTAGTCGAAAGCGTAAGCGTAGTTATGAGGCGTAATTTGCATTATTCACTCCCACTAATATCCGGACACTTTTAAAAAGATAACATTTTTAATATCGGACCATACGATCTGAAATTTTTTGAGAAGTTAGAACAATTGGTTTGCTGCACAACGTGACTGAAATTTTTGAAAAAAATTGCAAGTTGTCGGAATTGCAGAGAAAATACTAAAAGTTGCATTTTGCAACTTTTCTATGTGGGCCTATATCGAAAATTTAAAAAATACGTTTTGTGGATCTGTGTCAATTATATGCACTGTGAAAGTTTCATCGGAATCGGTTGATGCGGAAAAAAAGGATTGGGAGGGATAGGAAGGACAGGGATTGAAAGATGTATGAATCCTTGGATTTACTGAAGTTATAGGCCGAAAATCGTGAAAATCTGCAATTTTTACGAATTTGACGAAATTTTCAGAATATATGTTTAATTCACACAAATCTACAAAACGTATTTTTTAAATTTGCAATATCGGCCCACACATAAAAATGTTGTAAAATGCAACTTTTAGTATTTTTTCTACAATTCCGATCAATTGCAATTTTCGAAAAAAAATTTTTTCACATCTTGTAGCAAACTAATTGCTCTATCTTCCCAAAAGAAGTTCAAATCGTATAGTTCAATATTAAAAAAGTTATCGTCTTTTTAAGAGTGTACGAATATTATGGGAGTCACTGTACATGGGCATTTGTATGCTTCTGAATAATGCAAATTACGTCTCGTAAATGAAACTGTTAAACACACTGTGTAATTGTGTGACACGGCCGTAACGATTTCAACACGGATTTCTTGGGAGCAGAGAATACAGTTTGTTGAAAAGGCACCTTGTACGTTCTGCCGGTGAAAAAATGTTTTGAATGCGAGCAAACGGACAAATTTGGGAGCCGTACAGGTGACCTGTGACGTCACCTCGCCTGCGACGCGTGTGCTAGAGCGTTACCGCGGTCCAGAGTCAACGGTTATCCGTATATCGAGAAGCACGCGTTAGGTTTAGCGAGGCATAACCTTTAGCCTCCGATCATTTTCGCTTCGGTGCCCTTAGTTTTTGATTTTAATACTATCGTCGATTTCGATATACCCGTGAGCAATATTCTCGCTTTGTTGAGGAAATATTACGTAATACGCCTACGTGTATCAACATTGTCGTGCGAGCGCCAGCTAAAGTGCGTTATTCTGTAAATAATACTCAAGAATATATTTGGACTACTCGGTCGATATTTTCGGCAAGAATTTAATATTCTTCACCAACAACGTCCATTCATCCGAATCTCCTATTTGGGAAAGAAACCCTAGAGCATCCCTCAATCACCTTGCAACCTTACGCAATCAAACTGATCTCCTTCGATCTATTGCGAGGCTCCAGGTTGAACAGAAACAATAGGACTTTTGAGGGCGACAGTGGCGTAGATCGATCTTTTATCTAGCGTTTTTGACTACTGAAAAACCCCATTTTTGTATTATCGAGAAATGAGAACGCGCATTCCGCACCCTTGCAATCCTGGAAAAACGAGTCTACTCCCTTAAAGCCGTCGGACTTGCTTTGGTGATGAGAAAAAGTAAATGTTTATCAGTACGGCAAAAGCGCTAGATTTATGCATAATCATTAGCACGCACGCATCCGCTGGTGATAACGCGCGAAGGATTTCGCGCATCGCACTCGCTCGCGCGACCTCGAGGTTCGTGGGGGCGTTTGGGCGCGAACGGAACAAGTCGAGGTCGAACGGCGAGGTTGCTGGCTCTTTTGCAGGCATTTTTAGAGCCGCCGTTTCCCGTGTTTCGTAATACTGTACACAAATTTGGCGGCATCCGCGTTTTCAATGCTTCGGGACAAATAACGCTTGGGAATGAGACAACGGACTAACGACAGAGGATTATGCACCTTTCCATATGTAGGGTGGCCAACAATGGACGTGGCTTCGTTGCTCTCTATTTTATCATGTTTTACTTAGCTCGCTTTCTTGTCTGTCTGTTTGTTTGTCTGTTCGGTACAAATTTTGAAATTGATTTTAAAGTAACTTCCCGATGAGCTAGAGACTTCAAACTTTAAACATAGCTCAGAACTGGATGACGATGTAATATTTTATCGGTTCCTCGATCGAACGTTCTAGATCTATTTAGCTCGTTTGAATTTTCGTACGTTGAGGTAAACGGTCTCAACGCCCGCTGTTCGTTCTCGCAACCGCTCGCGTTTGTTTTCGATATTCCGCGGACATCACAAATTTTCAGGACTATCTGCATGGGGCTAGGAAAAATTATTTTATACTTCTTAGTCCGTCTTTAAAGCGTGGTATTTTTTAAAAATTTATTTTTATTTAAATAATTTTGAATCGAAACTTGAATAGTCTATCATCCACGGTGCATTACACAGGTGTTCCGACTTTCCTCAGAAAAGCGTGATATTTAGGACGTATCTCTCTGGCGACCGCTAGGGTGCGCACGGACATAAGTTTGAGATTGTGTGCGTATGCGAGGTTCGGCATGCACAAACCTCATTCACACACATACATGCAACTTATGACCGTTCTAGCGGTCGCCAGAGAAATACGACCTATCTATCACAAAACGTCAACCTTACAGAGGTGCTTACTCGTAACACCTGTATAATGCACCGTGCTATCGCCGCTATGTACCATCATGGATTTCTCGTTTTTTCTCATTGGAAACAGTTGCCAATGAGAGTCCACTGCTTTCTGTACTATTGGTCCCTTAAATTGTTCTTCTGAGTGGGCGTGGCGTCGCCGTTCTCGTTCGTCAATCGAGCCATAGATACACCGTACGGAGTGGAGAGAGAGACCTCCGCCAATATCAACGCAATGAGGTCTTTGTTCCGACCAACACGAAGAGCCCGTAACGATCCGTTGCCGAGGTGAAGACGAGTTCAAGGTCCAGGCGAGTCCCTCGGGAGGCACGCGGAATCGCTTGCCGCGAGGTCGAGACGTCCTGGATGAAAAGGATGGGCCCGTCTCGGGACGCGACGCGACGGAAGGCTCGTCAATGAGATAATGGGGCGGGTTGCGGGGCATAAATTAAGATATTATCGTTCAGATGGGGCGTCTAGGTGGAACTGTTGCGCGGTGATTGTATTTATTGCGCCGGCCGTGTTAATCCTTCGTACAATTACATAAATAACGGCTCGCTCGCTCGCTTACTGCGCCATTGTAAAAGTCTCGCAGGGAATTTACGACTCGCGGGAGCTGCGGCTGAAAAATCGCGATCCCTCGAAAGAAATAAAAGGTCGGAGAGGAGGAAATAGAGAAGGGAGGCGCAGGGCGCGGTCCTTGGCGACGTGGCGTGGCTCGGCGCAGCGAAAAAGCTGGATTCACTCGGCGCGGTAAGGTGCACTGTGCGCGCGTAGCACGCGGAAACGTTGCGCGAGGTCAAGGCTTCTCGCAGGGCGGCTCAGGCCCGTTCGGAACCAAGCGGAGAGGAGCGGAGCAGAAACCGCTTGTCTTTCGAGGAGAACAACTTCGGCGCGGTGTGGCCAGCCCGGAAGATACCGCGCGTCAACTCGCAACGGGCTCGCTCGCGCCGCTCGAACCCGCTTAATTTGACGCTCTGCTAAGCCCGCAACGGCCGACAGTTTCTCGCGCGACACGCGAGACCTTCATTATCCAGTAATTTACGAGACCGAGCCTCTCCCGCTCGGGGAAGCTATCGGCGCAAAGCTACTCCGCCAGCTGGAACTAATTCCCGGCGAAAAACCCGACGAGCTCTCGTTAAAGCGAATTAATTAACAGTGTTTAGCGGCTAATGGATTTTTCCCAAAGAACACGGTCGTAATAATAGAAGATCCTTCGCCGACACGTTCACGTTCACGTTCGCGTTCACGCGCGATCAACCTCGCCTCTGCTCGACAAAGTTGTTCCCCGCCGATCGATCAATGTTCCGGACCGACGAGATTCCTCCGCGATTTTTCCCGATACGTTTTCCATCGCGAATGTAATTGCCTCGATGCTTTAATTAGATCGTCGCACCGCGTTGCGGAGCCGCTTCTACCCTCGCTCGGGAAGATGCAATCTTCCTGCCACTTCTCGAACCAATTACGGCCTCGCAATCCTGTACGCGCGACGCGATTTCGAAATTTATTTCGGAATCGAATGCACTTAGCATAAAGTGCGATCTTCCAGTTTTAATTGGAGCGTTGGAAAGTTTACGAATCCCCACGCAAATGCAGTCTCTGAAATCGATTGGATGTAACCCCTTAAGATCCTATCATTTCTCTTCGCGCCACCGGTCGACGTTTCTCGATTTCCCCGTGCGATTTCGTATTTCGCTTTAAACTAAAACGATCCTATCGTAAAGCGCGAACTTCCAGCTTTAATTTCAGTTCTGAACGGTTGAAAAATCTTCACGGGAAATCGGTGTAAAATCGATTCGAAGAGCGCACACTCGATGCGATCGCGGGTAAGCGGAGCGTTAATATATACGCTGGAGCGAGGGAGATCGAAAGAAGACATCAAGGTTCCACCGGGGCTTCTTCCACCGAGAAGAAAGCTGCGCGCGGTTAGAGGTTAAGATCGGAGCGATCCCGACTTTCGTGTGTTCCCGATGAAAATTTCGCGATAAAGATCGCGCCGCGTCGGTCCGATCCGCGCGTGCGCGAGCCACACCGTGGAAGAACGCAATCTCCTAGGAATTCCTCTCGCGCCAGCGTTTTCTCGTGTATAGGTCCGCGCCGCTTTGCGCTTGTGCGCGGAGCTAAACGAGAGGCAATCGCGCGCCTCGTTCCACGAATCGGTAGATTAAGCTTCACCAGAGCCGGCGAATTCCACGCCCATTGTCGAGCCATTTATTAATACCTCTCCATCATTGACCTCTCCGTTAACCCGTTTACGCAAGCGTGGCCGCGCGCCGCGTCGATGGCCACGGACGGAGCGGCCACGGTAGATCGCGAGTTATTAGGCCGCTCGAGCGGATCGCTATCGTTGGCCCGATCGAGCAACGACTATGGCAACAGGGCTATATGGCAACAGCAACGGAACCGAGAGCATTTCCTGGCGGGACCCGCGACTTTCACGAAGAAACGATCTCGTTCGCAGCCTTAACTCTCGATCGCTTAGCTTGTTAAACAGGACGACTTGAACGCCAACCGCCGCGCGCTCGCGCACACGACCGGTGAAACGCCGTAAATCACCATTCTGTCTGCCGACTATTTCGAGTATCTACGTTTCTTGTGTCCGCGATTTTTCCGCGGGCCTCGCCTACCAACGCTTCTATCTTATCTCGGCTTCTAACCGTTCTCTCTGTTCTCCGCGAGCAAGTCTCTTTCTCCGCTTTCTTGCCCGCCCTCCGCATCCAAGCGCTATGATACAGCGTGCCCGGCCAGACAGAATTATTGGCATACTTGCACCGCTTATCGCGGACCAACGTTAATTATCGTCGCTTCCCCTATCGGCTGCGAATACTGTTCTACGCGAGAGAAGGATCTGTGCCGACCAAGCCGATACTGATGACGAAGAGAACGATGTTCCGAAGGCTTGAATCGGACGTGGGCAGGGACTATCCCGTGTCAAGGTGCTACTTCGAGAGCCACGCGGCCACGCCCATTTCAAACAATCTGCACGAAGGTCTAGCGGGTCGTCGTTCAACACTGGAATTTTTGATTATTCGAATGACGAGGAGATCACTTCTCGTAGTGGACTAGCTCTAGCTCCGCCGCCACGCCCATTTTGAGTAGCCTACGTAGAGATCTAATGCATAGAATACTGGAATATGATTAGCAGACTGCGGATGTCTATGCAGTTTGCAATTTTTGTAGACGAATGTTAAGAAACTCGAATAAAATAAAACCTTATTTCCGTAGCAGTAGCCTTTTAAATCTGAAATAAATTGAAATCGTACTAAATCCTGTCATATTTTATGTCCTAGCATTTTCTGAACATTTTCAAGAGTCATAGTTGCATAAAGATCCGCAGTCTAATCATTAGTCTAATCGAAGGAGGACAATTTAGAGTAGAGAACAATTCTGATGTTTCGAGCTAGATTTATTGAGACCGACTACTCTAGCTCCGGTGCCACGCCCACTTAGTATACCCAGAGATCGAACATATCGTCCTTGACTTCAACTATTCCAATGGAAAAAGGATGCTTTAGATTGCAGATCAATTTTCGCGTTTAGAGCTAGATTTATAGAGCCTTGTGGCCCACTGCGCTAGCTCCGCGGCCACGCCCACTAAGAGAAGTGTACGCAGAGATCGAATAGATTGTCCTTGAATTCGCCTATGTTAATGACAAGAGGACGCTCTAGATTTGAGCGCAATTCTATTGTTTAGAGAGTCTATAAACTACTATTCTTGTTGACCACACCCACGCGTTCGCAGCGCGATGGGTCGCAGCGGTGCCAAACTCGCTAGGATCTGAATCTCCGCATTGATTTGCTACGATGCCTCCCGGGGCAATTTAACCAGCATCAACAATCCACAACTTTCAACGGTACTTTCTACGTGTGGCCGGCACAGGCACATGTATTAAATAAAGTTCTTTCGATTGGTCGACAAGAAACATCGTCGGGCACCATAAATACTTGTCTGTCTCGTTGCCGGTTGATCTCGCTCGAACAATTTCCTGGGCTCCGCGCGCCGCTCTCGGAAGCAGAAAATTGTCCTCCGATTCGCGTCCCAGGAGAACAGCGGAACGGTGGCATCGCGCGATAATGAAATCTAAATTGCAAATTATGACGGGGCATAACTCGCGCTCGTTATCCGAGCGCGTTATGCCTTATTGTCGCACGCGCTCTCTCTCTCTCTCCTCTTCCTGGCCACTCGTCCTCCCTCCTCTCTCTCTCTTTTTCGCCGTTGCTCTTTCTCTGTGGCCGTCCGTCTCCGTTTCTCTCTCGATCCCGTGGTGGCATGCGGATGCCTCGCGCGCCCGGCTTTAATGCCCATTCGAATCTCTGCGTATACACACGAAACGGCCGATGCAATATGCCGTGGACCGTTAAGTGGCGCGACCTCCGTGGCTCCGCAACCAAAAGAAAGAACTGCCAGAGCCCGGCGGAAGCATTGTCGGGCCTGTGAATACACGCGCGAGCGCAAGTCCGAGGGACGATCGCGTGGAAAATTGTGAACACGCGTGCCAACGGCTGCACGAAATCGTTGTTGTTACCTTGTCGAGAGCCCGTCACGGACCGTCCCACCTCTCGAGCGTCACTCGTGAAAAATCCCGCGGGCCCACCGGAGACCCGCTAACCACCTGGCGATTCTTCCACAGGCTCTCCTTTATCCGTCCCACCCTTTGTCGCCGCATTATTCCCGATCAAAGGAACCCTTTAGAACAACGCGCGAACAACGGGTCGCGCGCGATTCCAACTTCCGCTTCATTAGCTCTACAAACGAACAATCCCTTAACGATCCTTGGACGCTGTTGAGACCTCGTTCCGAAGTCAATTGATTTGTAGCGTTGACCGAGGGCGAAGTCGAGTTCAAGGGGTAGGCACGGACTCGAGTCGACCTCGGTAATCGAGTTCCGATTCGATGAATACAATGTTCCCGGGAATTCGATGATACGAAAAATGGCAACAGGTTATTAGGTGTACAAATAAGTTCGATGCTTTTACATGCAGTGGGTGTAGAAAGTATTCGTACACCATTTAAAGTAGAATAAGTTGTTTATTATTGTACCAAATGACCTGATTTTATAATCAATTAGAAGCATTGGTTTGCGAAATGATGTGCAGAAAAGATTTTCCAAAAATTATAATTTAGAAGGTTACATGCAAAAATGAAAAAGACATTTTTTAAAACTTTTCTATTTGGGTCCTTAAAGAAAATTTAAAATATATGTTTTGTAGATCTATAGGAGAAAATTTCATCAAAATCGATTAATGTATAATAATTAATTAAATAAACACGAACTACAAGCGGTCGAAAATTGTGAAAATCGTAGTTTCACACGACTTTCGATCAGTTTCTGCTTAAAATCCACAGAATCGTACATCTTTCGATGCACATCGTTTTTTCCTGCGTCAACCGATTTCGATGAAATTTTCAGTATGCGTGTGACTAACATAGAGCTACAAAACATATATAATATTTTAAATTTTCATTATGAGCCCAAATAAAAAAGTTGTAAAAAAAGCCTTTTCTATTTTTACGTGTGACCAAGTAGATTATAATTTTTGGAAGATCCTTTTTATGCTTCAGTTCGTCACTTTCCGGACGAAAGCACTGTGCTTATTCTGCATTCCAGTCTAAAAGGTTCCAAGCTGCAACAGCACCGAAACGAAGCCGAGCAGTTTCGATCTTAGATAGACCGTCGAAAAATCGCGTGGAGCACTACATTTGCCCGCGAACGGGTTGCAGCGACGCTAATCGAGAATGTGGCCGACGTAATTGCGGACACTTTGAGTTACAGTCGACCGCTCGCAGCCGATGGAAACCGGAAGGCTGCCTGCCGGTCGCAGAAGCAAAGCCGAACGAACGAACGCAACGAGCACGCGGTTGGCTCGCGAGGTATCGGAGTAAAAGAGCAAAAGACGACGAGGACGGGAATCGTTTTCGACGCGTTCGGCCCGATAGCACGGGGATCGAGAAATCCGAAGGATGCGCCCGCCGTGTTCCCCAGCAAAAGTGTGCTAACGACGCGCGCGAACCGCCCTCGTCCGCGCTCGCGCTGCGCGTTTCCGCATTGCGCGCGCGCCGCGGAAAAACCCGCGCCGCGAGTAATGATCCTGCCGGGATAACGGTACCGTAAATTGGTGTAGCAAAGGGTCCGGCGGAGAGTCCTTTATGGAAATGTCCATCGCAATATTGTTAGCTGGGCCGCGGCGCAGCTGGCATGGTAAATGACGTGGCCTGCTCGTTTCAGTCATTAGAGCTCGTCTAGAACCACGGGGCTATTGTGAGCCCGATCCGAAGATGACGGAAGTCTCGGCGGACTCGCGAGAGCGAACCCGCGTTTCTTTCGCGAAAGATCTTGCGCAGAAACGCGATCCATCGCGGAGCGAAACTTCGCCGCGAATTTTTGAGGATCGAGAGCGTGGGATGCGATGCGCGGAAGAAGAACGGGAAAAATTCAAGAGCTTGGCTACAGCTGGCATGGTAAATGACGAGGTATGCTGGTTTCAGTCATTAGAGCTCGGCTAGAACCACGAAGCTATTGTGCAGCCGCGCACCGAGGATGACGGAAGTCACGAGTCTTCATGCGTCTTCATGAATCGTGGTCTATCATCGGCGAAACGAAGATTTTTCGCGGGTTCTTTCAATTTTCAAATCGAACATGGCTCGCCTCTTTCGCGAAGATTCTGCTGGCGATACCGCGCGGTCTATAGTCGATGGAGCGAAAGTTTAGCAATTTTGGAGGCTCGAGAGCGTGGGATTCGGAAGGGTGGAAAGACGGGAGGACGATGAAGAGAAAAATTGAAGAGGCGGCGCGGCACGGCCCGGCGCGGGCCGATCGTGGCCCGACGCGGGTCTCCTAATTCGGGCCGAAGATCGAGGGACATCTTTCGTGGCGCATCAGTGCAACGTCCTGCAGAGGATTCCTGCTGCAGCCGGTACCTTACGCCAGGTTCCTTTGGACTGACTCACGTACCGGTCGTTCCTCGGCCCCTGCCCGCGCGTTCCCACTTTGTTCCACGAACACGCGGAGAACTTGCTTTTCGGAAGCAAAAACGAACGTGGGCGAACTCCTCGAAGGACATTCTCACAGATTCAGTTCTTCCATCGCGACAACCTCGGATCAATCTCTCTCTCTTCTTTTTCTTCTTCTACATTGCTCTCTTTCTCTCTGGCTCGGTCTCGATCCTTTTTCTTCCCGTTTCCTTCGGCCGATTCGATCTTCGCGCCAACGATCTTGCTCTATTCGGAGTGGCCCAACACCGATGGCTAGATCTAATCAGACAGATGGAAATGGTCGGACCGGATAGCTCGTCCGTAGCCAAATGCAACCAGAACACCGTGGGACGTTCCATCGAATTCGAACTGACGTGGACCGATCCGTTGTTTCGCCGGAGTGATTGGCAATCTGACGAATTTCTAAAGAAATGCAAGTTCGCGCAAACTTGCGCAGGATGCTATAAACGCTTTTTATTAAAGCGTTTATCATTCACGATCAAGCATATCGCGCAACAATTATTGTGCAGCATGATGTCCATCCAAATCCATATTGTATTAATTAGTCAATCGCTATCATTCACGATCAATCTTGTTGCGCAATAGGCATCTTTTTTTTTAATTTCTTTATTTAACACTAAACCTACCGAGCCTTAAAACTAACTTAACAAGATTGATTTTATTTAGACTTTGTGCGGCTCCTATTATAATACGTGCTCTACTAAAGATATTTATACAATCGATTCTTATAAAATCATTTTTATTATTTCAATAATTGTAAAATAATAAATCTGAAACCGGGCATTTTCACCGGTGGTGGTACGTTTAGTGTTAATGGAGGAGTACGCGAGACAATTCAGAACGGTGTAAGCGCGGACGAGATTACGAAAGAATAAAGATCCAAGCAGAAAAACGAATTAACCAGGTGCTAGTCTCGGCTAGATCTGCCCAGAGACAAAGAGACAAAGACCCTGTCCATAATCGTCGTGCGATTTGCCTCTTCCCGAGTGTCGCAGACTTCGCAGAAGCGATAAACAAAGAAACTGTCGTCGCGTAACGCGGCGTGTCGACACGTTAACCATTATTCCCCGTTGCTGGAATAACCGCTGTATCGCGGAAATCTGTTTTCCCTAAAGCAGCTGCGGATGACGTCACGAGATTGGAGGTCTCGATAGCCTGCCCGATATTGCAGCCGAGCAGGAATTCAATCTGTGTGTTGCCAACATCGCCGAGAATAGTGCGCGAGCATGGTAATACGATTTCTGCAAGCAGCTTCGCTAAAAAAACTCCTTTTAAAGAAAATTCTGTGGAAAATAGTCCTTCGACAGTCTTAAACTAACATGCTTTATAAGAATGACAAGATTTAGCTAGACTTTTCGCTATCTTCATTACAGCCTGTGCTCGATTTAATACGTGTATTCAATCATTTCCTATAATTACCACTTCTCCAACTAGCTCCTAAAATGAAAATTCTTCCGAGTTGAAGATGACTCGAATCTTTTGGAGCACTGCTTGCTACAGAATTTCTGCGTTAAGTTCCTATTTAATTGAAATTACTCTGAGCGAAATGTTCGACCCTGTTTCGAATATCTTTTCGAATTACTCCGAATAGAAACAGATTCGAATATTTCGCTCGGGGTAATTTCAATTAAATAGGAACTTAACGCAGAAATTCTGTAGCAAGCAGTGCTCCAAAAGATTCGAGTCATCTTCAACTCGGAAGAATTTTCATTTAAAGAGCTGAATGCGCGTGTGTTCGAGGAGGTTGAGCGTCGTCGAAGAACGCAGGCTCTTTCGCGCGGGTTTTATCGTCGTACGGTTGTTGCGCGGCAGGTCGAGGAGTCAGATGAGCGCGCAGGTGAGCGTTTTAGGTGACACTTTCGCGTGAAGGTCGGCTAGGCGACCTTACGAGGTCGCGCTTGCTCGCTCGCTCGCTCGCTCGCTCGCGCGCAGTTCGGTACGCGAGGAGACGTTCTTATCTCCCCGAGAAGAGAGAGATTTTCCACTTTTGGAGTGGATGGAATCGTTGGATCGAGGTTGAATCGATTGAACGTGTTCTCCGGTGGCAATTAAGTCGCCCGGAAGCCGACGAGGCGGCAGGTCGAGGGCTGGAAAAATCGGACAAGCGACGATGTGGCCAGTTTCGCTCGGAACGCGAACGTGCTCTCGGTTCGAGCATAAATCTGCCGGTTTCCGCGATCGCGGTCTTGCTCGAGTAGACCGTGTTCCACTTTCGGCGACCTTAAAGCGAACTAAAAGCCCGTATAAAGGCTGCGCGAATTTTTCTGACCCACTCGCGCTGGAGTTCGCGCGACCACCTTGGCCGACGGCTAGCTTTCCATCGGTGAAAGCTCCCTCGTCTTTGTGAAACGCTCGGCTCTGCTCTGCTTCGAGACAAGCTCACGAGCTCGTCCTGGAATCGACGGGACCGGTTCGAAACCTTCCTCAACGAGACGCTCGGACGTCGCGATATAAAATTAGCGGAAGCGCTTAGATGTTTCTCGATCAGGGTTCTCGATCAAGAGTGTGAAAGACTTATAATTTCATCTAACCTTTCTCTCTCTCTTGGCTAACGACTAGACTATGAATTTTTGCGGACCAGCAGACCATCAAAAAATAGTAGAACTACACGATCCAAGACACACCACGGAGGGTTTTTCTTAGATCAAGGCTTTATCATAGGTTGAAAGATACGCAAGAACATTCCTATGAACGATTACAAGCGTCCTTGCCTCTCGCGATGGTTGGGACGCTCGCTCCGAGAGGGCCATAATCAGTTTCTCCGGATCGATTTCCGCTGACTCGCCTCGTCTCGTTTTTTCCTCTCCTTTCACCCGTTTCTTTCTCTTGGGCGTGATTTACGCGCGGTATTAAATTTATACGCAATCTGAATTGCAAAGCACAGTGACTCGCGCGACGCCAGGCGACGCGCGCACGGCAAGATGTCCTGAAAAAGTCGTAAACCAAAGGGAACGCTGATTTTACAACGTGTCCGCGGCCGTATCCCGATCGTCGATAGGAGAAACTCGAGGGAAATCTCATTAAGCGGAATGTCCGCGAACGATAACGGCGTCGTTAATGGCTCATCGACAATAATTAACGGCCCGGATCGGTCGTGCTCTTTTTCCCTCGCGGAACAATGACACACGTTACTTTCCCGCGCCGCGCCGCGACGCCGCGTTTACTATACAAACTCCTACCAGATAGAATAAGCCTTCCAGGCGAAACTGCGAATCAGGAATCGAGTGTATCTAATCTAGAAAAACAATTTTTTTAATTGCACTTTTTAGAAGTATAGAAACACTTTCCAAAATTTTGTATTGCAATATCTGGGACATACGATGGTCGATACCGTTTAAAGAAATGAAGGCGACCTTGAGATACGAGAAGTGCAAGTTGCATGGACCACCATGTACACCTTGAATCCGAATAGGGTACGAAGCGCCGCGTAAAAAGATCAAGGGAGCATTGTTATTAGTATTTCTGTTTACGACGATGCCCGACGAGGAGGAGAAGAAGGAACGATATTACGGCGTAATTTATTTCGGAAAGATGAAATTATTAAAAAATTTTAAGGAGATGGTATATTTATGGCGCGCAGCACCACGGCCAGATCGTAAAGAACAGCCTCGGTTCTAATGAAATCCATGGAAGATTTAGAGAGCGAGCCGGGCCCCTTAAGATCTCGATGAGAGGCGCGTATTGCCTCGATCTCGTTGACCCTGGAATATATTACGGTAATGGTCGAACAAATGAGAAATTAGTATCGGCGCGGCGAGTGGCAGGGTCGCAACCAGGAAGTCGTTATCGCCAGCTCTCTCGGGTCGGGGGAGGAATATTGTTTGAAATTCATAATCGGGTATGCGAATGCGTACGAGTGCGCGTACTCGCAATCGTGATTTCGCAGCGACCACGCCACGCCACGCCACAGGTTCCCCAGATTGGCATCGACTGTTCCTAGCGGTACCGAACCGACTCCGTTACCGCGATTTCTTTCGGATCCTGTCGGTAGATAACCGTCGAGATTGTTATTAAAAATATCGGAAATCTCGCGAGGCCCGAGCGTGCACGCAACCTTTACCACCGCGTGTACGTGTTTCCCGACCCGGTTCGGGAAGACGAGAAGAAGACTCATCTTATCAGCCTTCCTCTTATCCTTGCTCGCCTGCCGCAGGTTACCCAGTTTCAGCATCGTTTCGCAAAACCCTCTTCGATCCCCGCAACGATTATTCAAGCAACGTCGATCCTGTCCGAAATCATTATTTTTTTATAGGACTTTCACCAACTTATTTTTGACAGTTTCTTTTTATCAAAATGACACGGTATAATTTGAACTGTATTTAGTGGTTTAATTCAGGCCTGGGAAACTGGTGTCCCCGAGAGTCGATGACGGAGAATCCGGACAGGCTGCCAGAGCGTGACTTACCAAGTGAGTCGCAATGCATTCAGGCGCGATACGAAAAGTGGGACCCTGTTTACATTTATGCTTGGTTGCTAGGTGAGGAAACGGGTGAGAGCCCTTGCACGGTGGGATTTTAGTGGGTATGGCTTCGTGCTGAGCCTCACACTACTCCCCAACTTCCATCTTAGGGGGCTGTGCGTAATGGCATTTCCCCACTGCCCTTAAAAAACAAAGGCCGATACTACGTCCTTATCTCTCGGAGCACTAGCTGCCCAGACCTTTGATTGACATCGACGGTATGCAGTAAGTTTTCGGCCGCACTGTCCTCTTCTGTGGTCGGCGAGGTCGCAAAAAAATATTGGCTTGGCAAGAAAGTAATTTCGGTATTTTAAGATGAAATAAAACCGAATTTCCTTATTCAAGCGATGAACTTTAATCGATAAAATATTTTCTCGTTTGTTCCTTTTGGCAAAAGATCATCGAACAAAAGGAAAAATATCTTATTCATTAAAGTTCATTGCTTGAATAAAAAGAATTGGGCTCTATTTCACCTTAAAATACCGAAATTACTTTCCTGCCAACCTAATACCATCGTATTAAAATAAACTTGACAAATCAAACACAAATTTCAAATACATTTGTCAACTTTCATACTTAACGACCTGATACACTAAGGAACAGCACGGACCCGAGGGTTTTTCTTGGATCGCACTTTTACCTATTTCCACAACGACCGAAATTTCGATGATCGTGGAAGGACTGCGAACTTTAAAGTATCATCGAAATCGGTTGGGGAACCGTTTAAAAAATTGAAGACTGGCAAAGATTCGCGCCGGGACCTGATTTGGGAAAGGGTAAACGAGCTGGATAACGGGGAGACAAGTATCGCGAAGACAGTCGGTAGACTTCCTCTCGCTGTCGTTTCGATCGGCTCTGTTGTAGTTGGCTTTTGTAGGACACGCATTGGGTGGTCAAGCGCGAAGCGTGCACGACCGATCGAAAAAAAAATTCCGGCGAGATTTCACTGCGAGCGTCGCGTCGCTCTCTTCCTCTTCTCTTTCTCTCCTCTCCGAGTGCCCCCGACCTGTCCCCGATGCCCATCCACTTTGCACGGCTCCGTTGTTCCCGCTGTTATTACATTAATAACAATCCGGTCGAATAATTGGATCGGCGAAAAAGCAAGTCGCTCCTCCCCTGTCCGCTTTCCCTTTTAACCGGTCGCTCAAATTACGCCGAGAGACTGGCCTCTCTCCGCCTCCCGATCCGCATTTCAGTCTCCCAAATATAACCATTTTTATACTAAAACGGTGCTCTTCAGCCGACGAAACTCGTTACGAAACGTTTAATTATCTCAGACATACGCGATGGCATCTTTGCGACGTACATCCCTTTCTCCCTCTCTCTCTTTCTCTCTTAATTTTAACTTCGGTTTCTGGGAACACTCGTTGATGAACTGGAAGAGCGATTTAAGTATGCTTCGTTCCGTGGACATCTGACGCAACGGGCACGAATCAATTTTCGTAGACACCCAGCATCCGCTCTCGAAGGTAGTCGACTAATTGTCGATCGATCGTCGAGGGCCCCGGATAACCCAGTGACACGCGTTCCGTAATCTCCCTGTGAAAGTACGGACGCGCATCGAGTACCGTGGAGATTTCGGATCGGAAGAGATTAGGCTGATCGTTGATCGAGATACGGATCGGCTCTCGAACTGTTAGCCTCCTTGAAATGTCTGGTACGTGTCACTCGGCTGAAAGATCGTCGGTTCACCCGGAATTGCTGTCGTAATTATCCTTAATACGCGCGTAGACCACGCAGAGCAAATATGTACAAATTACTGAAATGTGTGAAGTTTCTTTTTATCGAATGTACAGAATAATATTCGTGGATCTCGGAGCGAGTCATTGTTCGCATTATTTTATATCTTTTCTTTTCCAAGAAATTTCCCACAGTTTATTATACTTAAGTGTCAAATCCTTTTTCCTTACACACCCTTATTTATAAACAATACACAGTAACAAAAAAAGAGAATCGATCGCCTAATCATATAATAACCTCGGGCACAAGCTGTCCCCGTTTCTGCATTTCTGCAAGAGGGAGCATTTCACCTTTCAACTTACCAAAATAATTACACAACCGCTTGTCTTCGTACAAATTTATTAGTTTGTACACTGGATAGTTCTTGAAATTTTTCTAGTTAAATAGGAGGGTGTTATTTATCATTTTCTCCCTTGGAATGCAAACGGGTTAACAAACGTTTCGACGTTTCCGTAGATGTTCGCTCGAAACCTTGAGAATAGCTGGTTCTATCGATTCCGAACTGTTAAATCCCGATGAGAGATCAGTGTACGGCGCGGCGGAACGCTCGGGACGATTTACGAAGACAAATAATCGATTCAAGGATTTTTCTTGGTCCCGGCGATGCCGCGGACAAATCGCTCGCACGGAGATGCGAGGGGTGCGGCGCGGCGCGGTTGCGGCGCGGCAATAAAATTTCGCCGCGGAATTTATTTCTCGATCCGTCGCGTTTAGCGGGGCCGCACGCCGAGCAAGAGATGCATTTTCTCTTTGTCGGTGTTGGGGCCGGGTATATATCTCTCGCGAGCGCCGGGACCCTGCCTTAGAAGGCAGACGCACGATAACCGGGAATCTGTTATCTGCCACGAGGGCTGAAACGCTGAACCGCTGAAACGCTGAAACACGCCGGATATCGCGTATAAGGACAAGGTTTACGCTCGATCCAATTCCCCGGAGCCTCCGAGCGCTCTCCTGTAACAAAATTCAAGGAATTCCCTAAAGTAACCTTGTGCACTATAGTGAAGGTGCAAACAGTCCCTAAAAAAGATCCAGGACCCTATGATACAAAATTAAACCCAACAACAAAGAGTCAAGGTATACACGAAAGCATTTAGAGTCGTACAGAAAATTCCAGGAACATAGCAATCAAAATGGAACCTACGAATGGGATGATCCCTTCGAGTGATCCACGATCCGATGATCCTCCGTGATGTTTACGAGCCGACTCGCATAATCGTTCTGACGACACGGCCGGCTATAAACGCGGCTCACGTGCCCACGTAAATATAGGAAGCGCGGAAGTCGCGGACCTGCAGAGCAGAGCAGAGTATAGCATAGTAGAGCCGCGTATTTATTCAGCTGGACCCTCGCCTCTCGCGTCGAGAGAGACTGCGGGTTTTTCACCTTTTTGTTCTACGCGAAAACGCCTTCTAAACGGGGCGACGCTCCCGGAAACCGAACGCGGAACCGCAAGCCCTCCGCGAAATTCCAGGGCCGTCGGTATCGGTGTCAAGCGGGGCTGTGTTTCGCAAGTTCGCTGAAATACTGTTTGAAGTCCGATATTCTGTATGCAATAACCTAATATATTTTTAAATACATCTTTTCAGTAGATTATCATATTTTATTAGAGATGCTAAACGTCTAATAGTCCCCAATCGCTCTTAAGTGTTGAAGTTTAATAGAGCATCTACCACACTGTTTATGTTTTGAAAGAGTATAAGTTGTTCGTTAGATAGAGTGCGAATATAATGTGTAAATGTGAAGAACAATTGAGAATTGTTCGACGTTTAGTATCTCTAATAAAATGCGATAATCTACTGAAATGTGATAGTCGTCTTAAACTTTCGTCCGCTACTGTTTTACATACGCGTTTAAAATATGTCGACGATTTCCAGAAGTATCTGAACGAATTTACCGATTAGATATCGTAGATCGGACGCGGGTACGCGACGAGGATTTATCAGGCCGTTTTCTCGCGGAAGGATCTACAGCCTACAGATCTACAGAGTGGAATATTCGAGTTCGGAGCGGGGTCCGGCGAAAGTTCCCGTCGAACGTATGAAGTTCTTCCGCAGGCCGAGTCAATCGGGAACGCACTTTGTAAAAAGGCTTAATTCACCGTAATTTCCCCTTAACTTTATGTACCCGGCGAGCATACTGTACGTGCCTGGCGAGTCGGACTCGCCTTCGCTGAATACCTTCCGGTATCGTTCGTGCAACACGGAGGTTCTCACCTCCGAACAATTTCAGGTAATCGGCGAACTGTATCGTCGCTCGGGTGCCTGCTAATCGAACATGAAATTTTATGCAAATACCCACCGATCGTACACGGTGATTCTCCACTTGTCTAGAAACATAGAGAATTTTCGTAGGAACACTATTGTCGAACTTCTTAGAATAGATCTAGTTTAATACTTGTAGGCAATTAGTATCGCGAATAACGGAGCAGGTCATTCGTTTCTCTCACAGATACATAGATGAATCGGATAGAAAGCAAGATTCATAGGAAATTAATGCCACTAACGATTCTAGAAGAATTCTTCCATGAATTGCCGTTTGTTCGATATAGGTTTTGCACTCCAAATTCACACTTTTGCAAATCAATTTCACCCATCAAGAATATTTCAAATTAATTACACTTGCGGACTGGAGCGCAGCGAGCAGGACGCAGGATCTGTTTACACGCGCTGTCCTTCTCTACGTATCGGCCTTTGGAGATAAAAAAAATAGCTACTCTGTACGGTAGATGCGACCAAATCTCCTCGAGGCTGTCGCGTCTATAGAGAATTTACTGTATAACGTCGGAACTATTGATCATATTTATATAAAATTTTCAGCATCTTATCTCAAATAAAATGAAATGTTGATCTCACAGCTAATTCCACTTAGTAGCTAGTACACGTCTCACAACGACTGGCGCCTAATTTTTACTGTACAACGCGTTAAAACGCTTAAAAGCGTCTCCCGCAAACAATGTGTCAACAACTGATTTACATTTGAGATTTTTCTACAGAAACTTACTTAAAAATACTTTATTTGACTTGCAAAGTCAAACTTTGAGTTGAATTTGACTTGCAAAAGGGTGAATTTGGAGGGCAAAACCAGCAGAGTGGACAAGTTTACTCAATCGCAGATCGATCCTACTTGATCGTCTATTTTCGAGTGTTCGGGCTCATAAAATCGAGAAAATCTCCGTTTGGAGCAACGGGGAGAGAGAGAGAGAGAAAGAAGAAGAGAGGGGCAAGGTGGTCTCTGTGAAACTTCATTGATCCGGCGTGGATGTTGTAACAGCGCCAGGGACGATATCCATCTGAAGAGGCCTGGATACGGTAACAACACACACAGGGCTCGCCCTCGAACCACCACCGCACCGCCGCCGCGACTGGAATTCGCTGTTGCAACGGGGATCGATATCTCGATTCCCTCTCGCGGATCAAACCGCTGCTGCTGTTGCTGCTGCCGCGCGAGTCGAGTTTAACGCCCTGCATGTAGGCTACTTTGCAGTTCCGCGGTGCACGACGGTGAAAGTGCACACAGGCGCGGCGACCCGTGTGCGTACACAGTATACTACACGATCCCTGGCTGCACGCGCAGCCAGTGTGCAACTCCACACGCAAACACGCAAACACGAACGCGATCGTTGCTCATTCCGCGCACGCTTATCCGCGTGTTCCGAGAGAAGCTTCAAAGAGAATACGCTCGCCGAGGTATTTACATAACGCTGGAAGCGTACCGAGAGGATCACGCTCTCCTCCCGCGATTTCTATCGAGAGATCTTCTTACCCTCGATCGCGATCCAGGACCGGGCAAATGAGTCTCGCTCTGTCCAGCGATCGATTAGTCAACCGACTCTTCGTCAAATTGACGAACGAGCCCGGTACTTTCTGGCAGAGTTGGGCGGAAATTTAATCAACGATTGACGAATAAATTTCTACTTCGATCGTCTCTCTCAATCGCAATTAATCTCCTAGTTTAGTCGTTAATTCTGGTTAACGATTAAATACTTATTAATCGTTCAATACGATTAACGATTACGTTCCTTTCAATTGTAATCGTCAATCGGATAATTGATTAATGATTAACTGCTGAAACTTCGAAATGAAACTTCGAAAGAAATGTAAACTGAGTTTTTTGTTGAGATATATTTCTCTCTCCCTCCTTATCACAATTTATGGATAAACCGTATGGCGATTAACTTCATCAGTCGATTGTATCAATCGCCGATTTTCCAATGATTACTTTTCTAATCGTACACGTTAATCAATCAATCTTGATTAAAGTTTTAATCGATTAATGCCCAACTCTGCTTTCTGGAACATTCTTCGTCTACATCGAAACATCATTCTTCCATGTACGTTCCACATTCTGCCATCTTACCGGATCAATTTTCTGCTCGAACGCACGAGACGCGTCAATATTCGACTTTCACTAAAAAAGATTCATCGATTATTATTTGTCGTCCTGCGACGTCGCGTTCTCCACGATGAGATTGCAAATATTCGATGAGATCGAGGGAGCTCGATTCGACGCCGGTCTGCGATCTTCGCAAAAGGGTCCTTCCGCGAGAGAAAGAAGTATGAAATTCGACCAGGAATTTTTCGAAATTTTCATAAAACACACTAGGCACTGGTCATCGGAGAAGGCTGGCGGCGCGTATCCATGGGAAATATTTCCTCGAGCCGCGTCGGACGGCATTCCGATGACGGGACGTCGAAGATGCGTCGCGTACGAGGACCGCGATGCTTTCAGTAAAATTCAAAGATGTTGCCGGGAGAGGGAGAGGCAGAGGGAGAGACATAGGAGGAGGGGGCCGGATGTCACGCATGCATTGCGTGCGCCGTAAGCGCGGGGAATTGCTGCAGCATCGATGCACCTTCTGGAATAATAAGCCTGCTGGCTGGTAGCAAAAGACGCCGGGAGAGAAAAGACGAGGGAAAGAAAGAGAGGATGAGAGAAGGGACTTAGGGATCGACCTCGGCATTGAATTCGCGTGCACCTACTGTATTATCCTCGCGGGGCCCTTCGTGTCCGTCCGTCCGTTCGTCCGTACGTCTGTCAGGAAGTTGTTTTCCTTTTCAATGATCCGAGAACTCGTCGGAGTCGATAACGTTCGGCGGAGAATCTCGGCGAGCCGGGGCCGGATGAATCCCACTTCCCATGGAGTTGAATGGCGGGGCTGGAGAGAGTTTGATAGGTTTCTCCTTCGGCAAGCCTCTTCCGGCAAACAATAAATCTCTATCGTAATAAAATGCCGATCGCGCATTTTATTCCGATTACCGGTGGCCGCGGCGCGGCGCTCCCTCGTATTTCTCCCCCTCTCTTACTCTCTTTACTCTTTCAATCTGTGCTCCTCTGTCTCCGCATACGCGTCGCGTCGTACAGTGGTCTGAGAAATGCAGACCATGTTCGTATTGCTCGATATTTACACGGTATTTAGAGGAGAGCTGTCCAATTTGAACCAGCAGCACCTGGGTTCTCGACTAGCATGTATCATATCTGGTTATCTCAGGCTATTTGTTACGCTCGTTTCTAAGTGTATCTTTAACACGGAATGGCTTTTTTCAAATTCGAAACCGGACGACTTGAGATTTATCGAGTTGCCAGAAGAATTAGCATTAAAATCTCGTTACTATCACTATGCTAAGCACACAGCATTTTCTGAATGAGAATTAAGATAGGAGTAATATACAGGGTGTCTCACGATAAGTGCCGTTTGAAATAATTACCGAACGGCGCGCCGTTGGTCTACCGATGGTCTATATTCTATAATATTGAATAGTTATCGTTCTACGATGGTCAATATTCTATAATATTTAATAATTATCGTTCTATGATGGTCAATATTCTATAATATTTAATAATTATCGTTCTACGATGGTCCATATTCTATAATATTAAATATTTATCGTTCTATGATGGTCCATATTCTATAATATTTAATAATTATCGTTCTATGATGGTCCATATTCTATAATATTGACTAATTATCGCTCTATGATGGTACTTAGTCTTTCTTGCATAAAACAATATTTTTTTGTGTTCTTCGTCAAGATTTGTTAATGTTCTCGTGTATTTTAAGAAATTGGAGAATAAAAAGATTGGTGGAAAAACACGACCGCTTTTGAATTTTTAATTGGCGCGTTAAGGGGTTAAAACAGACAATAGATGTCGCATTGAAAGAAAGGAAGTATTTCTTAACGCTATTGATAAAAAAATGCACCGAGTCGACGAACGCTAATTTCAACAGGTTCAAAAGATAGAAAGTTCATAGATGGAAGATGACTACACGGTTTCACAGATGTTCCACGGCGTTGGAAATTTGATTTAGCGTTTACAAGGATCGGAACCACGGTGCGACGCGACGCGACGTTCCGTCCGCTAAAAATGGACGTTTCATTAGGGTAGAATTATCGAGTGGAAACAGGCTCCGGTCATTAACGTCGCTTGCTGTACCTGTTCGCCGTTTATGAGGCAAGTTATAGGCAGACACGTGTTGCTCCCGCCAGAAGAGCGCCGTCGGGGGAGGAAATGAAAGTTACTTATTATCGAGAGGACGGGTTCGAAAGGTGGATAGAATCGCGCGTGCAGCCACCGCCACGTATCTACCTCTCCTCTCGGACGGATATCGTCTGGAAAATCACCTCCGCGATGGGAAATGTTAGGCGAGCTCTACGATCGCCGCAGGATGCGAGAGCGTTCCCACTCTTTCGTGCACGAGATTTTCTACTATCGTCGCTGGTGAGGTGGTTCGTGACTCATTTCCAGTCATTGTCGGTCATTTGAGCCGCCCCGTTTGCCGATTCGATTAACCCCGCGAAATAAAAGGTAGGGGACATTCATGAAACTATAGTTCTGCTAAAAATTTTACTTTAGTGGCTTATGATAAATCAGAATCATTCTGGATGTTGAATTCCTTCTCTTTGTTTTATTCTTTTATGTAGAATTTTATCGGTTGTATCACTGGTGAAATAGATCTACAGTAAATTCTCTATCGACGCAACAAGTCGGCAGGCGATCAACGCAACAAAAATATCCCCTCCACTGTGTAATCTGATCTCGGCTCGGGTATATCGGTGTAAACCACTATTAATGCGATGCGGAGTCTCTGTTTACACGCGCTGTCCTTCTCTACGTTCGGCTCGGCCTTTGGAGATAAAAAAAAATAGCTACCCGCCGGAGATCAACGCAACCCAGTCCCCCCGAGACTGTTGCGTCGATAGAGAATTTACTGTATCGAATAATTTCCCCTTCACCCTTATCCGTGCCTCATTTCAGGAACTGAATCTGTCCCTCGGTGTCAAATTGACACAGTGATAAAAAATCGATGAAATAACAAGGTAAACAGTTAGTTTTCGATCTTTTTTTATTCAAATTGATGAGTTAACATTTACATCTTAGGTCTTTCGGTTATGGGTTTCGCATTAAAAAAGTAAAAGTCGCGAAGTTTCGGACAAACTTACCTACAAATCACAGAACAGCAGAACTTATTTCGGAAAAACTGTGTGAAATTGACACGAGGGACGGGTGAGCCTTAATAAATTCCTTTTTAAAATTTCTAAAGGCGTCTTAATGATTCGGTAGCCGCAAAGACAAACACTTATCTTCCAGCAAGAATCCACTTAGTTTTCACGAATTAATTGTTAACATGGAAATTTGTTCCAGCGGTATTAAACGTGATTGTTCATTTATCGGACAGCTGGGTGGTTAATCTTGCTGGAGAAAATTAGAAACGATTAACCGGGACCAGGCAATTTGTCCTCGGCGTGTTACTCGATCGGCTGGACTCGGCCACGACCGACTCGCGTCTCGAATCGAAAATCGAGACACCTATGCGCTGCACGCTGGCGTAATTACAAAAGGACGCCACGGACCTCATGAATAAAAGATCGGTACGCTCGCCGCTCGGAGCACGCGCTGAATTATTGAGAAAACATGCCGTTTGATCTCTCTGAGGCGTGATCTATGCAATGGTCCTGCTGCCGGGACCTCAAGGACTTTGAACTCTTGCGTTCAACACAGTCTACGATCTTGTCCAGCTCGAAACGATCTTTCTCTTGATCATTTACTCGAGAATTTCACGACTTTATCGAAACGAAAGTTACGGTGTTCGACACTGTGTCTTCTATTTTCAATGAACATCGATGATCCCGTTCTGGATCTTTCGATCGCCTCCATGTCTGGCAAGTAGGTCAATATTTGTCTGTTTGGTTTAACACCACGTTTGATTCAACACTAGACCTATATATATATATATATATATATATATATATATATATATATATATATATATACCGAGCCTTAAAAGTAACTGGTACATGTTCCTTTATAAAAATGATTGATTTTATTTAAACTTTGTGCAGCTCCTATTGTAATACGTTCACTACTAAAGATATCTACACAATCATTTGCTATGAAATCAGTTTTATTATTTTTCTGATTGTGTAAAATAAAGAACCTGGAACCGGTGATTTTGACTGGTGTTGGTAGGTTTAGTGTTAATCGTCATTAAATCTAATAATTGTGATATAATTTCGTGCGAGGCTTGCACAGGACAAACGTAACATCCTTTGATATTATTGTGCCTTATAAAATTTTTACTTAATTTCTGTCTCGATTTACGCCATTTTTATGCATTAAACATTCCTAAATAAAGTGCAGTGTACAAATCTTTAGAATAAAGGAAAAATTTGTCTGACCTTTGGCTAGGATTTCGGCGAAACTTGCGACTGTGCGTCGAAGGAAGCAAGGACGCGTTTCGCGGATGCTCGAGGATTCCGTTAGAGCGTGGGCCTCGAATAATGGCAATTATTTGGCCGATTGCACGGGTCACCGATATCGCTTGCACCGTAGCATTTAATATTCCCGTGGTGGCACCGTCGTAAAGCAGTCGACGCATCGCGAGTCTCTTTTACGGCTTGAAGCTGTCCGGCGGCGGGACGCGACGCGACGGTCTCGCGGGGCGCTCGAATGCGCTTGCATGCGCTCGTGTGCGCTTGCAGCGTCGTTAGTTGCGGCACGTCGTAACTAACACGTGTAAAAGCGGGGTTCGCGGGGCCGCGGATCGTCCCTGCCCTCTTCCTGCCCCCTTCACGCCCCCTGCCATATAAATACTCGGACCGATGTACCTCTCGCGCCGTGCCCCGTTACAACCCCGGAATTTCGTGGAAATGTAAGTTAAGATAATCATTCTCGGAACAGCTCCCTGGCGCTCTCGAGCCCCGGACAGCTATCTTACGGGCCGCTCGAGCCCGCATTAATTGCGCACGGGCCCATAATATTTTTCTCCGGGTCCCCGAAAGGCCCACGAACCACCGAGGGCCTCGCGAGACCAGTAACTCTGTTTGCTCGCTCGCTGGGATGCTTCGCGCATGAGAACGATGCCTGCTTCCGGAACATTATGAAATCTCACGAGAAGATCCCATCCCTTCGTTGCAGAAACGATAACACGTTCGTTACCACCATCACGCAAACGAAATGTAATTGAAAAATTTAATGTGTTCTCTTACCTTCTTTTACTTTACTATGTTTGTAAACCTATAAGTAAATGAATCTCGTACGCGATCCCGAATGCTTATTAACAAAAAAATTTGCTCATTCTCTATCAAGGTACGGCTGCCAAATAAACGAAGGGAAACAGTGAAAAATTTCCCCGAAGAGGTAATAAAGTTGGCGCGAAAGAATAGCAATTATCCCGTGACTCGACCCGATACTTTACGTGGTTTCTTTGAATTCTGATCGGAACGAAACGAACGCGGAACAGTGTCGGTGCACTATAATCGAGCGACGTCTCGAGAAGGTAGGGCGAGGAGCGGTTAGGCACGAAAAGGATTATACGGCGAGTGCCTTTACGCGACCCGAAATTATTGGAATAATTGCCGTTCTCCCGCGGCAGTTAAACGACGATTATTGCATCGCGGTTTTGCATTCCAACGGCTCCGGGCCGGCTGTTAAACGGCAAGCCCACTCTCCAGCTCGCATTCTACTTACGTATTGACACGGTTAGGTTCCGCGATCTCTGCGGACCCGTTCTCCGCGTTAACTGTCTCGCCGCGCCGTTTTGCCCGCTCCTGTTCTCCCATCTCTATCCCCGAAGCGATAAATCTTGCCGGGATACAAATTGAACGTGTAACAGATACACCGAGGCAGTTTTCAGAGTTTCGTACCGGAAAATTGGTAGCTCGAGGTCGACGCGTGTGTCACGGTTGTTGGAAAACCTTCGTGTTCCGACTCGCTTACATTTTACCGCATTCTACGTTCCGATTCTAACTACTTAACAATTAACGAGCCGAGTGTCGTCTATGAGAGAACACGAATAGATTGCTGGCAATTTTAGATCTCTGCCGAATCCCGTTTAACGCTAAACCCACCAAGCTTCAAGGGGGTAGACTCTTTTTTCCAGGATTGCAAGGGTGCGGGACGCGTTCTCATTTCTCGATAATACACAAATGGGTTTTTTCAGTAGTCAAAAACGCTAGATAAAAGATCGATCTAGGGCGCTATCTCCCTCAAAAGTAATTTGCATTATTCGTCAGTTATTTTCATAGCTGCATGCTTGTATGCTTCCGAATAATACAAATTGCGCTGCCGGAAAATGCCCATTACGCCTCGTACACGAAAAAATAGGACATTTAAGGGAGATAGCGCCCTAGATCGATCTTTTATCTAGCGTTTTTGACTACTGGAAAACCCCATTTTTGTATTATCGAGAAATGAGAATGCGAATCCTGCAGCCTTGCAATTCCGGGAAAAGGAGCCTATTCCCTTAAAACTGCTACATGCGTCTGTAGAACTTTAACCCTCACCCGCGGCAATTTTTCTCGCGGGAGCTAGACGTCGGATCGAGTTGATCGTTTTTGTGTTTGGATGAAGAGGGTTTGCAGTAGCGCAGGGATTTTTGTTTAATCGAGAAGTGGGATATTGAAAGTCGGCGCGTCCGAGCAATTTTCATCGCTCGGCTGGCAGGTAGCAATCAGGCGGGGCTTTCCAATAACAGTTTCGAATTTGTTTAAGGATACAAAGTGTCGTTGCGTGGCAAAACGTGGTCGCACGGCGCAGCCACAGCCGCGAGAGCATAAATCCCTGGGTAATCGCCGGTGATAGCGTGCGGGATCGTCGAGGACTTATCTGCGCATCTTGATTGGTCGGTTTCCGCCGGAGGTGGACAAACGCGGCTCTCGTACGTGGGCGCACGAGGGTCCCTACGGTCCTGGGCCCTGTCGCGGGGTCCCGCAAGGCCCCGCGGGACGCAGAAATTTATCGACAATTATTCCAGAAGCGATAATGGCCGTCCGGGGCGACCAGCGAACCAAAGTTATTCCATGCATCAGCGCGCCAACGAAACTAAGCCGGTCCGCAGAGGAGAGCTGACGATTATCGTCGCGATGTTAATTTATCGCCGGCCCGCTCGACGGGACAACACCGAGCCAGTATTTAGCTGTCGTTTCGCCATAAGAGCGACAGGTAATTATTAATAATTGGACGTCCGCCGGTTCTACCGGTGTACCTGAATTATTACACGCAGCCCTAGACACACCGAACTACCAAACCGAACCGACGACGACGCCGGACAAGGTTGCGAAGAACAATGCCAAACACGATGACGTACGATGATTTTTCGAAAGGTCGATCCACACCGTGCGACAGCCGGCAGCCGGTTGATCTTCTCGTTAGTATCGGGGCTAATTGCCCCATTACACAACCGTTACGGACTCCATCGTTGATCGATCCCAGCTTCGTTGCAACACCTCGCGGCTTTTGTTGCTCCGCTTTCCTCCTTTCTTTCTTTATTTCTTTTTCACCGATCATCATCGGTTTATTGATTTTAACGACCCGATTCCTGATCGATCGGAAGCGACAAATTTCCTGTTACATCTCCGCTGTTTCGCCCGCAATCAACCCCCTCTACAATTTATTTTACAGCAGTGATTAAAAACTGTTCCATCTTTCGCTTAGCTTTTTATGCATAGTGGGATTTTAACCCATCTCGAAAAGTTGAAGTTGTATTGATATTAAAAACAATTCTGTGCAACTTGGATTTCCTTTAAAATCGTGTGCCTCAAAGAATTAAGAAGGACGCTTATGCTTATTCTACGCCCATGCATTCTCCAATGGTTACATGGCGACAACAACAAAATGGAATTTTATTTCGATTTAAAGGAAATTGGTGATGTTACCAGGTAATTTCGCATAAAGAATTTTTAACGGTCGCATTAAAAACGAGGAGAACATTAAGAAGCCGACACAGGTATGGAACGTTATGGTCAGACGATTTTGAAGATCGCGGACGGTTCGGCCCGCCTCTTGAATTTCGTCACCGAAATGAATTATGCACGGCTTGCGCAATCCTCGCGGTCCGTCGCGATCCTGACCACTTTCGAATTTTATTTCCTCGGAGGCCCGCGGCGTTTCCGCTCCGACCGGTTAATTAATCGCGATCGCGAGGCCCGGTGAAATCGAGCACGCGGAACATTGCTTTTACTATATATTAATATAACATTAATATAGTAAATAATAGCATATTTACTATATAATAATAATTCGGCGTCTCTCCCGATTGCTTCTGCTCCTACCACTTCCACCGTTGCTCGACTCCCTCTCTCTCTCTCCCCTAGCTCGCCGATATCTCGACGGACGAGTTAATTGCATCTCAGCGCCGGTGATTTACGATCGATGCTCTCGTAGATTCCTGAGTTATGCCATTGCTTATTTAATTACGATTGATCAAGCATTCTTCGGATACGAAGTGCGCCGCGCCGATGGGCGTCGCGTAGATACCAGATTCTACGTGTATCGTATGTATAGCGGCATCGACAGGATTTCGAAAATCGATTGGATCTTCCTCGAATCGTTGGGTAACCGGACTCTTGAATCGTTAATGGAATTAGCGAAAGTACTTTGCCTGTACGGCGCATATAAGGCCAAACAATTAAATTACGACGACGAAAATAGATATAAAAATTTTCTGTAAACTAATCATAACGTAATACTATCATAACTCTACTAATAATAATAATACTATCATACTCTAAGAAACAGCTCACAATGTAGCGTGAGAATTTTTTTTGTTAACGCAACACAGTAGTTGATACGCGTGTGCAACGTGAAGTTATCTTTCGGACGGCCAATATCAGTTAATTGCACCGGAATTGTTGACGATGTAATTGCGCGTTCATCCTATTTTCTTCAATTTCAATTCGCCAAGTTTTCTACATGGACATTGAAGCGTCTATGATTCTCTGTTTTTATGAATTTAATTATATATAGAGTTTCCTGTTAATACACACACAAACATGCATACATCATCCATACTTCAAACATATAATATTGATGATTGTACATCGCATGAGATATCTTTGATTCGAATTTATATGTGTATAACCCGAGGAAGACGGGTATTGTTCGAGGAAGAAGAAGAAGAAGAAGAGTCTGTGTAACACGGTCATGTCCCATGCAAACGCGTTCGTGTCTGGGTTGACAGTAAGTCGGCATTCCTGTCGACCGAGGGGGCACGTCTTGTCGATTCTCCGGTGAAGGACTGGGCAATTAAAAAACACGGCCGGTAACCAGTTTCCTGAAAGCGTCGAGGCACGTAGCCGCGACTTCCTCCTCCGCGCAAGCGACTCCTTCTTCAGGATGTCTTCGGAGTCGCGCGCGCTGGGCGTTTGGATTTTCCAAGAGCTGACCACTTTCCTGCACTCTCTCTCCCTCTGTCTCTCTCTTTTTCTTTGCACCGACGGTCACGTAACGCGAGAAGAAAGGGAAGAGTAACCGGAGGAAGGTTATTAGCGATCGATCCGATCGGATCCGAGCTTCGATCCGCGGGGTAACAAATTGTTGTCGGACCAGTTCCTCGAATTCGAGGAATCGTCGCCGAGTCGCGGGAAAAAGATGAACGCGGATCGTATCGTATCGGATCGAGCTGGATCGGGTTGGAAGACCGGCTACACACAGAGTGGAAGAAGACCCGCGGTGACGCGCGCGCACTTCGAGGGCCTCCCGCCTTCTCCTAGCGAGAGAACGCATTCCTCCTGTATTCCGAGGAATGATTATCAAGGTCGACGCGCGGTATCGCTAGCCAAGGCTCTTCTCCTCTTGCGATCCGAGGGATCGCCGATCGCATCTCACGATCGAGCAGACACCGCGATCCGAACGAATCGGACGCGTCCGCCGCTGCAGAATGCAATTAAATCGCATTCCCTTTCAACGGGGACATTAGTCGCGATCTCGGTGCCAGACGATCAGCCTCAGCGCCGACATTGTTGCGCTAATCAAACGTCCGATCGATCGAGATTACTCGACGGAAAGAGCAACACGCGAATCACGAATGATATACAAGCTGTTTCGCAACAAGAGAATACTTAACCTTGCAACTGGGGATGACGATGTAACTCGTCATTCGTGTTTGCTATCGCTATCACCCATCGAAAGTTGATCGCGTTCTTCTCTTCATTCGGCAAATAATTCTTTCGCTTTATCGCAACATAATACGGTGATACCTCGGTGTACGTCTGCTCTCGAGTACGTCCAATTCGGAATACGTCCTGTTTGGACGTGACTTTTACTTTTACTTACGTTCGGTATACTTAATTTTCTTGTGTGAACTTTGCACACATTAGAAACACGTGAGAAACATCCTGAGAAGAAGACAGAAACGAAGTTCTTTGGACAGGTTTTTAATAACAGTCAAACCAGCTGAGTCTAGTGAAAAGCGACAGAAGACAGGTTTTATTTTAGAGGACTCTCCTCTCACAGAATAGAATATCATTGTTTCTTTTTGTATTTTAGCATTGAGCAGAGTTTAAATTTAAAAATCTATAATAAAATCTCAATTTTTATTTATGTGTTCAAACAGTGTTTAAATTATTTTAAAACCCCATTAATGTAGGTATAATATCGATAGAAGTTTCTTTTTACATGAGAACGGATTAATCATTTTTACATTACTTGTTATGGGAAAGGTGAGTTTGGTATATGTTTGGTCCTATTAGGAATAAGTCCAAACATCAGGAACGGATTAAGGTCGTATACCGAGTTACCACTGTACACCGGTGTAAGTTATGTTGTATTCGTCTATGTTGATTCCGGTAAAATTCCAATCCTATTTATCTCTCCGTAAACGCTCGTGGTTGAGAAGTGACTCTCGGTTTAAGGAACGATTCTTCGTAATACGGTAACATGAAAAGAAGAGTGAAATGTTTAACGATAGGGAGATCGAAACAGAAGAAGGGTAACGACGGAGGTCGATGAAAATCGGCGAACCAGCCAGGAAACGTGAACCGCGGACGCATAAATCGCAATCGGCGATTGCGCTCGCCGATTGCCCATAAATAATGTAACGAAAGCTGTTAGTCATAGTTTTGCGGGAGCGCGCGCGGGCTAATCGATTCGCGGTAAAATTGCTTCGCGCGTTTAAGGAAGATTATGATTGGTCTACTTTGTTAGAATTCCGCGAGAGGCGGGCAGCTTGCTATTACGGTCTATGCGGGGCTAGCTAGCTAGCTCGCGGGCGAGGACGCGGGCGACTGGAACCGGGGCGAAATTACAGAATTATCCTGTTAATCAATTGCGGGGACGCTAAAGTGTTGCTCGGCCTGTCGATGCGCATAATGAAACGGTACGGGTAATCGGCTTAGCCTTGGTTCGGCCTCGAGAAGCCTGCGCTCCTCGAGGAGCGTCTCTCTTTCTCTCTCTCTCTCCCTCTCTTGTGAAGCATCGCGGTTCTTCGCGAGATCGTCGATCTGCATCCTTTCGAGTCGCGTCTCTTTCTCGCAAAAAATCGACGAACGCGCGTATACGCGCATCGCGCACGGTTCCGAACAAGAGGACGATAATTGACAGCATTATTTTCTTGCAAATGGAGTAATTACGATGTGCTCCCGCGCGTCGGATAATAATAACATTATCTCGACGAGGAATAATTACGGGCGCGCACAGCCTTCGCGCGACCAGCTAGTAAGGACAGCCGCGTGTGTATGCTATGCTATCCTCTCCGCGAGAGACGAGAGGAGATTCTCGGGGCTCTCGCGTCGATTTCAACGCTAACGATCGCCATAAACGCGGCGAATCTGCGCCTCATCTCTCGGCCTAGGAAGACCTCGAAAACGAACAATCGCCGGCAGGCCGGCAATTAGTCGGAAATGGCCATCCCCAATTACCCAAGGAATAATAGACAACGCCGAAACACGCGGCGCTTACCCGACCGAAAAAAAACCTGCGCGTAACGAGCCATTGTCGACGGAAAACGACAATGAAACCGGCCCGAGCTGTTTTCGCAGGAATTTACTTTACGACGGGAAGCTAAGCGGTTATCGAACATTTGAATTATCCTTATATTATATTATATGAATTTACATTCAATTTTGAAAGAATCGCGAAGCCTTGAATCTATGAAAACGCGGACTGCACGATTCAAGTACAACGTGAAATATTTGGTTTCGCGAGGTAAAATCGTTCCGAGCGAACAACTCGAAGATCTCCCGGATGAGATGGAGCTGGAACTTCTGCTACCGTTGTTCCGTGCGGTTGAAGTCGAAAGTAATTGGATTCCGGCGAGAGATTCGTCGGAGAATTTCTACTCTTGTTGCGCAAAGAAAGTCGGAGGATGATCGCGAGTCGCGAGGAGTCAGCGTGCAGGTAATTAAAAGCGTAAAAAGCTAACGGTGCGGCCGCTCGGCGAATTATAGCTGATGCATACGCAACAGGCTGCGGCGCGCGACGCGACGCGACGCGACGCTCCGCGGATATGATAAACGATCTTGCGTTCCCCAAGCCGATGGCCATCGCGTAAAATCCTGACGTAAGTCGATTGGACGGTGGTTGAACCTCGGACGAGCCGAGAGAGCTGCTTCGAAACCTCCCGGGATGAAAACGAACGCGACTGCGAAATAATCTTGCGCGACAGTGCGGAGAAACCATTCCAGCAAAACTTTATGCAGTTTCTCCCGGGAACCAAGTATGCGATACTTCGCAGACTGAAACGTTGTAAAGGAAACAGACTACGGATGTTTATGCGGATCTTTAAGCGAAATAAAAATTGTCCACGATACTTTTCAGACTTGGAATATCCCTAAGAGTGGGCAGCTATTATGGTTGCAGGTTGCTTCGAGAAATGGACGACACGTCCGAACAGATTAGGGGAATACAGTTACTCTCTCTCCTGCCAGGTTAGTTACGACCACGGTGTATTATAGAGGTGTTCCAACTTCCCTCAGAAAAGTGTGATACAGTAAATTCTGTATAGACGCGACAGCCTCGGGGGAATTTGGTCGCATCTACCGTACAGGGTAGCTATTTTTTTATCTCCAAAGGCCGAGCCGAACGTAGAAAAGGACAGCGCGTGTAAACAGAGACCGCGCAAGCGACTGCGACTCCGCGTTAGTAGTGGTTTACACTGATATACCAGAGCCGAGATCAGATTACACAGTGGAGGGGATAATTTTGTTGCGTTTATCATGTATGGTCTTGTTGCGTTTATAGAGAATTTACTGTACATAGTTAGCTCCTATCTCTCTGGTCGCCCCTAGATAAGCGCTCGGGCATGGGTTTCATGTACGTGTGTGAATGAGATTGTGTGCATGCACTAGCGAGGTTCGGCAGATTGTGAGCATTAGATTGTGTGCATGTCGAACACAATTCGACAGGAGCTAACTATTACAAAACATCAACCTTACAGAGGTGCTTTGTCGGAACAGCTCTATAATATACCGTGGTCACGACGCAGACGCAACGCGAATTGGTTGTGCGAATCACGTCACGTGGCCGAAGCGTAGAGTGGGAGACAAATGTTCATCTGGCGACACTGCGTCCTGCGAGTGTTTCGTTGATAGAGCTAGTTTGATAGGAAAAGAGAGGAAAAAGGCTCGGAGCAAGGGTTCTCGTCGAGGAGCCACGTGAAGAGATTGAGGCGATGATATCGAGTGGACGTTTAAAGAGAAAAAGTAGGGCCCGAGATCTCCGAGCTGATAATGATACCGGGAAGCCGAAGGTCGCGCCCAACCCCTTTTGTTTCGACTATTTTCAATAATTTCCGGCGAGTATCTGGTCTGGAACGACAGCCGCGAGGATAATAAGGTCGATCGCGGCAACACGCCGCGGGTAATTGACAATCGGGCGCAACAGAGTCGTACAAAGTTGCGGCGGATGGCGGTAATAACGCGAGGGAGCCGGATCGGAGAGAATTTTTCCCGGTGTACGAGGGACGATTTGATGGCCGATAAACGCGATAATATAAGAGACGAGACGGGACGAGACACGGGGAAAACGAGCGAAGCGTGCGGAGAGTGCAGGATTTACGCTTTACCATAAATTGTGTCACTCGCGGCTATGTCGACGGACCACGCCGGGAATAAAATCCAATCCGGGCGGATAAGCGGTGTCGCGTCTCGTCGAAGGCCTCTCAAATTAATTAAAAGACGCGTCGCTGCCGAGAGATACGAGGATCGTTCGGAAAATCGCTGGGAGCTGAGCAGAATTTATATCTCTCTTAATTATACACGTTATTAATTGCGAACGGAACAGGGTTTTCGGGATCGTGGGATCTGCGGCGTTGTTTATTCGCTGGGATGAGAAACTACCCTCGCAAAGAACATTCTACCCGGCGAATATTGAAACTAATCCTGTCGATAGCTGATTTAGTGCGCGACTTTGAAATAGTTCGAGACTGTGTTTTGTTCCGAGAAATTGGAACGTCGTTGTCGATAGTTCGTTTAGAATGTGATTTAGGAAGCCGCGAATTGTTCGTGTATTGTTCCGTGTACTACGAATTCGAACAACGAAGTGCATAAAATTAATTCAACTGTCTTCAAGTACATTGCGAGACTGGTCGTCAGTGACGACTCGTCACAGATACGTGACGGTGGTGGTGAACGTGTTAAGAATCTTTTCTGCGTTTCAGAACGCCACCAGAGAGCTGGCAATTTGCAGCGATGCAAAGATGAAACCTTGAGTCACGAGCGTAGGTATAATAATTATTTTTCAGCTGATAACTGAAACGTTGACGCGCTACGTGGAAGGGAGGGCAGGCACGAGAATGTCTCTATAAGAAGTGCGCGCGCGGCCGGAGGGTTCTCGCCTTCCAAGGAGAAGGCACAATGTAACCGAATCAATTAGACGTTAAAGTATTTGCACGCATCCTAAAGGACTCTCTCCCGTTCTCTCTCCCTTCCTCTCCGTTTCTCTCTGGCTTTCGCAAAATTGTCTGGCAGCCCCTTCGGGCGAAGCGCATATTACCGCCGCGCGACCGGTGCACCTCGTAAATCACTCGTCGTTCTGCAACACACGCCACAGAGGAGAAGAGAAACAATGAGTGGTTGCTCCACCGTGGATATATTCGCACGCAGGTGCGTACTAACCTGCGGGTACCATACCAGCAACCACTCCTGCAAATATCCGAACGGATAGATCAAACACATTCATTAACCTCTTGCACTACGATTTATTTTACGGTTGAACTGTGATTAGAACTTCATTTGTCCGTTGATCGTTTTTTAGAACGAGAAATTTATATTTATTCTATGCCTATGCAGTCTATGGCTATTATATCGACAATAATCAAATAGAATTTTCTTTCCGAACGGATAGATTAAACACATTCATTAACCCCTTGCACTACAATTTATTTGCGGTTGAACTGTGATTAGAATTTCATTTGTCGTTGATAGTGTTTAAGGAGAACGAGGAAATTTATATTTATTGTACGTCTATGCAGTCTATGTCTATTATATCGACAATAATCAAATAGAATTTTCTTTCCGAACGGATAGATTAAACACATTCATTAACCCCTTGCACTACAATTTATTTTACGGTTGAACTGTGATTAGAATTTCATTTGTCGTTGATAGTGTTTAAGGAGAACGAGGAAATTTATATTTGTTGTACGTCTATGCAGTCTTCTATGGCTATTATATCGACAATAATCAAATAGAATTTTCTTTCCGGACGGATAGATCAAACACATTCGTTAACTCCTTGCACTACGATTTATTTTATGATTGGACTGTGATTAGAATTTCATTTGTCGTTGATAGTGTTTAAGGAGAACGAGGAAATTTATATTTATTGTACGTCTATGCAGTCTATGGCTATTATATCGACAATAATCAAATAGAATTTTCTTTCCGGACGGATAGATCAAACACATTCGTTAATCCCTTGCACTACGATTTATTTTACGGTTGAACTGTGATTAGAACTTCATCTGTCGCGTTGATAGGGTTTTAGAAGAACGAGGAAATTTATATTTATTGTATGTCTATGAAGAATTTTCTTTCCGTTTACAGGAAATCAGTAACATCTAATAATATTTAGAAATGTTTGTCTGACTGTTCGTTCCCTGGACTTTTACAAAAATATTGCATGTAGAGGAGAGGCTAGAAATATTGGGGATAGGATAGAAATATGAGAGACGTGAAAAAGGTTTGAAAATAGCATTGACTCTGTTAGGAACACGTTTGTCAGAGGGTTGGACAGGCGTGCGACGCGAATCTGTCCGTCGAACGAGGTGTCCCGCGTTCGTTTCGAAAGATAAAAGCGTCCCACGGTGTTTTAATGTCCGACAAACTGCAACAAGTTGCACACGTGTATTTGCAGCGTGTACTCGCGCGGACCTAACAGCGAACAAAGCGGCGGAGAGACGTCGTGTGGCACGGGGAGCTGATATGACCGGGTACCGGAGTGCCACGGACACCCACGTGTGACAAGCCATCGCATAATCTACCGGACATTTAGCGTAGGTTGGATACTAGCCGCGGTGGCTACAGGTGGCTTCGATAGACAGGTGAAATTTCATAGGAAACAACGCGATTAAACGCGCGCCGATGAGACCCGAGCCCGAGAATTTCAATTACTATCTGCCCGGGTACTCGGGGAAAGCATGGAAAATCGTTCTAGTATGTATTGGGTTGGCACGGAAGTTCATAGCGTTTGTAAATTCAAAGCTAAAATTCAGATATGTATTCATAGATTTATTCAGTAACATATTTTCCATTCTGTTCTATTACTTTTTGCCATTTTCGAGGTAACTTCTCGCGTTATTCAATGAACATATGAATAAATACCTTAATCTCATCTTCGATTCTTAATTTGAAAACGTTACGAATTTTCTTTACAACGCAATAGCTACATAGTAAGACTGATTTTGAGGTTTTTCGCAATGCTCACAGAGTATGCTTTTTCCCCCAAAACAGCCCACAGAATATAGAACTAACTAAATATCATTAAAAATTACAATAAGATCAACTAGGTACTAAATATAAGAATGAATGGTCAGTTTTCATTATGTTTATTTGGGTACCAATTATTTATGTAAAACAATGTACGATTATAAACCAATAAACATATTTTCCAAAAGAAAGCATGGAAAATCAAATCACTTGATTTCGTAGCGTTCAACTGTAGGCATACCCAAAAGCGTTTCAGTCAATTTTTGAAAGATTTCGACGCGACCCTCGGTAATGTGAGAAAACGAAAACCCACTACTGGATTGAACGATTCATGAACCATAGTATTAACCCGTTAACTAATAAAAAATTATTATGTACATCGTTAGATTCAGTATTTTTCCATTAGGGAAGATAGCCCTACAATGGACATCAATTTTCGTTTTTCCAACGGGACATTCCGATCGGCAAAAAGGGTTCTAATCGCTGCAGCCGTAAAATAAATCACGAGGCAAGGGGTTAATATTGCTATTAGTATCGAACGAGGGTTAACAAAATGTGAGGAATCACGGGAGGCCATTAAGCCGGCGTGTGCACGACGAAACCACATCTGCCGAGAGAAAAAGAGAGAGAGAGAGAGGGAGAAAGGGAGAGAGGGAGAGACCCATCATCGTCGAGGGTGCGTTAGGCTAGCCGAGGAGTTAGGGTAGGCTAGCTGCGTGACTTACAAGCCCCGAGTCTATATTTCTCCGGGCGTTAAAGTCGAGGTCGATTCCATCCGCGCTTGGGAAGCTTCGTTCGAAGCTGCGATCATTACGCCCGTTAGAAGCTGTCACATAGCTCATCTCACGTACAAGGCTCCTCGCAAACACACTCGCGCGCGCAACTTTCCCGGCCGTTTTTTTCTCTCTATTTTGCAATCAGCACGGCCAAGATCGGCAGACGCGGCTAAGTTTTACAAACTGCAACCTGCTCGGACTCCCCGGACGCTTCCGATACTGTAATAATTGTCGATGATCTACCATCCAAAATGTGCAGCTCGGTTTCTGCAGTGTGCATTTCGCCGAGGAAAAATTGCAGATCCTTCATTGATCGCAATCGTGTTCCTTCCGAGTGAATCGTTTAACATTCTACTTTGCTTCTTTTTTTTCATTCCAATATAGAAATATACACTACTGTGCAAAAGATAGAAGCACTCATTATAATTATAAGATATAATGACAAACAATATCTCTATGTAGAAATTGTATTGTACAATGATTGATTTATTGCATTTAACACTAAACCTACCGAGCCTTAAAAGCAACTGGTACATGTTTCCTTATATAAAAATGACAAGATTGATTTTATTCAGACTTTGTGCAGCTCCCATTGTAATATGTGCTCCACTAAAAATGTTTATACAATCATTTCTTATGAAATTATTTTTAGTATATCAATAATTGTAAAACAAAAAATCTGGAATCGGTCATCTTGATCGGTGATGATAGGTTTAGTGTTAAAGTGATAGATAATCGACAATAACACATATATTCTCAGAACTATTCAATTAAACAGCGGAATCCTTTTTCAAAACTGACTGTGTTCTTATTTGATTTTTTACGCTTTTCTATTAAATATGGCCGGGTGCTTCTTTCTTTTCCACAGTAGTGTATATCGTACTCATTTTTTTGTCATTTTTGTCCGCAGTCTAATTATTTATTGAATGCTTTGATTTCGTGTGACTTTTACGAGCACAAACTAACAAACTATACACAGCTAAGACGTTAACAGATTGTTCTCTACAAATCAGACAGGTATAATTCCGTGGACCGGAAAGGTTTCTCTCGCCAAAAGAAAGCGAGAACCTAATTAACGCAATCCTTCTTCCTGTTCCATCGATTCTCGATTCACAATCTAGTAATGAATAGACTGCGGATCTTTATGCAAAATAAAAATTTTCTTTATAGATCGTAAGAAACAGGAGCCAAATACAAACATCTTCCATACCTTAAAAATTCTATGGAGTCGAAAATAATATATCGACATCCTCAAATTTTTGTAATCTCTTCACTGTTTTCAATTTCATCCACTCATTTTTCCCAAAAATGCATAAAATCCGCAGTCTAGTAATAAGAGAAGAAAAGAAGAGGTTACCAGGATGGAATACGCGACGAACGTCTCGCCGAACAAGTGGAAAGTGCGTGACCAATCGACCTCGATGCTCGCCGTGTATGATTATGCGTGTCGTATATTATATTGTAGTTTACGGTCGGGGGCGAGCAGAGGAGTAGCGATCGTGAATGTCTAATCCGTCTGACCTAAAACCCAGATCTGGCGAGGTGCAATTGCCCCGGAGAGTGTCCGATGGTCACGTCTCCGATCGCATCGGGACGAAAGTCGAAGTGCACGTACGAGATGGACGTGCTCGATCGGCGCCCGGGAATCGAACGCTTTTGTCTGTTTCTCGAGTAGTCTCTTCTCTCGAGGAGACCGGAGAAGATCGGGCCAGCAACTTTAAAGGTTAACCGAAGATGATGTTCCCTCGTACACCGTTGCGTCATCCGGCACCGGCACCGGCATCCGCATCGGCAGCAACAGCTACGGCACTTTCACTCGACACGAGGATCCCGTCGAAGAGAGTAAAAAGCCGCAGAGCCGTTGCAGCGAACCGCAGTTAAGGTCAATCGGCATGCTCGATTTCTTGGCATTTCTCGGCGGCCACGTTCCGAGAGACCGCATGCCGGAAGACCACTCGGTCCCGAAAATATCGAGCGCACAAATTAACTTGTCGCAATCAGCGCGGTAGGCAACCCCGTGTTGCTTTTTCACAGAGTCCACTGCGGCAATCAGCTTGAAAATTTCGAATCATTTAGAATATACAAACCTATCGGTATGTGGACCATTTACACTCTCACCTTCAAGCTAGTGTCTTAAAAATGTCTCTGGCTAAAATACCTGTCACCCCTAGTAGTAAAAGTAGCGGTTACCGAGAAACGCCTTACGTGCGAAGATTGAATTTGCTTGAACTTTGTACGGTTTTCATTATAACATGGGCTGAAATAAAGAAGGCAATTTCCTACTGAAAGCATTTTTATAATTCCAATTATTGCGAAGCAGAGAACCGGTCGTTCGACCAGGTTCGTTGTTAAATATTTTGCTGTTCTGCGGTTGATGTATCCGTTTTTGTCATAGAAGCATTTCTAATAACGTTTATTCTAAATGGAATAAATGATGAGAAAACGGGTAGCAACGGATTCGCAGCGCGCGCAGCTATAATATTATAGTTCCGCGGCACGGTATGGTTAATCGGCCGGGTAATCCTATCGATTACAACGTAATATCTTGTCTCTATTTGATGCAGCGATTAATGACTCACGACTCACCGGTAGAAGAAGCAACGAGGATGGCGAGTGCCTGGCAGCGGCTTGCCTGAGAGCAAGGAAGTGCAGTAGGGGGTCCTCGGCCGCTCTCAGCTCGTCCAGAATCCTCCTAGCTTCCCCGTAGCTCTCCAGGTACTCCCAGTAAGAGCTCCAAAACGAGCCGGGGAATAAGTCACCTGGCGACAACCGGTAACCAATTAAGAGAACCGCTGAATAGAAGAGAAAACCGCCCTTATACTACCCAACCAATTCCTCAAACCCTCTTGTTTATTTTCTGTATACACCCTTGACCTTCAACCATACATCTGTTTGTCCCCAGGAACGTAATCATTGCGATACGATTGCTGGAACAATTCTCACAAGCCAGCCTATCTCTACTTCCTTTTTGGAACTGCGACTAATTTCTATCGTAGGCTACTTTTGTTCCAGCAGTCAGCTAGACTGCGGATCTTTGTGCAAAATAAAAATGTTACACATCCATTATAAGGAGCAAGAGCCAAGTAAACATTTGTTCTGATAATTTTAGTACATTCACTATTTTAAATCCTATTCATTTCTTTTCTAAATACTTTTAGTGAGTCCAAAATAAAAGAAGAGTATCTTCAGTTTCTATATTTTTACTGTTATCTGTCACAAATGCATAAAATCCAATCACGACTGAATAGGTGTGTCTTCTAAACAAGAATGTACATGTTGCGAACAGACGTATTGCGGATCGAAGCAGCGGGAAAGCCTAAGTTCGCAATCTAACGGGTAGACAAGAGGCCCCCGGGAAAAATCCGCCGGCGATGATGGAAGACCGCGTGGACGCGAGCACACGTCCGAAATCGTCTTCGAGAGATTCGATCCGGCAATACATCATCCCGCTATCTCTTCCATACGAAACTCGTTTCTGTTTGAGGATCGACTCTCCGTTTCTCTCTTTTCCGTGGTCGGTTCCTCGTCTGGTGGGGTCCCGAGCATCACGGAAGAAGAAAGCCTTCTTCTCCACACTCTACACTCCACGGACGCTCACGCACCCGGGAATATGATTTACCATCGAATCTCTCGTTTCTCCCTTTCTCTCTTTCCATCAGGGTCGGCTCCATTATCGGCTCGCGTCCGTCGTAGACTTCCTCGAACAGTAAACCACGAATTCATTAGGGGCTAGAGATGGGATTAAGTATATTACAACTTCGTTCGAATCTGGCTAGACAGTTTCGAATGTTTCCCGAGTAGGGGAGACCGGGGCTAATAGACTAACTTTTAACATATTTAATTTTTACCAATGAACCATTAGTATTTTGCTGACTTATACACCAAAAGTTTGCACATTGACTTGGGTATACAGATTTAATCTTGAAATCGCTTTGATTGAGCCTAATTGTAGCTTTAATCAAATTTAGATTAGTGAGAGCAATAAGTCAACAAGTGATTTCCACAGAAATCAACAGATGATATCCCAAATAACAAATTATAGTCAATGTATCATATTTCCATAAACTAATCATGAAAAAATATCAAGCAGTACTTAATGGACAAAAATTGATAAATAGTCATATATTATTATAAATATTATTATAAATTAATATATAATTGATAAATAGGAAGTTCGTAGCGTTTTCAAATTAAGAATCGAAGATATAACTAAAGTATTTATTCATATGTTCATTGAATAACGCGAGAAGTTATGGTAAAAAGCTCGAAAATGGTAAAAAGTAATAGAACAGAATGGGAAATATGTTATCGAATAAATCTATGAATAAATATCTGAAAATTTCAGCTTCCAATTATAATGTACAAACGCTACGAACTTTCGTTCCAACCCAATATTTACTTACCGCCGATGTTTTTAGATTTTTCATTCTTATTGGCATAACACGAAAGTTTCGGCCACGACAACACATTGCATGGTGAGCTGATCATTCTTATGTTTCAATATCGCGGAAAGCAGCATCGTCTACTCTATAGTATTACAATTAGGATGAATTAGCCCCATTAGTCAACTAGCCCCGGTCTCCCCTACTTCGAAAAGAAAAGCAATACTTTCAAGTAGACTCGAACGAAAATTTTTTTTAAATTTTTTGAAGAGCCTAGGATCGATTCAAGCTCTAAGTAGATTGTGTATTTTTATCTCTGCCTAAAAATCGCGATGATATACTTTGATTTTTTCGCCTTATATTAGAATAGCCGCGATCGAGCTTGGACAAAGGGGCGTGGCCTCGGCGCTCTCGCTCTCAACGGAGCATTGCCCCGGAGAGCAATCGGCGGTGGTCCAGAGTTCTGCTACAGGATTTCAGATTCGAAACACGCTGGATCTCGATGGAGGTTGGAACGTAGAATCTCGTTCGAGGACAAGAAGTCTGGCGTAGTCAGTACTCACCCGATTTGAAGGTATCGCCGTCCCAATTCTCGAGTGCCCCGCGGATCTGAAAGGAAGCAAAACGGGTGCGGTAGAATTGGCTCTTAAAATACAATGACCAAGATACGACGGAGGCTGGGGTTGAGGGGGCCATGTATAATGCATGAGGTACAATACAAGAATGAGTCGAGTTCGTGGGGCGGTGTACGCCAGTTTCGTTAGTCAACCCGAGCTGGAAACGATCGCTCGATGTTCGATTACCTTTTTTTTTTCCTATCTGCCAGTCATTCCTACAGCTGTAATTCGGCCCGGTCGGCCGATCGATCTTCGCTGGCAGAAAAGCTTCCACAGACGAAAGCGACCCTGTACCTGTTAGCGCTTCGATTATTATTACCCGGTGATTGCACAATGATCTCGGGTAAATTGGGACACGGTGTTGTCTTTTCTAGCTCGCCGAGACTTTTCTCATTTATTTATTATTTGCGGAAATAATTGAGAAACGAACAGCATACAATTTTACCGACCTTGCTTTACAGATCTTACGAGAGAACAATTTTCAGAATCTACAAATTATGAGTCTTGAAAAATTCGATCGAGACTGCAGCGAATAAAAATGAAAATGTTAAAAGACGCAGGATCTTCTCGGTTAGGAAGCTACTATCTGGGATGTGAACATGATTTTTCAAGGCACATAAAGCGCGGTGGTTCAACGATCCGGTGAACAGCATCGGGCGAGGCTAAATCACGTCCTCGAAAGGAGCATACATTTTGTCCGTTGAATTATGACGCAGCATTATGTCCAATCAGGACACCGTCGCGTCGAGGGGAACACATCAACGTGAATAAGTTCCGGTAGTCCTTAAGGCTCTTTCTATCGGTACGCATTACGGCGTTGCGTAGCGTTCCGTCGCTCGAAGACGGCCAGAATCCTCTTCGAATAATAGATAACGAGCCCGCGCCGCTCCAATGATAATTCATCGATCGTGATCGAGTGGATTTTTCTACGGACGAGAGGTTCACAATCGATGGGAACGTTCGCCGCAGATTCTATTTAATCCTCGGACCTGTGGGTCGGTTTCGACCCGTATAATATTCAAGCATCGTTCCTATTCAATTATAAGTGATCACCTTGACGACCTGATTCAATATTCCTGGGCGACAGAATCGAATTTTTCAAATATATTATAATGAAGTGTTTAACTCTCCGAGTGCTTTTTTAACCGGGAACATCCAAATTGTCATTCAAGTACTCAATTTATGGCAATTAAACTAACTAATGTGTCTACACGAGATATCATCAAAAGTAAATTTTAAAAAATTATTAATTAGAGCTGTGAACGGTCCTAAGCATATTGCCAATTATATAGCTATAAAAATCGTCCGTTGTGCAAGGGTTAATAACAAAATTGAGCGCGATCTTTATGCAAAATAAAAAATTTGTGCATCAATTACAAGGTACTGGTACCAACTAAAAATTTCTTTCTTTCGATACCCGTTCACCTTATTTCATGTATCACCTATTCATTTTCGGCAAATCCATAAAATCCGCAGTTTATTTATAAATCACTTATTTTTCACTAGTGGTGTCGTCACTGTCTCTGCGAAATTCAATACCTTCTTATTTGGTGGTATTAGAATACCTGCGTATTTGATACGGATACATTACACGCGTGTATAAATTTTCCCCGGACTATCGATTTATCTACTGGTAATCTCGTAATGAATTGATTGATAATCATTCTCCGGAATAAATTGTCCCGAATATCATTTGCGTGTCGTAAAAATAAACATGATTACAAATACTTGACGTTTTTTTTCAACTTTTCGCTGGCTATCAGCTAGAGAGGCGCATTTTAAAGGAACGCTCGCCGTTGATCATCGACGATCCCCGGTTAATTGCCTCCGAGCCACGAATACACGTATCTATCATGGCCGGCGTATAATCGCAATAAAACTGGTCGCCCCTGTGCGCGTCCCGGCCGCTAACGATCAATTTGTTGCACCGTAATTGCCGCGATTCGCGCGAGGACACCGAGACCGAGCCAGGGATGCAACGCGGCTGTGGTTGCATCGCGGTTGCACCGGATGCACCTGGTGGGAGATCGGTGCAACGAATCTTCGGAACGACGCGACGCGTGCGAACGGTGAAAGTGGGGGCCCGAAGAATTCGGTTAGAGCCTAGATCGACGAAAGGGGTCGTCAACCTTCTCTTATCCGAACGGTAAGAAACCGAGAAATTATGAGCCGCTGACTCATAAACCACGCGATAACGCATCTCGAGCCGACTCGGCTCGGCTCGTCTCTGCGCCGCGCCGCGTTCAGAATTATGTATTTCACCGGTTTCGAATCGCCCCTTAATTAAAACGTGCATCGGCCCGAGAGAAAGCGGCTGGAAAACAAATTCTAATCCGAGTGTGTCTGGAAACGCGCGTGATCGTTCTCGGACTTTGCTCCAACGATTTTCGAAAACCACGTTAAAAATATCTAATAGTGCTTCCTATCCCTGGATGACTAATCTGCCGTTTAATTCTTTATCTATCTTCAAAAATTAATTTTCTTCGTAACAGGGTAAACTCTACAATGATTGGCACCCCAAGCCGAAATCGTAGTAAAAATCTTTTTATAAGCTAATAGAGATTTTTCAGCAAAATCAAACAGTTTTACGAGTCATAAATCTTTTATTATAAAATATATTCAACGAATAACAATCGTAAGACAAATAGTGCAGTCATTGGCACATTTGCTAACAGTCATATGTGGAACCCTGTTACGAAAACTTACAACGTTGCCTATATAAATAAGAAGCAATAAAACATTATTTTCTATACCAGGAATTATTAACCCTCATACGTTCCTCAGGGTGAAAATTCACCCATTTACTATTTTCACATACTATAAAATAATTGGTCCCTCTTCTGTATTGTGAGACGTATTTCTCTAAAATGTGACGTGATAAATGAAGCAAAGTTTATTAGTTTAAAGTGTGAAGCAATAATGGATGACAAAGTATCATAGAATCTTTTATGCAACTATTTCTGAGGAGCGTATGAGGATTAATATTTACCGTTCAAATCAAAATTGCCAATAACTACTGCAGTGCCAGCAATAGTACAGTTTACCCTACCTAGACTGCGGATTTGATGCATTTCTAATAAAGAATCGGAAAAATGTTCAATACTTTTTGGATCCACTGTATGCACGCGACACGTCGAGAATGTCATTCTGAATCGTTTATTTCTTTCTCTTCAGGCGTCAACGTGATTTCGAGAGGCTTTCGGTCCCTGGAGAATCTGAAAAGCAAAGCACTGCAGCAATCCGCTGGCAAGTAGGCTCTCCAAAGAAATCCGATCGATGGCAGACGGATCGAGAGACTGCATCCGCGGAGTGCATAAAGGAGTGCACCGACGAAGGAGTGCGGGGTTTAAAATCAGCAATCTCGCCGAAAGGGAAACCGGTCGGATTTCGATGAGGGATTGGATTCGTCAGCTCGGCGCTGCTGGTCACCGAGAGATGAATCGAAAGCGCAGAGAGGGACGCTCGCGTAGAGGAAGCCGATGCAGAAGAGTGCATGCGTGCGTGCATGCGTTGCATCGTCACGTCTTCGTGTTCGTCGTCTGGTATCACGGCGCGACGCGGCGCGGGCGTCACGACACTCACGATGCGTTGGCGTGTCGATGCGTTTCTCATTGTCAGATGCGTATCTATGTTAAGCGGGGAGTGCGTTGCATTGCGTTGCGTTGCGTTGCGTTGCGTTCGGCTGCGTTGCGTGCGCCCATGCATTTATGCATCGCATTATGCGGCGAGCCGACTCGCTGCTCCGTGACCCATTCATTCCGCCCGTGTTATTCTCTCGAAAATCCAATCGTCTGGATTAATTATGAATTATTCATATTCATGAGGAGACGCGGTGTTTCCCCGGTCTCTCTCGGGTCCCGTCTCGTCGAATCGATTTAGACCTTAGGAAAAATCTATTCGGTCGGCCTCGGTTATTATACCCGGATAGTATAGTACTAGCTGGCAGGAGAGAGGCAGGCCACTCGGCCACCGTGCTTACCGATATTTGCAAAAATAAAAAGCGAGCGAGCCGGCGCTACTCGTGTTCGCCGACCAAATTATAATGCATAGGCAATCTTTGGCGGTGGCTAGGTCGGGCGACAGCCACGATGGTGATAGATGATCTACGATCCGGCGCTGGCAGCACGATCGACGATTAAGTGTCGTCTCCGGCCCGAATTTTTCGCCGGTGATCCTCTCAATCTCTTGTCTTTCTCTCTCTTTCTCTCTTCCCCTAGGTCGCATATTCTCGGACGCAGATCGCGTCTCTCGGAGGCGGTTTTAATTACACGTCCTCCTCAGGATCCTCTGTCCATCTACTTTCTCTCTTTTACTCTTGCCCGACGAGGACCAATACCGGGCTACGAGCGGGGCGTTCCCAAAAAAAGACAGGGCCGATCACGTGTTATTAGGGTCTATGCGTGGGCGTTGCAACGGCCTACTATTATTATTTTATAATCCACGGACGATCTCTATAAAGACTTTTTTCTTCCGCGAGATTGACGATCGATAAACGAGATCCCGGGGTGCACCTGCTCCGGCCGCGCGACCATAATCTCCTCGATATTAGGGATGGGAGCAAGTTCGATGTGTGGTTACGAATCCGAGCCAATCTTGGCAACCGAGTTTCATTTTATGCACGCTTCTCGCATGTGGAACAAACTTTCGAAAATAGTTGGATCAGAATTAACCCGAATCGTGTATCGGAGATTGTAATCAATCTGACAATCGAGTAAATAAAAAATAATACATCAAATGTGTGTGTGCTGAAAGTGCTACTTTTATTTTATTTCTAGTCGAATCATTAGGTTCTGTTGAAAAACTTTATTTCCTTTAAATAAGATGTCTTTATTTATTCAATGTTAATAAAGTTACAAAAGTGGATTGAATAGTGATCCTAATGTGAATGGAAAAAGAGACAGACTGTATTGAAATAAGACAAAGCTAATGCTGTAGTGTAAAAGATACTGTGATGTGTTCTGTTCTGTATTGTAGACGACGACTGAGCTGGTTCGTCTCCGGGAAAACCTTCAGTCCCTTTTCCAAGTGGGGGTGTTGTAAACCACTTGAGCCAGGCAACGAAATCTGTGCTCCTTCGGTCGAAGTCGCACCATAGCCTGTTTCTGTATAATATTATCGTTGGATTCCAACAGGTTCGAGTCAGAGCCGCCAGATGAGGAGCACGAATCGAAGGGAAAAGCTACCCTCTCTCTGCCAGTGTACATGCACGACAGAAACGAAACGCGTCACATAATCGAGAAGGGGAAGGTAGAGTGGGGACACAAGTCTTGATCCGGCGACTCTGGTTCGTGACGCCGTCTTCAAGGTTCGAGGTGGATTGCAAGGTGCTCCGTGCCATCGCTAGGCGATATTTAAATACACTTTTCCAGCGTGGTCTCTATGTAAATCACGTTCGTTTGTTTTTTTCTCCGGCTCCCCATTTTCACCAAGCACCCCATAAACAATTACACGGTATGCGATCGTTAAATGGATAAACGCCGTTTTTTCCCCACCGACTATTAACGCACGACGTACGATGAAAGGACCGCAGATTCGTAATTGGGTTACCACGGGATTTTTAGCCCGCCCTTGATTGCCACCTGCCTCCATCTACGTCTCGTTCTCCTGTTCCTCTATACCCTCTCTCTCCCGAGGGAGAGGGAGAGAGAGATCGTCCGTTTTGCTTCGGCGACGTCTCGAGCGATAAGCAACGGCCACCAGTCCGCCGTTTAATAGTCCATAACGCTCGATAAACATTTCCTCGTGAAAATTGCTGTTAAACAATTCCCGTTCGACTTCGCGGTGCTACTTATACGGCCTCCGCCGTGAGCCGATCCCCGTAATCTTTCTAATTAAACGAAGTGAATCGGTCGTGTCGCTCTACGCGAGCATCACTTATTTCTCCTGTACATTTATGTACATTCTGTCACAGTAATGTCGGGACACTTTTAAAAAGACGATACCTTTCTTAACACAGGTTTACGGGACCCGTCAAAATGACGGGTTCTGATATTCTTAATTTGCGATTATTAAGATTGTAAAGATGCTTCCCTGAGGAATTATTTACCAAATTTATTTCTTTGGGTATATATCATCGGAAAAATGGCCAAAAATTTGACACATTCTTGTTATGTTTATAAAATAATGTGAAATAGTTATTTCTAGAGCTCCGTAAACGAAGTTATGAAGTTAGAAGTTAGAAGAATTAGTTTCTTTTTCATTTTCGATATAGGTTGTGAAACACAACTTTTAGTATTTTCTCTGCAATTTTGTCAAAATTCCTTCTTCACGTCCTGTAGTGAACTGATTGTTCTAACTTCTCCAACGAAGTCGATATGAAAAAAGTTATCGTTCTCTTAAAAGTGTCCCAACATTACTGTCACAGACTGTACATACAATCGTACATCGACGCACGGTGGTGATTTCGTGCGGTTTCTGCTCGACGTTCAACGGTGCAACAACGTGTCCAACACGTGGAACGAGTCTCCAACGTGTCCTAGTTCTCTGCAGAACGATCGCGAACTTACGACGAGCGATAAAAACGAAACGATCCTAGCCCATACCCAGTTCGACTTGCCACATTTCTCTCGCCTGACAACGCGCTGCTAAACTGTTCTTCGTTCTTCTCGAACACCATTTTTTGAAAATTCTTTGATATATGTATACCAGAGTTGGGCATTAATCAATCAAAATTTTAATCAGGATTGATTGATTGATGTGTACGTTAGAAAAGGTAATCATTGAAAAATCGACGATTGATTCAATCGATTGATGAAGTTGATCGTCAATCGTTGATTAAAAAAAGAAATCATCGAAAACTCGGAGACTAATGTAATCAATCCTTGAAGTTAATCGCCATACGGTCTATCCATAAATTGTAATAAGGAGGGAGAGAGAGAGAGACAGAGAGCGGAGATGGAAAATTGACAGAAATATATCTCAACAAAAACTCAGTTTACATTTTTTTCGGTATACATACAGTTTTGATTCCGTATTTCATTTCGTAATTTCAGCAGTTAATCATTAATCAACCATTCGATTGACGATTACAATTGAAAAGAATATAATCGTTAAGCGCAATTAACGACTAAAGTAGGAGTTCAATTGTGAATTGCGATTAACGATTGAAGTAGAAATTTATTCGTCGATCGTTGATTAAATTTTTGCCCAACTCTGATGTATACTGGATCAACCGATAAATTAATTAAGCACGTGTTTAAGGCATCGGGAGCAGAATTAAGGGGAAAGAGTTACCCTCTTTCTGCCAGCACCGGTGACGAAACGCGTCACGTGACCGGGCCGCGGCGGAAGTGTGGGGAATAGCGTCGTAGAAGGGGAAGGTAGAAAGTCTTAATCTAGCGACTCCGATCAGGAGATTCACGGTTCCAAAAAAATGGTGTATTGCATAATAAACACGAATTAAAATTGTCAGGTGTGTACGGACGTTCCAGGTAAAACAGGAAGTCGGCAATTTATTTCGCGGAGCGATATTTTCAAAAAAGAGAGTGCCGTGATCGGTAACCGGAGAAAGTAGATTGGCGGTCTCGGGGAAAAAGTCTGTTCCTCTTTCTCCGTCGAGCGAGTAACCATCCCCCCACCAGCATGATCGGCGAACAGCTCTTCGATCATCGTTTCGGAGTCGTAAAAAACGGCGAAGGAACGACTACCGTGACCAACGAACCGAACCGAGCCGGTTCAAGTAAGAGCGGCCAGGAAGGGCGCGCGTTACGAATTCCAGCTCGGATTATTGCGACTTATGTTGATCGAGGGAGGGGCGACGACCACCTTGCCGATGGAAATTTATCGATCCGTCAGGATCGACGTCGATTCAGCTCGGCGAGACTCATAACTCGCGGTCACACCTTGCTCCCGGTACCGCTACACCGATTAACGAGCTGGATCGCGACCGTAATTCCGCAAGCAACCGATTATGCAACAAGAACCTTTCCGAGAGCTTTCGAAGTACTATCAGTCCTTACACCAGCATTTCGTTCCATCAAACGCCGGAGAAAATCATCTAAATAAGCTTTCTATACACGGCTCCTCTTTTTCGAATGTTGGGGATCTAATCATACAGTGGGCAGCATAAAGAGTCCATTAACCATTTGGACTCGAAGCAATTTTAATTCCTGATATCAAGATATACCTTTCAACCTAAAAGATTTTTATTCTATGTAATCTTTTTTACACTATGAAATTGAACCTGTTTTCTCATATGACATTTAAATTTTTAGCAATTTATAGAATACAGAAGAATTTAATCGTTTAAAAACTGTTTCAAATAATGATACGACAATTTTGACTGGCGCCTCAGAGTCACCATTCGAGTGCAAAGGGTTAAAACTAGGTTGTAAAAGAATACAAGTGCACGCCAAAGGTTTAGAAGAATACATTTATGAACAGATAGCAGACGAATGAACTGAACTAGGAAAAAGGTGAAATTGAACTGCAGTGGTTTAAATAAATTGATAAGAAAGTTGGACTAGCACCGATTGCCCTCGAGCCCTTCAATTATCTCGCTAAATAAGTTCCGTATGTATGTGTAGTTCTCCGTGTTTAGAGTTTTATAGGATAATTCCGAGGACGTCGAATAGGTCTGCCGAGTATTATTGGTTCTAGTTCCGCGAGACAACCTTCGCGATATCAAGAAAAAGAGTCGTATCTAAAATGCAATCTAGGATGAAGGTGGAAATAGTTAGCGTTTGTGGGAACAGATTGCACCGATGCATTTATTATCCGAAGAACTCGTCGTTAGACTGTGGATTTTATGTTTATTAATTAAAATTATATTAATTTTAATCTCGGCGAGTATCTATATTTCAATATAGAATACTATTTAATAACCAGGCTGCTGATGTTATGCTTTTACAACAAAAAGGAATGGGTAGAGCACAGAACAGTAAAATCATCGGAACAATTTAAGAGCGACGCGTCGCATCGTGCTTGTAATTAAAATTATTAAGCCAAGAAATTGGATTCGTATATGCGTAATCGTCTCCTGCGGTTCGTAATCGATGCAAGAAGTTACTGAAGACTCTACTGAACGTGAATTATTATTTTTTTCTTTTCGAAATGAAATTCCATTTCTTCGTATGCCATATTTAACTATTTAAAGTAGATATTAGGTGTACAAATAAGTTCGGTGCCTTTACATATATTCAATTATGATCGCATTTCAAATGAAAATTTTCTCCCATCGCTTTGATGTTTTAAAGCATCAACCTTACCCTACTAAAGGTACTACATAAATTTACGCTAATTAGTACAGAACCTCAAAAAACAATACTTTGCACCATAGCGTTTAAGAAACACATTCGACACTGTACCTTTTTGCATTTGAGTCAAAGAAAAATGCTGCTGAGGCTACGAAAATGATTTGTTCCGCGTTAGGTGAAAATGCTGTAACCTATAAAACATGCAAGAAGTGGATCCAAAGGTTTTGATCTCACCGATCAATACCGAAAAAAGTGCAGGTCAAGGAATTAGAGCAAATTTATTGAATGAAAATCCTTCTCAAACACAACTTGCTGAGAAACTTGATGTAACTCAACAAGCAATCTTCGTCCTGTGTATTCCTTTTTTTTATAAATAAAGATCAAGAATATGCTCAAAAGGCATCGAACTTATTTATATACCTAATACATCAGATGAGTGTAAATTCTCCTTTTCTCTTCGGAAATTATTCAAGACAAAGAAATCGTGATTGTTTTAGATACTTGGAATAAAATCGTATGATAAGAAGATGTTTCAGACATAAATGCTTAATTTTCCGATAAATAACATTAATGAAAAGGAAGAATTACTTGTGGAGAGACTTACGTAGTGTTCAAGCATTGTACTCTTATTGTCGTAACGTCTCCAACGCAACTATTCGGCCGCCAATAAAGTACAATACAAATTTTGCGAAAATAGGAAAAGGATTGGAACCATGGACGATTCCAGAACAAATCGAGAGCAAATCGAAGAGGCGGAGAAGATTCGAGACGAGGTCGGGTCGAACGGAGTGCGCACTCACACGAGTATTCGAACAAGAGGAGCGAGCACACGTTGTGTATACCACGAAACGCACTTTCTCCTGTCCGGGATAAAAGCGTGCCGCGGTGAGAACGTTTCGCGATTTCCTAGGGTGTCGGTCGACATCGAGGCCCACCGGTTTGATTAATGTGCCTACCGTCTACAGTCTACAGTCCTACCGGGACTGTAGGACCCCCTCCGCTGCTCCGGAAACTTTGTTCCGTATGGCAACGATCGCTCCGCATCGATAAAACCAACAGACGAACGCATACTGTTCGATTAAGATGCTATCGGGCCCTGATCGTAGAAAACCGGCCGATTTCTAATTGACGCCTTCTACAATGCCAGTCGTTTGTGCACTTGTTGCTCTGTGTGCATCGAAATCCAAGATGCATTCTGAAAAGTCGATTCACTTTCGATTGTACTTTTTCATCTTGGAAGCTGTTAGTAGAGGATATCTTGCAGAAATTGTTTCGTCTTTCATTTTGTATTTAAGCTGAAAGAATTGACCACTTTTCCAACTGTTTGTCTCCATTCAAGTTTTTCGATATATTATTCTAAATATTTTTAATGGAGATTGAAGAAATAAAGAAAATTATTCTTAATGAAGAGAATCAATTTCTGGTAGAATGTTTGCTTCCTTGACTAGAACCTTTTGTAAAGACGAATGAGTAAATTCACTATTTGATAAATAGAAAGACTTTTAATTATATTTGAGTTCTTAATTAGCGTCGTTATTTCCACGCATGATAGCCGAAATTCATACTTATCGTAGCATCTGATACTTATCCTATCATATGCTAGATAGCCTAATGGTATTCGGCTCGCTCGCTGGTACAGTATACATATATCGCGATGAAAATTCATGTTTGATACGTGTCAAATTTCGCCGGAGAAACGTGAATTTGCACAGTCCGGTGGCCACGGTCCCGGGTTAAACATCGAAAGCAAGGAGACTGTTATCTCAGTTGCGTGAATCATCAACAACGAGAAACTGCGTGTTAATTCCACGCGACGTGAAATCCACTTTTCCCTTGTTAGAGACAAAGTCAAAATGCTCGAAAGTCTTGCTGTTTCGTTCATTATATATGGTGTTCTTCGTCCATGAGAAGATGGCGCAAATTTCGGGTGAGGGGCGACAGGGGATATCACCGAGAACCCATTCAATACCGATGTAGTGGAGGATATTCGTTTTTCTTAGATCACGCAGTTCCCGTTTCCTTATCAGATAGAAGAGCCTAGATACCTATAAATTTCTCTATGTCATCTTCTCGTGGACGAGGAATTGTGGCTAGTGATGGGCATACAATACTCTGTCTTGCAAGTTTTCAGATAAATCAATCACCATAGAGTTTCGAATCAATTCGATATTTATTCGGAATCAGAAATTCTTGAAATTCTTGAAAGCCTTGGAGTCTTGAAAATTTTCAAAGTCTTGATAATCTTAATGTACGGGATTGGACTCGATTAATGGTTCAATCGTAACCCCGCTGCGCTAGACGAAAAATTAATCTCGTGAGGGCTGGTTGGATAGTGTAGTTGATGATGAGGTGATAGTGAAGTACAACACTTTAAGTTACAGTTCACTTTATAAGTAGAACTCTCCTTTAATAATCAACTACTATGTACAAGTCTGGTGTAACAATGTAAGGTGATGTTCGTTCGGTGGTCGAGAAGAATCTGAATCCTTTTGAAAAACGCTTTGCTGTTGACTAGATGTCTTTTTGGGGGTACAAGAAATGAATGGTGGGAGACAGTGTTTAGGGAAAGCTACAGAAGAGAGGGAAGGCTGGAAATGATAATAAAGAAAGAAAATGCAGGAACAATGATGACCTGAGGGTTGGTGAGTTGGAGAAAAACCAGATGTGAAGGATGTGAAGGAATAGGGCATTCGCTCGGAGTTATTTATGATGGAGAAAGTCCTTGAAACTATGGGGGTGCGTGACAAATTGTAAACTTTGGGTTTAAGAACGGTTTAGACGTTAAAGTGAAACGGAATTAAAGAACTAACGTGACAATGACTGTTGGTCGGGTGTGCTAGCAATCCGGACACTTAATAAATGTTATATGTACTTTTTATAATATTGGTACGTCCATACTATTATTCATCCCATGCTCACGTAATCATTGTTTCGTGATAGATTTAACATTTCAAGAGTTACAATTCGTAAAACCTTCTAAAGTTTTAAGGCTTTCAAGATTTTGAAGACAACGAAGACTTACTTATTTCTTCTCATCCGTATCTCTTATCATGCGCTTATAAATCTAACCATTGGCGCGTTATACGAACGTGGCATCTTATATATATATCTAGTGATGGGCATTCAATACTCTGTCTTGCAAAATTTTCATACAAATCAATCACCACAAAGTTTCGAATCAATTCGATATTTATTCGGAATCAGCAATTCTTGAAGCTCTCGAAATTCTTGAGACTCTTGAAACTCTTGAAAGTCTTGATAATCTTAATAAATGTTATACTTTTTATCATATTGGTACGTTCATACTGTTATTCATCCCAACGCTGACATGACGTTCATTGTTTCAGATGTAACAGATGTAACAGATGTAACATTTCAAGAGTTTCAATTCTTACAAACCTTCCAAAGTTTAAGTCTTCCAAGATTTTCAAGACAATGAAGACTTTCAAGACGCCCAAGAGTTTCAATAGTTCTAAGCTCCGAATTACGTTGCAATTGAATTGATAAACATTGTATCGAAACGATTCGAAGTGATTCAGATCCCATCACTACTTGTGTCACGATTGCGCGGAAAGCTCAACACCTTAAGCGATTTCGGCGGAGGAATCCTTCGGGATTCTCCGAGGAAGGTTGAAGCGCGATTGATTAATCAATGATCGCCGCCTCGATTACAGAGTCGGTTTCTCTCCAGTGCGGCGAGGCTCGTTTTCGTGGGTCCGTGCCCGCCAATTTAATTCGTATTAGTGCTTCCACGTAGGACTCGTCTCCGGTTTGTGTTTTCGCGACGAAAAAACGGAGAACCGTGGAGGAAAGTGGAGCAAACGACTATGCTGGAAAAAAAAGGGAGAGACTCACACGCCGCCGCAGCGCAGCACAGGAAAGTGGACGATCGTCATCGGCGTTGTTTCGTCGGGAAAGTGGACTGGGGATACCGGATCGCCGAGAACGGTTTCGATTTCATCGGTGAGGGTCTCATTTTTCTCGGAGCCGCGGGCCCCGCGCGTTCCAGTTCGATTTTTGCCGGGCCGCAAGTCGGGAAAGTCCTTTACCTTGATACCGGCCTGCAGGAATTTTCTAGTAGCCTGCAGGATTCCTGTTTCGAGCGAGTCGACTCGACGGACCTGTACCTGATTTGGGATCTATCAGGCGAAATGTAACGCGTTCGATGCAATGTACCAAGAAGAATTAGGGATCGATAGGGGCGACCGGTTCCATTAGCGATGCAATCGAAACGATTCCGCCTTCGAATCCACGTATTTGTCACCTCTGGTTCGTATCTCGGCTGCGGGCACTCAACAACCCTCGCGAGAACAGCTTGAAGAATTCCCGTCCACTCTGAAGGGACCGCGATTAGGCTCTCAGGCTTTTATTTCCTACCTCTGGATTCTGCTTTTGTCGATTCATTCCTCGGTTTCGGTGACTGGCCGTTTATCCTCGCGCTAAAAGCTCGCCCACGACCGTGTTACACACTGGATCCGAACCAACTTGAACACATGGAGTAGAAGAAGAGGATGTTGACCCTTGGATTACGGTTCTCGGGTCCATTTTCACTGAACGGTTCAAGAATCCTCGTTTGATTATTTTGTTTATTTAGTAGCCGAACATGTTCCCGGGTACATCACCGTTTGGATAAACGACGAGTTCGCCCATAAAAGATTCAGCATTAATTGGTTCGTATAATGGAGATTCTATTATAGTCGCAATCCTATCGGGTCGGGTTAGGCGCAGCGCGGTGCGGCACTGCACGTTTCAAGGTTTTTTCCTTGACGGCCGGATGGAATCACGGTGCAATTAACATCCATAACCATCAAACTGAATTACGAACAATATCCGCCTTGCGGTTTCCACGAAGACCGGGAGCCGCAAAATCGAACGCCAGATTAGAGAGAAGATCTCTGGCCAGAGGAGTGCAAGCGGTATCGCTCGAAGAACGGATTTCTTTTATTCGCCGAAATTGTGCGATCGGAGATTCGGTAACAGCTTCGCTGTAATTCTGCTACGGCAAAGAGAAGCTTCGAGATATTGAAACGTTCTACTGAAAGTGATCTGCTGGCTTGGAATGTGGACATCAGCGAACGAAATCACGCGTGAAACGAATCCAGACGTAGAAAATGTGATTTCCCCTTCGCCGGTGGACGATCGAACATTGTCGGCGACAGCACACGTCGCAGATGGATTCCGAAACTCGATTTTGCACGGTCTGATTAACGTCCACAGGCTGTTCTAATCGTAGAATTCGGTCAAGGCGGATCGGTCACGGGCTATCTCTTCTCTGCCGAAGAAAGAAATCGCTAATTCAATTTCAACGGTCGCGCGAGTGGATCGAATCTGTGGAAACTGGTCGCGGGCCCGGTTCGAGATCGAAGGGACGCGACCTTGTTCGACGAAATTCGCAGACTCCTCGAGTGTTCAAATGTTATGGCTCGACGTCGGGAAAAACCGATCCGCGAAACCACTGGTTTCCGGGCTCGTTCGCGTTCTCCGCTCCGGTCCCGAAGAGAATGTGTTTTGCCCCGCAGCGCAGAGAAGCGCATCACACAGCGCAGCGCGAAACCGCGGCGAACACGTAACTGCATTGTGTGCAGTTTAGTGTGCAATAAACCGACCGGCCGGCCGGCCAGAAAATCCCCGTGTTACGGAGACGATAACAGGCGGCGGTGTTTAAAACGGTACTTTAACGACGCCGAGATCTCGATTCGAGGTAAAATTCCGAAAAACTTTGCTCTCTCTCTCTCTCTTTCTCGGTTCTTTTCTCTGGCGAGAGAGTAATCTGGCCATCGCGTGGCCAACGACCAGCAACGCAAAGTTGCGTTGGAAATCATACGCCTCATACAGATGTATTTCAATGATCGAAGTATCTACTTGAACTCTTGTGAGAATAGACGAGCTCCATATAACATTAATTTGACTATGTTTTACGATTTAGTCTACGATTTCAGTGATTAAAACTGTTTCTGTAATTCTTAATTACCAAAAAAAGGAGAAACTTTATATCTACTATACACCTATATGTTTCCCAATAGCTGTGCATTGACAAAACCAAAATAGATTTTATTTTATTTCGATTCAAAGAGGAAATTAATAGCATACATATTTATTAGACTCTGTTCAGAATCTTCATCACAAGTCTGGCACGATATTGTAAAGGGTTAACAAGTTCCGTGCCGAGCCGTTTTTGCTCGACAATTAAACAAACTTATGTGCTCTGTTCTATACCGCATTTTTTATAATTCTACAGTGTTAAACTTGTTATGAAATATATGTTTGTAGCGCATTAAATAAATAGTGAGCAAGTACCACGCGGCGTGAACGAATAGTTTAACGTGTACCATCAGTGGTCTTAAATGAACCATGAAATCGTTACACATTTGTGAGGATGGTGGCGAACGTCAGAGTTAGGCAAGAATTTTATCTAGATAAAAATTTATTTATAATAGTTGGTTTTAAACCCACTTTATTCAAATTTTTATTTAAATAAAATTTTTGCCCAACTCTGGTGAACGTGTTATTTCTATGTGCATTTCTCTGGGAAACGAAGCAACCCGCGACGACGCCGTGTCGTCGATACGATTTTCCCCTTGTGTATCGAACCAGAGAATTTGCCCGTTATTACGAAATCGAATCGTGGCGATTGTTGGAGTGTCGGCCACCGAATCGACGAGGAATCGCGAACGCGAGAGAAGAGTATCGCCGAGAGGGAAAGAGAAATTACAATAGCGGCGGGAGAAGAGAGGGCGTTGGTCGCGGCCGGGCCGGGTCGTGTAGTTGTCGCATTCCCGGCGCTCGCGCTCGGTGCAAAGAGCGGCATGCGGTGCAGGTGCACGTGCGCATCACGATGAAGCTCCTCTTCAGCCATACGCCGGTATGACCGCGGTTACTCTTGGTCCCGCAAAAACGTAATTTACGGTCGTACCGTGCACGACGGACAGACAGAGAGCGAACCGACGCGACGACCGTAGCAGAGAAGGGGGCAGAGAAAGGAGAGAGATGCTCGAGGACCAAAAAGAGCCGTGGCGACGAATCGCGGCTTCGAAATTCTACGCTGAAGCGCCGAAAGAGTGACGATGAGACGACAGGGAACTGCAACTGTGCTCCCAAAGATAACTGCACAAAATTGCATTCAAGAGAATTGGTGGGACTGTAGATCTTCCCGTGTAACGCGACCAAAAAACTGTTCGGAAAGACTGTATAGATATAATGCATTTTATACGGCGGTAGAGAAGAAATTGGTCAAGAAGACTGTACGTTTACCGTCACGTAAAGTATACACGCACATAGAGTCCTTGTAAACAATCTTTTTGTTTGCGAGACTGTGCATTTACTGCCGCGTGTATCTACGGTGACCGTACGTCCTTTATTTAAGAGAACAGTTCTTTATTTTACTGCTCTGTCCTCAAGAAATTTATCTCTTCTTCTGTAGTGTGAATTGAAATGATATTGATCACGCACACCTCCTGCGTCATATCAAATGCAACTTTTATCGTATATACAATTTTATGAATTTTTCTCTTCTTCGAAACAACTCCTGGTTCGTCCTTTATATCTTCTCCAAGATAATATATGATCACCGTACATACGTATATATCCAGTCTTTTGTGTTTTTGCAGAACTATTAATTTTCACTAGAAAAGCACGAACTGTCTACTTATGAGGAAGCACCATTAGCAGCATCTAGCAAGAGAACGGAGTAGAAATTTTGGGTTTGCTCAAAGGACAGCGCTCGTTTGGAAGACCATTCAGCGATTCGATCCTCTGTTAGATCCTCGTTCGCGGAATCCCTGCAAGTTTCTTGGGGAACGGTCCCGGGAATGAAGGGAGGACGAGGACGAAGCTGAGGAGGAGGAGGAAACAGGCAGGACCGCAAGGATACTCGAAGAATCCTTGGCCGAGGGGAGCAAAGAAACGAACAAGAGAGGAGAGCCCGTCCCTTCGCGGTCGCGTCGACGCTGAACAGAGAAAAACAGAGGAAGAGAACGAGGCAAGAGAGAGAAAGAGAGAGAGAAAGGGGCGGGGGAGAAAGAGTCGAGCGAAGAGCCGCGTCTCCTCCTCGGTTTCCAGGTGCGCGATTGCTTCTAATTGCCCGTGCGCTGGCCCCGAGGCCCTGCCAAAGTGAAATTGCTGCCAAGTCGAGAAGCGGAGAATGCCAGGCGACAACGAGTGGGCAGAAAAAGGGCACAGGGAAGAGAACCGTCTCTCTTTCTCGTCTTCCAGGGTCGTGATCCGCTTCTGGAACCAACGCGACGCGATGCCCCGCCACCACAGCACCGAGCGTTTTCACTAATTAACGCGCGGGTCCGTCGCGAGGTTTTGCTCCGGGAGACGAGAAACTCTGACCGGGCTTGCCCCTCTACTCGAGCGATCGCTCAACCAATTCCAATTCGCCATTCCCTTCGGGTTCCTTTTCCGGTATCCGGACCGAAAATGCTAATCCAACGTTCTTAGCGAAAAATCCTTGAGCGGCCAACCAAAATGTATAGATAATTGAAAAACTTTAGTGTTTAACATGGTTTCAGAAATTCACATTTTGAGCACACTCCTGATGGCGACCCGTGCGTAGAACGAGGAGGGAGTTTTCGCGCGGGGCGTTCCCGAAACTATGTTTGGCGATCGCGACGCAAAAAGCAGGACAGCGCGGCTGTAATTAATCCGCGTAGATTGCGATAATCGTTCGGCGGCGCAACAGATTGGTTCTTGCGAGGCCGAGATGCATCAGGCGCGGCTCGGCGCAGCTCGGTGCAGCTCGGTGCAGCATTTGCATGCGCCGCTTCGGTGCAGTTTTTGCGCGGGGTCCACCGGTTATTGATGGCCGCCGCAGCCGGAGCGTTTCACCGTGGCGAATAAAGAGGGTAGGCGTTTCCCCGCGAGTCGGTTTCGCCTCGAATCCCGCGCAACGATCTTCGCCGTTGAACGCGAGCGCGTCTTTTTCACTTTACGAGTTGACGGTTGTTGCATCCTCTCTCCTGCTTGCGCCCTCCCGCTCGCTGCTTCCTTGCGTTCTCTCCCTCTCGCAAGTTTGCTCTTTTGTACCGTGTGCTCGTTCGGCGAGCTCGTCGTCTTGTAAAAGTCAATATTTATGAGGGTGCTAACCACCGTCATCGCTCATCCCGACTCGTTAACCAGCTCCGCCGGCGCAGCTTTGTGTTTACATCCGAAGGACAGGAGCATCCTCTTTATTGTCAGCCCTAAGAAAACACGGAGCCCGTTCTACGTGTCTGGCCTTCGGCGAGATCTCCTTATCAGCAACCCCCGGGCCACCAGGACCTCGGAGGCTACCTTTTTTAGGGCGTTTTCATCCTCGGCAAACCAAAAACCTGCTCGTTTGCAGCGATCCGCTAAAATCCTGTTCCTGGCATCAAGGCTTTCTCACTTATCCTAGTCCTCATACTTATGTTAGAGGTAATTAGTAATAGAAAAAAGGGGGAGAAAGAAGGAGCGAGGCTGAATAAATTAAAAAGTATAAAAGCGAATCATCTGATAGGTAATGTACTTAGGTATGTGTACATCCAGTATTCAAATACTGTGATTATTTCCATTGTAAAACAATGGACTAGAGATTTCAAGGGTCCGCTCTGATCGTTTATTCAACGCAAACACGTACCCTTAGGAAAAGAGTGATCGGAACCGAATGAAGACTGCCTATGCTATCTCCCAGCGAAGGTCGCGAATCTCTTCGAGGTCCCCGTTCCTCGGAGCATCCGCGATTCCCTTTCGAAAAGGTTACGGATACCGTAACTGAGCAAACGCGCGCGCGATCGCGGTTGGCGTAATTGCGACACGTCGCGCGCCGGTCGCAGGAGAAAGGTGCAACGTGTTCGCGGAAGAGCAACAGGTGCCTCGGTTGTTCTTCAGCTAGGTTCGAGTGCCGCCATCTCGCCACAGAGACGATCATTCCGACCCGTGGATAGCTTGCGAGTTGTCGATAAGAAGAGACCTACCATCCGCGCGGAAGATCAACGAGCCTTCTTTGACAAGTCGACAAAATCGGAGTCAAATAAAATATTTCCATTGCACGCGATTTACTTCCTTGCATGCACGCGAAGTTTGTTACTAGACTGCGGATCTTCATGCAAAATAAAAATTGTCTGCGTCGATCGCAAGATATAGAAACCAAATAGAATGTCATTTCCTCCCTTAATCATTTTAATAGATGAGAGATCTTATATTGACATCTGCAATTTCCTACTATTTTGAATTTCGTTTATTAAATTTTCCTATAAATGCATATAAAGATCCGCATTTATTACTATCGCTCGTATTAATAACACTTGAAGTTTCAGCAATTTCTTAGATGCAAGACTTCTAGTAGCGCGGACTTAATGTTAATAGGATCTTTAATGATTATGCTGTAGCAAAAGGAAGTTTAGAAATCGTCTATAACATTATAGATCGACGCATAATGTTATTGAGGGTGATTTGGTTCACGATTGAAATTGTTGTTACTATCGAAGAACCCGTTGAAAAATCTTCGGTCAGGGTCCATGGACTTCTATAGTAAAAATGATGGAATAATAACCGGTCGGTAATGTGATAGTGGGTCCAGGACCTCCATCGCCACAATTGTGAACGATGCACAACCCTTGCATCTCCGAACGCCTCGTCCGAAACCGACGTACACCGAGGAGCTCCAGTTTTATTGGTATCGAAGTTGAACCATGCAAGATTCTCGTTAATTGCGATCACTCACCCTCTGGCAGTGCTCGGCAGTGACCACGGCGAGGTCCGCGATGGGCTGGAAGATAACATCGTGAAATTCGGGGTGGTTCCTGGCGAGTGGCCTGGCGTAGAGCTCCTTGGCGCTGCAAAGAGCTTCGTGGTACTCTTCTTCGGCGTGCAGGAGCTTCTCGGTGGCTCTGTACCTGCGATCGGTATCTGGAACGAGGCGAGCAAAACGAGCAAAGTGAAACGCGAACGGTTTCCACGGGACTCGGGGGTCCCGGCTACCGTAGCCCCGAGCTACCACCTCGGAGTACGGTGTAGCCCTGTTCGGTTCGCCACAAGGTAGCACACAGTCTAACCTACCTCCTATCGGATCGTATTGCCTGGCCGAGTCCTCGATCAGCAGAACCTCCCCGTGCAGAAGTCCCACGTCGGCAGCAGGGTCGACCTCGGCCCTGGAGCCGGCGAGCAGCAATCTGGGCCTGCAGACCCGATACTTTAGCAGCACGGGAGCGACCACGGTCGAGATCGCTCCGGGAGACGCGCCAGGCAGCTGCAATCAAACGCAAACGATGATCGCACACCGATCCAACCATGCTCCGACACCAGGGAACTAACGAGCCTTCTACACGGCCTTATATGTACAGTTCTCGCTATCGAAGCTTTCGAATTGAAACTATGTCCTCTTAGAATCTCGCTCCATCTAATATCATTGTGTCTTCCATCCGCGCCAGCTGCGTTGCTCGCCAATCATCGCCGCGCCGATGAGGAAGCCTCGACAGTGAGAACTGTACAATTCCGGAGCCGTGAAAGATTTTCTCATTAGTCTAATCAGTCTTTAGACTTCTGTTCGAAGATGTAGAATTTAAAAAAAATCGCTGTCTACTTAACAGCACAATGCCTAGACAACGTCAGACCAGGATTGACATTTTCACATGATTTACATGTATTTTAAAAGTGCGTCGCTAGACAACAGCGTAATTAAGAGTGTCCGAATATTAGTGAGAGTCATTGTATATCTAGTGATGGGCATTCAGTGCTCTGTCTTGCAAAATTTTCGAACAAATCAATCACCACAAAGTTTCGAATCAATTCGATATTTATTCGAAATCAGAAATTCTTGAAACTCTTGAAAGTCTTGATAATCTTAGTAAATGTTATATACACTTTTTATAATATTGGTACGTTCATATTGTTATTCATCCCAATGCTGACATGACGTAATCATTGTTTCGTGATAGATTTAACATTTCAGTCTTCCAAGATTTTCAAGACAATGAAGACTTCCAAGACGTCCAAGAGTTTCAAGATTTTTTATTTATTCTTTCTAAGCTTCGAATTTTTTGTCGTAGACATTGAATCGAAGCGATTCGAAGTGACAAGATCCCATCACTATGTATATCTTATTATGTGCGTTGCAGTACATGGTTGGTGCCCGCGTTCTGGCGAATCCGCGAACACCGCACGTAATTTCGCGAACATCGACTCCACGTATTTGCGGACGATACCTGTCGTTTGGTCGCCCCGATGGCCTCCGGGAAAGACAGAGCTGCTCCACGGGAATATCCTAATTACGGCAGGGGGCGGGGCACGCGGCGCTCGTAAAACGAGACCTCGGGGCCCGACTTAGACCCCGAAATAGCTTTGTTATTGCGCGCATAAAGGCGCAGCAAGCTGGTCGGGATTCTTCTGCGCACCAAATTTTTTGGCCGGTCCAGAGAGAGAGGACGAGAGGGGCGTACGATTAAACGGCCATTCGGGGATCCCTTCTCTGTTTCTTTCTCTTTCTTTCTTTGATCGTTCTCTCGCTGTCTCGCCGCGGGAGGAACATCGGCCAACGCAACGGCCGGATATTTACGATCTGACGACGTAACAGGCTATAGCCCGGTCTCGGGATCAGATAAAATTCGCGAGCCAGAAGTTGCACCGGCGAAACGCCTGCCGCGTCACTCTTGCTCGGGTATTTTCGAGGAGCTCATGCTCTCGCGAGATACGGATGTTCGTAACAATATCTGGTGCGATCGCAATATCGAGTGCAATCGCTGTCTCCGAGAGGTCTCGGGGCTTAACCCTTTGCGGTCCTCTGTGCCCGATGCACGAGAATAATGGAAAGAACATGGGAACGAAATGATTTATATTTCGTGCGAAACTGCGGAACAGTTACACTCCGATTCACTATTCGCAAGGATCAACGATTCTTCGCAACGAATGTTTCTTCGTGAACGTATTTCGCTGGATTTGCGATTCGCTGGCGAGCCAAATTGCAACGCGTTGTGCGACTTCCTGCGTATCAGCAGTCCGCTAACCGCACGACCCAGCGTGTAACCTTATCCCGACGTGACTACTATCGCTGCGGCGATAACGGAGCCAGACAATGCAATTCAATCTCGTCGTTTCGACGATAAGGGAGGCTGCATAGTTTTCGCGTCATCGGACGCCGATCTTTCTAATCGCCCTTCTCGAAAGAACGCGACACTTGGCGCATTCCGACCGGCTATAACCGACAGTTGTGTTTCAGCTGCCAATGCTTGCATTACATAGTACGTAGTAGTGATAGTAGTCATTTCTCAAGGTATTAGGCTACTCTCGACTTTGGATTTCTATGCAAAATAAAAATTGTTTGCCTTACGGTCATGGCGTCCTCGTATAAAGGACATACGAAATAAATGCTTGGTGTATCTAAATTCGGTCAATTTTATTGTTTGGAAACGTTGTCCTCGTATTGGAAAAAAATAATTCGTGACCGAAAGGGTTAATTTCAAGGTATAGGGGCTACATAGACATTGACTTCATTGCTCAATAATTTTAAGCAGTCGGAGTCAATACTAACGGTATTTTTAAATTCTTCAAATATTTGTGTTTAGGGTGCAAATCAATTTCTATCCATTCTCTGCTCTGCTCGCGATAGCCGGAGAACACTTTGGTTCTGCACAAAGATCGGCAGTCTGTTAATTGCGATACAAAGAAGCTCCGGCGCCGGGGAAGATGCGCTCGCGGTTCGAGATTCGTGCGCTCACGTTCGCTCGTGAGCCGGGCACGCTACGAGAGAAGGGAAACGGAAGGGAAAGAGCAAGAGAGAGAAAGAGAGAGAGAGAAAGGCCGCGGGAAGGTTACGGGGCGAAAACGAAGGAAGAAGAAAGACGTACCGGTATAATTATGCAATTTAGATTCAGCTTTACGATTCCGGTTTGGCTTTATTAAAAGCGAGAGTGGGCGGACTCGCACGCGCGCGCACGCTCACGGTTTCCTCCTCGGCGCGCAGACACGCGCGTGTCCGCGAGCAAAAACTCTCGCAAGATAACGCGATGCTTGTTTCATCGCGACCCGGCGAGTATCGTGCTCTCCTACGGGGAACAGTTCGCAAACGAGAGCAAGAGAGATTACGAGAGAGCGAGAAGGAACGGAGAGAGGGGCCGACCTCTCGCCGATATGCCCTCGCGTTAATCGCAGAAATATCGTTTTACGTTTCGTGTAACGGCGCCGCGGTTTTATAATCGAAAAGAATGCGGCTCCGCAGCGCGCAGCTGCTCGCAGATCGGATACGCTGCACTGCTGCACAATGTTGCGCTCCCCGAATTCCTGAACGGTGCGCGCACGCTGACACTCTGCACCCCGGGGAGACAAAAAAAACGAATTTTCGATATGATTAACGGTACACAAGGAGCAGCCGGGCAACCTCCGCGACGACTACCGGATTCTTCGAAATCATTTCGATCGTATCTTCGATCGAGGAATTGCTCGAAACAATCCTCCACCACCAGGACACGCGTCCGGACTTGAAGCCATGGGCTGTCTATGCAGTTTTTATGCAAAATAGTAGAAGTATTAAGAGAATTTAATAACGCCAACACATTACTTCCAACTTATTAACACTCTATTGCAAGAATTTTTATGACAAGTTGAAAAAAATATGCAGGGTGTCTCAGCTGAAGGAGGCCACCTAAATATCTCCTTTAATCCTAATGGCACAAAAAATATTTATGGCATAATTTAAATGGTATCGAAGGAGGAATATCGTAGAACAATTTTTTTTGTGTCCGGTTATTTCTTCAGTTTTTTCAAGGACAGCGTTATTTTTTATCGGGAGAACTTTTCTTCTTTTATTCCATCTTGCAGCGGCTGAGAAAATACATTTGAATATGCTTAAATCATTCAGGTGACCTTGAGTACCAAGAAATGTGATAAAATTGTAGGATAATATTAGCATTACATCTGAACTTACTCTTCAAAATTGTTCTTCCATGATATTCCTCGTTCGATACCATTTAAATTATGCTATAAATGTTTTTTGTGCCATTACAAATAAAGGAGATATGTAGGTGGCCTCATTCAGTTGAGACACCATGTACATGGCTGTTAGTTTACTTAAAAATGAGTGTGGTCATGAAATAAATAATAAAATTTTATTAGAAAATGTTATTTATTGCATTTTGATGACTGTTCCTGTATGAGAACTTTATACATATGCGGTTTTATTCAAAAGCGCAATGTTTCCAATTGGAACCAACATGATCAGAGTCTTCAGTATTGTCTACTTAATTTACTATAGAACATTTGAAATTTAAGTCCCCAATTGGGACCGGAATGCAATAGAGGGTTAAGATTACCAGAGAATGAAACAATCTTCTACGTGGCTACTGTCTTTCGCGACTGACAATTTTTATTTTGCATAAAAATCCGCAGGCTATTCGTTACTGTAAAAACCCGCGCTGAAAAGCAACGTGTCGCTTCCACGCCCACATTAGAGCAGTCCGTTCAAAGAGAACGAGATAAACAGACAGCTATCTGGTTCTTTAGAGTCGTTGGCCCCCGGAGTGTTGCTCCTGCGGACGAACCGAAGCAAAGAGTGCTCGTTGTCTTCGCTTAGGCTCGTCGGTAACTAATCGTTGCTAGTTATCGTTGCTAGAAGCAGGACAAATTTTGTCAATTGAGTCATTGTGGTTGTTCAAGCTAGATTGTAACAGGAAATATAGATCTCTGGATAGATTTACGAAATTCTAGGATTTTAGGGAACAGTGCTGTGCGTTGACAATTAATTAGGGCGACGAAGTCTGAAGTATCTGGACATGGGCGGTTCCACGATAATTGACTGAGTTGTTCAATGTCAGTGTCTCGCAGACCGCGGCCTTCGAGCGTTTCGAGGGATTGCCCACCAGAGCTTTCGTCGCAAAACACAGGAAGGAAAACCGAGGCAGTGGTTCGAGGTTGTCGGAAATCAGGCGATCACGATGATAGCACCTCGTCGACCACGGAACTATACAGGATGGTCGGTAAGAAAGAGGGTTTAGTATAGAATTAAATATTTTACCTTATCAATGATTGCATTACGTGGAATCACCCCTTCCCGATTGTACCACCAGTTACTGACCACCCTGCATCTCACGATGCAGTTCAGAACTCGTGAAACAACTTTGGGACAATTCGGTAGAATTTCGGACAGTTTCAGATATTGGACTATCTATTGGGTTGGCAAGAAAGGAATTTCGGTATTTTAGGGTGAAATAAAACCCGATTTTTCTATTCAAGCAATGAACTTTAATCAGTAAAATTTTGCCATCTTCCTGGTAGCTTCATAATTCCGCGCTCATAAAGCTTCAAAATTTTCCCAAAATTGGGGTTTATTTCACCTTAACCCTTTGCTGTATCATTTTCTTTACAGTTACAGTGATTAAAACATCCCGAAAGGTGTCATAGAAGAGAAAAGAAAATTTATATTTTTTATATGGCTACATCTTTTTTTAATGCTTAAATATTGATTACAAACAAATCAAATTTTATTTCAGTTAAAAAGAAAGGCGTAACATTCATATTTGTTAGACTTTGTTCAAAACCTTCATGACGAGTGTGGCTCGTTAAAATACGGCAAGGAGTTAAAATACTGAAATTACTTTCTTGCCAACCTAATATTTTTCTAGAGACTGTCTGCCAACAGGCGAGCTCCGAACGATAGTTCGAGGCAGACGGGACCGGATCCGAAGGTGTATCGGTCGTCGATCGGCTCTCTTCTCTCTCTCTTTCTTGCCGTGCGAGAATCCGGCCGGCGTGTTTGTTCGAAACGCGTATGCAACGAGCATCCTGTCCCTCCCAGCCTCATTACAGGACAATGAGCGTCGTTACATCGATCACAAGCCAGACCGTTCTCGTCGAGAGGCGGAAGACAGCGCGCACCGTTTCGCGCGGGCACGATCCAGAGCCCCCTCCGCGATCGAAATCACCTGGAATTATCCGACAATTTTATTACACGTATGGACGTAATCCATTGATCGTTACTTTCTTCAAAATTCGAATCTTCCTTCTGCATTCAACCCCGCACCGCTCATCATCTTTAAGGCAATCATTTATAGATTCGTTTCCAGGATTGCAAGGTTGCGGGATTCGCGTTCTCATTTCTTGATAATACAAAAATTTTGTTTTTCAGTAGTTAAAAACGCTAGATAAAAGATCGATCTAGGGCGCTACCGCCCTCAAAAGTCCTAATTTTTCGTTTACGAGGCGTGATTTGTATTATTCGGCAGCATGTAGCTATGAAAATAGCTACATGCACAGTTGTATGCTTCCGAATAATGCAAATTACGCCTCGTAAACGAAAAAATAGGACTTTTGAGGGTGATAGCACCCTAGATCGATCTTTTATCTAGCGCTTTTGACTACTGAATACCCCCATTTTTGTATTATCGAGAAATGAGAACGCGAATCCCGCACTCTTGCAATCCTGGAAAAAGGAGGAGGACGATACCCAAAATTTTCTGCGAAGTTCAATGAAATACTGAATCTTTCGGTAACAGTTTAGATTGTTTAGTAAATTGATCCTCGGACTAGTTTCGCAACAAATTTATCGACACCGTTGAGAATGAAGGAAATTGATCCTCGACGTGATTACTCCAACCATCACTGAAATTGTTCTCGAGTTTTCGGAGTGGTATCACTGATACAAGGAGAAGAGACCGCCGAATTAGAGGGAATTGTTCGGTTAACGGGTTAAGGGGAATGCACGACGGTGACTCTTATTTTCATCGGAATTCCACAGCCGATGACGCAAACACGCTCCTTTTCCAATCATTTTCGCATCAGCCGCGCGTCTGGTCTCGTCTCGTCTCGTCTCGTCTCGGCTAGATTGAAGCGACGCGACCCTGTTCGCCAATATAGAAACGATCCGTTTGATGAGTGGTAAACGGTCCCACTTGGCTAAGATTTTCAACGCGGCACGCGGTCGCCAAGCTAATTTTTTTCAATTCGGAGAATTGCATCATTTGACCAATTACTGTTTAGGAGGGGGCCCCTGATGGAATTAGAAGAAAGCGACCGCGACGCTCAAGCACGAACGCGCGTGTCCGGCATTGTTTCGCGTGGACGAAACCGGACCGACGACGAGTCGCGGTCGTATTTCCTTTGCAGTTGCTTCGATCCATTTCAACTTTTCCGATCGGTATTCGTCGAAAATAGAACACATACTGATGGAACTGGGTAAGTGTACGTACTAAGGCGAAGTATTGAAGCTTCGAAGCCTTCGAAGTGCACAAAGTTTTGGAGTCTACGAATCGTATGAATCAATAACTTAATCGTAACTTAATCGATCTTTTAGCTGTGGTGGCGTATCTTTTTCGGAATGTACGAGTGTCTGTAATTGTAACAAATACATACATATAACTTAGCAGCGAAACTTCGAAGTTCAAAGCTCCGAAACTCCTGTTCTTTTAATTCTCTTGATGGACTTTATTAAATATAAGTGGTGGAATATTATAATACAGCATGTACAATGTTAAAAGTGTGAATGCTTGAATTCGTATAACTTTATAACTAAAACACAGCAAGAATGGTTTCTTTACAAAATGTGACGACGCGACGTGTTAGGCTCGACTGTCGACTCTCCTTGCGACTGTCTTCGGTCCTCACTTTTTCCTTACTTCTAGGATCGCTTATACCTAAAGGCTGTAAACCGCCCCTTAAACCTACAGTTTCAAGAAGTGGCAATCGTTGCACACCAACATCTCTAATAATTTACTACGGAGGTTCGAATTTCGAAGCTTCGAAAATTCGATTCTCATCACCTTCGTAGTTTCTGAAATCGAAGCTCGGAAATTCGAAGCTTCGAACGAAAGTAACAGCCCACGTACGCACACGTTAGTATCGCGTTACGTGGAAGCAAGTGAAAACAACTAATTTCACATTATTATTAAGCATTATTATTTCCTCTGTATGTAAGTACTCAAGTTTCCAATAGAAAAATGCTGGCCCTCTAAAGATTGGCATGACTTCGTGAACAAAAATCGGACAACAATGTACCTAGGCTTCTTTAAAAGCGTGAACCTTCTACTTTCGTTGTGAGAACTTTTTGTACAGAATAGCTGGCAGGAGAACGAAGATTGTTTTCTTGATGAGGATTTTAGCGATCATCTGTAGCGCAATCGAGTTTCCCTCGACAAGTGCGCGAACCGCGGTTGCCAAAACGTGGTTGCTCAATATCGGTTGCCAATAATGGGTCTCGAGCTATGATTGTCATGCAACCCAGAGACCGAAGGCCACACCAAGTAAGTATATATAGCCTGACGCCGCTCGCAGACACACACACGCGCGCGCATGCGATTTCCACAAGCCGACATATCGAATTCGCCTAACCGGAGATTCATTCTGTCGAACCGATCGCCGTAAGAAATTAAACGGGTGCTCGTACTAAACGTTTCGGTGTTCGGCGGCCATAAAAAGGAGCGTAAACCACCTTGACGATAAAATGCGTGCCGTTTGATATCGAAATTGATAGTCGTGTAATAAAGTTAACGAGGAACCCTCGGACATTCTGTAGCGTGGCCATCGCGTGGATGTTAGTCGACGTTGCGTTTACGGGCATAAAATTACCGGGAGCTTCTCCGTTCGTATCGAAACCTCCTCTCGCAGCGGACACTGGTAGGAGAAAGGTGAGAGGAGAGAGGGAACGTATTTATACGTCGACGAGGAGCGCGATGCGCTCATTTTTCCACGGGTATCTCGAAAGACGAACAATCGATGTGCTCGACGTGCGAAATTCTTTTGCAATTCCGTGCAAAATAAATAATTGATAACGTGTGATGTCACTGATCGAATGGCTCCTCGCTTCTCGGAATTTCCATTGACAGGAGAAACAGTATGTAGCTTTTCCGTCACCCACGCAGCTAGCTCTGTTCAATGAAATACGACCTCCCACTGGCAACGGGACGAGACGGTTCTGTCGATCGATGTCTTCTGTCATTGGCAGCTCGGCAGTTGGCGTAATCTACCGTTCGATCCAAATAATAACACTGTCCACCAGAAACCTATTCATGTGACACATCGTTTTTGTGCACAGAAACGTCCCGTATTGGTCCAACGTTATACGATCGCTCGCATCGACTACCCAGGACCAAGACAGCGAATGAATACCTCGAGACTGCGTTTTACAGACGATTCAAGCGATCTTTAAGACACAGGAATACTCTATAGTCTATAGCAGTGTTATTCAAACAGTGTTCCACGGAACCCTGGGGTTCTATAAAATGTCCTAAAGGTTCCATATAAACATACATAGAATATTAACTTTATAATACTCTTTTAACTTTTATTATAATATAATAAAAGAATATTAAAACATTTTTCTTTATTTGTACTACCCAGATTGTGAATATTCTATTGTTTATGATCTTGGGTTCCGCGAAATTGACAAAGTTTGAAGACTACTGGTCTACAGGAATACTCCATGTCAATTCCGAAGGTCCTCGAATGAGCCTATTAGATGAGCATGTTTCTAGAGCAGTGGTTCTTAACCTTTCTGAAGTCAGGGAACACTTTTGATTACATCAAAAATTTGCGGAACACCAAAATTAATGATTCAAAAAACAAAGAAAAACATCTCGCGTGGAAATAAATACATATATCATTAAATATATCTGATATATTCGATATATTTTGCGAAATATTTGCAAAAAGCTCGCGGAACACCGGTTAAGAACCTAGAGCCTCTGTGCTGGGACCTCTAGGCTGAAACCTAGTTCACATGAATCTTTAATGGACCACTTGACGTTTAAGTTGATAAAGTTGATTTCAAGTTCAGATTTCGGGTTTCTCCCGATGATAGATTCTGGTAATTTTCGTGTGTCGTTTTCACCGCAAACACCCGGTGTACGGTCCCCGGCGCAGCATATGCGACCGTTATGGGCTTAATAAAACTACCAGTCCGTATGGCGGCAAAAAAGTGTGTGAACGTGGACGCAATCGACTCGACTCTCGACTCTCGACCGTAGAGCCCGAGCAGAGAGAGAGAGAGAGAAAGAAAGACTCGTTGTTGGTGTGTGCTAGCCGCGTTCTAGGCCTCGCCCATGCCGGATCGAGCGATTCGACCAATTCGTCGAACCACAACACAGTCTCCTATTCGTTTTTCTCTGTCCCTCGGCTGGCTCGTTCCTTTCGCTTATCATTAACAGTCGAATCGCTCGACGAGAGCGTGCCTATGCGAGAGCATCTATACGCGTTGAGTTGCGTTGCGAGCGGTCGCATCGCGAATCGTCGCGATTCGTGAGAACACGGGCGCGAATGAGGGATCGCGATGCGACACCACGCGCAGATCGGCCGGGATGCGTGCGATGCATTATACATTCGCCGCGATACCAGCTCGAGCAACTATCCCGTCGCTCTTGGCCAGCTGAAATCCAGGGAATTCCGATGAACCGAACGAAACTAAGACTGTCTCCCTGCGATACACACTGAGAACCGTGCTCCGGAACCGAAACTCTGCTCTGTGCTCCGGCTTTCAACGAACAAAGCAATCCGTAACTCCTGAACTAGTTATTACTGAACTACTGAACGATATTCGTTTAACACTAATCATTAGACTGCGGATCTTTGTGCATTTATAGCAAAATTGAGTAAGTGAAATTCAAAATTGCTTGAAAGTTTTAAAAATTGAAGATGTCAATATACGATTTCTCCTCTGTTAAGATCTATTGGAAATGGGTGTTAAGAAATGCACACTGGTATTTAAAAAATAAAACTTGTCTTTATTTCACGGCGCGGGAGGAAGCTCTTTACTGAACGATCTCTTAACTTCAACTAACTCTTCGAGAAAATTGTTGGAACCCCAAAAGGAAACCAGGGTCCCCTCGTATCTCTAGACTGTTTAAGTTAGCCCCCAGTCCAGCTTTTCAATGATAGTATACATAGAATGGGTTACCTCGAAATCTCTGTTTGGAAATACGATCCGGAGAACGTTCCATCGATACTTTGTAATCTCTGTTTAGAAAATACGATCCTGAGAACGTTGATTCATTTTTGATAATCCAACAAAATCATTATAAGGGAAGAAATAACATTCTATTTGGTCTCTACTTCTTGCAGACAATTTTTATTTCGCATAAAGATCCGCAGTCTACTGATCATACTGAGCACAAAGTCTGGCTGGTGCAAATTTATAAGAATTACAATTTATTTAGATTTTTGCAATTTTTATAGTACAAGCTGGAACGAAGAAAATTTAATAATATGATAAAGTTTTGATTCTGTATAGTACAACAACTCCTGTAAGGGTAGTTTCTTATCCCAGCCTACACAAACGAAGGCAGCGTTGGAATCCACAATCTGGAACGCCTCTTAAACGCTTCCGCTTGGAATGAATAATGTCCGAATAACAATGAGTCATGTGTAAATTATCAGAGAGGCGAATTTCGCGATTGAATCCGTCGCGATTCGACGACGCGAATTGTGGAAACCAGGTCACTGTCTCGGATATTCCTATTTTCGGCGACTGCGTTACCGTTTCTGAGATCACGTTCACGTATCCGACGCGGCGGTCTCGATCGAAGATCAAGAATCCCAGGATTCGAATCGGTAGATTCTTGTCTGGAACGGTTCGGTGCTCCACGACGCTCCAGGCACGGTCTGTACGCCTCGCCCGGAGAATTCCCTCTTAACGACTTCATTGTGGATGGCATAAAGCGTAAACAGTCATTAGAATCTTTAACCTCGGGAGTTAAGCAGCGGAAATACCGGTGGATCCGCGCTTCCTGTCGCAGCTTTCTACTCGGTAGATTGACACTGTTCAGCGTGTTACACCGTGTCCAAGTAGCAAAATCTCCATGTAAAACGACAGCCGAGAGAATGAACAGCCGATGCGGTGCTCCGTGCGACGAGGACGCGGAGGTGGCGATTATCTTTACGACAACTAGCGATGGCGTGAACTGCTACTTTGGGATCACTCATGATTCGATAACGTTCGTTTTCACAGTGATTCGTGGTTGCTTCTGATTGGAGGAGAGCATAACTGTTCTTCGCAAAGTCACAGAGCCATAACCTGTGTTTTATATTAATAATTAGACTGCGGATATTTATGCATTTATGGCTTCTAAAATTTTGAAAAGATGCCAGGATATATCCTTCGACAGAATTTAGTCAAATTTTGATATATCTCAGGTCTACAAAGGCTACTACCACTGAAAATAATTATTTATTTGCTTCCCCCTTCTTAAAGATCGTCTCATGCAAATTGCATAAACTTCCGCAGTCTACTAATAATATTAAAACAAAATAGCGAGGTGCATCGCATTTTTATCAAATCCATTAGATTTATAAGTCGTTTCTCAAACTCAAATCATTTGCGTTTCCTATAATTGTAAAGTAATACATTCGCATTTTGGAAATGAAAATTGAATATTTCTTATATTATACACTAAACGTAACGTAATTTTAAATTCATTTTATTATGCAGTTATTTGTATGCAAGCTAATTGCAGTACTTGTTTAAAAAAAGAACCAATTCAATCGAGATGAAGAATTAGGATGACAGTGAGCAAATTCACTCCAGATTTTAAAAAAATCGTGATTCTACGATCACTGTGATAAATCATTGTTACTGATTTTGCATGCCATCACTAATGACAACGATTCGAAGTCCGGTTAGTCGGGCTTCTACCTCCGTGCAGGTTCAGAAATTCATGGCGGGATGATTCACGGACTGGATCATCGGCTGGCGAATCGGCCGATTTGATCGCCTAGCCTTCGGCGCCACCCATGTCGTTTCTATCCCAATCGAATTGTTGACGAAACACGCGGAGGGATCGCGTGAGAAAACGGATATCGGGATATCTATCTGCTTGTCCAGCCGTGTTCGTTTGGTTGTTCAACGAGCCGATTCGTCCCTATTGTCGAGGGAGCGAGCCGAGCGCTTTCGTCGATCGCGTAGATCTCTCTCGGCCGGGCTACGCACTCGAGAATAGACGTTCACTCGATCTAAATTTGCACGACCCAATGAAGGGCCACTGATCTCGTCGAAACCGGAGTTCCTGGAACCACTGCGTATTGCAACGCATTACCAAATACACGCGCGGAAATAGATTTTTCGCGAGTAGCATCGCGGTGTCGGCTAATTTCGCCGCGATTCGACTTTGCCTTGACCATTGTCCCTGGAATTCTCTGGCCGGATCGAGATCCTAATCGCAGAAACTAAATATCAGTAGACCTATCAATTTTTTTAAATATATACATTTTCGATAGTATTTCTTCCAGACCAGAGGTTCTTAAACTTTAGCGAGGGTCCGCGAAACAATTTTGACATTAACTTTACATCCCCCAACTTCTCGCTTTTATTCAAATAACTAAAATAAATAAAATGCCTAGAGTTTGGATGGGGTCCGCAAAAAAAATGTTGCTCAAGAGGGGGGCCTCGGACTACATAAGTTTAAGAACCCCTGTTCTAGACACGTCAATCTTTCTATTGTTTAACCCATTCGCATCGTTGTTGTGGTCTGAAACAAACTGTTTCAGATAGGAAAACATAGCGCACGTTAAACGAGGCGTATGAGAGAACAGACGAGGTAATTATCAGATGTATTATTAGATGCAGATCAGCGTCTCCACTCTCTGAAAGCACAGCGATTTTCGCGGCGATGGAGGTTGCGGCCCGACAGACGGAATTAATTGTCGTGAATGAGGATTAAGAAGAAGGAGACCCGCCCACAGGTTTCTCTAGGTCAGCAGGATGATCTTCGGAGCGAAAAAGGCGAGACAAGCGGGCCGTTGCGTTAGTAAGGACGACGCGACGCGCGTGGGTGGTTTCCCGCAAGCCGACCCGACTCGGTGGTCAGGTTTTACGCGAGGAAAGAACAATTTAGCAAAGGTTAGTACTCTAGTACATTAGATCTCTCTCTCTCTCTCTCTTCCGTTCGCCCCGACTCGCTCGAGCGATTCACCGAAAGTTATCGGCACATGTCTCTCATTCATATCGTACGTACGCGATACCTTGTCGGCGCACGTGTTTACCTGAGGCTTCGATCGCCTTCGAGAACACCTTGATGTTAATCTACCGAATAATCGTTGCTTAGCCACAGGTAACAATCGTTCGTTTGCGAAGCACACGCCTGTTTGCCGATACTATCGCGACTATTTGCGGTGTAGAGTCTATCGGCGAATTCAGAGCGAAAGCTTGGACGTTCGAGACCGGTGAGAACGAATAGTATATCCAAGGAAAATGTGAGAAGACTGTTTTCTGTTTTCCAAGGTGTGTCTATCACGATAGGAAAATAAAACCCTTCCGCTCCGTATCCCCTCTATCAAATCTTAAATCAATTTCGCAAAAGAAAATGGATTTTTCGATGTATAATGAATAGACTGCGGATCTTTATGCAAAATAAAAAATGTTTGCATTGATTGCTGGACACAGGAGCCAAATAAAAATTGTATCCTGCTTTTAATTATTCTATGAAGTTGAAACTAACACATTGATGTCCTTAAATATTTTTTACATGTCCACTGCTTTAAATTGTACGTACCCATCTTTGTTATAAATGCATCAAATCCGCAGTCTAATAAAATGAATTAAAAATATGCGACTGTAATACGATCTGTGTTGACTGTATGTGCTAGCGAATGTGTTAATGTTCTTTTTCCGGTCATTCCGGGTAAGAAGAAGACAACGCGGGAAGCGGTTAATCGACTCTAGCCGTGATCGATCGTCCCAGAAGTAGCATCGTCGACCTGCATCTTGTTTCTCGACAGAGCAGAGACCCGATTGGCTGGGTCCATTAAAATTCTCCCGATGACTAATCCGTCAACCGCATTCCCTTTCGCGTGACGCGTAAAGCCGCGGCTCCGAAAACGGTAGTGGAATCCTGACTCGCGGATCCGCGTCACCAAACCGCTGTGCGATTACTAATTTTCATCGATCGGAACGTCGCGTCGATCCCGCTACAGACGACAGGCTCAAAGTTGGCCTAAGTCAGGGTACGTTCATGTGAGAAGCGGCTGTACGATCTAAGAAAAACGAATATCCCTTCTACTGCGGTGCAGATAAATTTTTTGTATTCAATTTAAGATATAGGAGCCACTTAAGAACGTGTATTTCAATGTAATAATTTGACTAGGACGAGAGTAATGTATCAATGGGTGTCTCAGCTAAAGGAGGCCACCTAAATATCTCCTTCATTTTTAATGGCACAAAAAATATATAGGGCATAATTTAAATAGTATCGAAAGAGGAATATCATAGAAGAACAATTTCTTTGTCCGGTTATTTTTCCATAGGTTTTTCAAGGTGGTAGTTATTTTTTATCGGGAACATTTTTTTTATTCCATCTTGTAGCGGCAATAATCTGTAATGAACAAGGTATTTTCCCCTTTGTTCTATGATCTTTTGCCAAAAAGGAATAAATAAGAAAATATTTTATTGATGAAAGTCCATCGCTTGAATAAAGAAATTCGGCGAAATTACTTTCTTGTCAACCCAATACTCATGACATACCTCCAAAAATAAGACAGCAGTTGATTTATCAACGGGAATTATGCTAGTAAATGCATAAAATCCGCGATCTATCGCTCGAACGTGAACGTACCCTTGGAGAGGACCCGGCAATCCTCGATCGAGGGGAACACGAGAGCATAATCGGCAGTGTCGATTCGAAACTGTGTCGCGTCCGAGTGCATCACGCTCCACAAATCGCGAGAATGACAGGGAACATGCGTGCGCTTCGGTATCGGTACGGGTTAAGAATTGATTTGCTCGAAAGGAGTCGTATCGGGGAAGCCTGTCAGGCCTCGGGGCGGTGCTTGACGAGCAAGTAATGATAATTAATCGTTTCTCCGTGGACGTGCGTGTACTAGATCGAATCGACGCAACGCGACCGGGAGGAGACGAGAGGGAGCGCACGCGACCGTGCACGCGCCGAGACGTACGGTTTCGCAAACCCTTCGTTCTACGGTGACGAGCCCGATTCAGAGAGGAGAGCAGCGTGTCGACACCGTTTGAAATTTCGGAACGAACGAACGATCGCGGGAAAATGCTAAACGCTTCCACGAAAAATCGTGCCGCTCTCGGGACTGCGAGAACTTCGAGGACTGCTCGGTATTCCGCGGCCGCAACGCCACAGCCGTACCGTTGCCAAACCGCTTCTTGCCAAATCGAGCATTTCCATGGAATCCCGGCTAACGCCGTTCACGGAGATTTTCAATTTTTCGACCCGTAAACTTCGACAGTCTGCGTGGAAATTACTAGACTCCGGATCTTTATGAAAAAATTGGTCGGACGGAATATAAAACAGTAAAAGATTTTAAAAATTCAAGAATGTTGTAATGTTGCTTTCGATGTAACAAAGTCGTTAAGGGATCAAATAAATTTTTATGTTATTCCTGCTTGCCACAATTAATGCAAAATATTTTTATCTTGCATAAAGATCCGCGGTCTACTGATTACTCTCTCGGAGATTTGCAACAATTCATATTTTTGTTTCGTCAAAGAATTATTATTCCTACATAGAAGATTCTGTACAGATCTGTTCTCATATTACGACTAACAAAAGACACGATGATGCGTACTCGAGGAATCGAACTCGATGGTTTTTCAAATGCGGCAAGCAGAAATTGGATGGAACCATTCGAAGAAACTCGACGGCAGTTGAAATGGTTAAGGCACGCCGATCTCCCGCGTTCTCGGAAAGATACGCAACGATCTCGATCTCGATCACGAATGGCGTTCGACGATAATCCGAAACGCGAGGCAAAGCGAAGCAAAGCGAAGCAAAAGCGATCACGTTCCTTGTAGAAAACTGTCAAGGTAAAACATGTGGCCTTTTACCTTACCTGCGAAAACCCAACATCTAGGTATATTGGGAAATACCTGGTTCCCCTTCATTTTATAACATGCTGTCCTCCCTTCAGGTATGAAGATACGTACAGCCGCCCTCGCGTTTAGCAGTTTAGTTCTTACCGTGCGCTCGTCTTGTAGACACCTTCCGACAACGTCTTCTTACACCTAAATATATTTCTTCCACCGTCCTCGTATATAATTATTTACACGTAATCTCTCAACAAAAACAAACGTGGATACGTAACGAAAATGATATTACGGACGAGTGAACCCGATACGACGACGCGACGAGCGAACCAGTGACACGCAAAGCGAATTAGAATACGGGAGTATGTGTACCGTTACGATAATGGTGAAAGTGGAGACACCCACTTGTTGAGCGGTCGCTGTTCGCAGGCGTCTCTGTCTCGTCGCGCGAACCGTCCACACTGGCTGGACAAAATCCAAAATCGCTGTTGCAAAAGTAGAAGAGCAAGAACGAAGATAAAAATGCATTTCTATGGAATCGCTTTCGGAATTCATTTGGTATTCAAAATAATTTCGTGATACTGACTATTCACATCCGTCCGGATAAGAGGAAATATAAATAAAGGCAGACGCGATGTTCAATCTCGAAGCTAATTTCGGATTTTAGGAATTTACGATAAAGATGAGTGGGCCGTAGAGACAGTCGAAAGATGCGAAGAAGTTGAGAGTATCAATCCAAACCACAAAAGAGGGAACGAGACTTGGTTCCTATGCCCTGCAATTAATGCGGAGAATTTTTATTTTGCATAAAGTTCCGCAAGCTAGTGATCGCAACGCGCGCGCGCGTGCACGCGGCATTGTATGACAATCCGACGAACGCGTTTGCGTTTTTGCGCGAGCCGCGCCGGTAAAGGCGACCGAAACGAAGGAAACTACAATTAGCATGATCGTTTGGATCGGCTGGCTCACCTTCCTCAATGTCTCGTCCGCCTACTTTTTCCACCGATCGAGTCCTAAAACATTTCTACGGGATCCGCGACAGAGAGGATAACTCGAAAGGATGTCAACGCCTTTGCGGGGTCCTCGAGCTTTCCAGTGATATCATCGACCACGACTAAACATTAAACAGTCGAAAAGACGCGCGGGCGGAGGAACCGCTTCTCCAAACCGAAAAGAGAAACTTGCGGTGACGAATAGCTCGAAACCACGAGCAGGACACGCCGCGCAAACTTTCGAATTGTCCTGCGAAAATGAACGAAAGCGGAGGAAAAGGACAAATCTAGATTGGGAGACCCTAAGCTCGTTTCTTTAAATTGGACCAGACAATTTAATATAATATGAGACAAAATGTTAGTCATTCCATTTTAAAAAACTCGCTTTTTGAGCCTCGTATCTCGATAAAAATCAAAGTAACAAAAAACAGATTAAGCAACATTTGTTTGAAACATTTTTAGAACGAGTAACTCACGAGTTATTGGAAGTCGCCATGTTACGAGACTTGCCTTGTATCGTGCATATAACGTATGCTTGAAACTTCGACAAGCTATTCTGAAGTGAACGCGGACAATATTGAGACTGGTTCTCCATTGAATCGCGCTTGGCCTATTCTCTAGCGGAACCTTTATTCATCTTGCGAGACAATATCGCTCGTCGCGTCGGATAGATCCGATGGATCTCCTTTCACCGGCGCAAAAAGAGGAGCATAATAGGACGAGCATCGACAAGAGAGCAGCCGGATGGCCGCGAGAACTTGTTGCTCGGCGTGTCGAGCCGCGATTTATCGATGTACGACGCGCGTGCCGGCTCGCGACGCCCAGCTGGAAACCTTCCGTTTTCTTTCTCTAGTCTCTCTCTTTCTCTAGTCTCTCTCTTTCTCTAGCCGAGTCGATAAAAATGATTCCCCGATTCTCTGCGCGCCGTGTCCACCACGCCTCGCAGTCCCCAGGATGAATTACGACGAAATTCCACGCGGAAAAGGTTTCTGCCCTCGTGCCGTTCCCCTCGGAGGAATTATAACGCGAGCCGATAGAAATTTCTCATGTGGCACGCGCGACTTTCGTTCCTCGTCCGCCTTTGATCGCGTATCCGCGCGCCAATTTATTGGCGAAAATACCGTCAGCACACTTCTCCATAGAATTTATTCGTGGGTTTATCGAGCGCGCGACCGTTTGCCGAACGAAAAATTGGAATCCTGACGAAAATAGGTGAGATAGAACATATCGGTGATATGTATTGAACGAAGACACTCGCTCTCTGTAATCCAATGATTTTATTCCGAGAATATTGCTTAGAAGAATATTTTCCAAAATCATACAGACCGTGAGACCGAGTAAATACACTGACGAGCATAACCGATTCAACACTTTAAATCAGAATAACTTTTTTATGAATGGATCAAACGACTTCAATTTCTCTGTAAGGCTAGAGGAAATAGTTCAGTAAATGACATCTGAAAAATATTTTGAAGAAATGCATTTGGTCGGAATTGCGAAAGAAAATAGTGAAAATTGATTTTTACTACTTTTTTAGCAGGGCCAATAACGAAAATTTAAAAGATGTGTTGCAATTTTTCAGAGATTTTCGGCCTTTTTACCACTTCTGATCGTTTATAGCTCCTAAACCAATTAACCAATTTCAATGAAATTTTCAGAGCGTATGTAATTTATACGAGTTGACCAAACACATCTTCCAAATTTTCTAAAAAGGTAGTGAAGATCAATTTTTATTATTTTTTTTCGCAATTCCGACCAAATGCGTTTTTTAAAAATATTTTTTAGACGTTATTTACTATTTCTTCCAGCCTTACAGAGAAATTGAAGTCGTTTGATCCATTAATAATTGATCATAAAAAAGTTATGCTCGTTAGTGTATGTATATGACTGCCATGCTAGTTGTAAAACAACAACTTAGTTGTAAGACTGTAGATGCGAACAATGATTTTATTCCGAGATTATTGCTTGGAAGAATATTTTCCAAAATGATACTACGAGATGAGACTACGAGACCGAATAAATATATGACTGTCATGCTAGTTGTAAGACAGCAACTTAGTTGTAAGACTGTAGATGCGAGCAATGATTTTATTCCGAGATTATTGCTTGGAAGAATATTTTCCAAAATGATACAGACCACGAGACCGAATAAATATATGACTGTCATGCTAGTTGTAAGACAGCAACTTAGTTGCAAGACCGTAGATGCAAGAAACGAGTCTGGGTAGATTGTACGACTGCATAGACTTGCGTCCACAGTTTCTCGCAATGGTGGAAATTGTTGATATTGGACAGATGAAGCAAGATAGGTTGAAAGTAGCATTTTGTTGGTAAAAGAAAGTGTACGTGCATAGATATATTTGCAACGGTACCGTTATCGGGAACGCTACGCGATCGACCGGCCGTATCTTCTATGGAAATGATGGTGTGATAAGAGCCGGCGCGCCGCGGCGGATACTGTAGATACATTGGATAGAAAACGGCGAACGATAGTGCCGTGGACACGCTCGGAGACGCGAATCCGCTGAAAAACGCTCGAACGCCGACGGCAGACCCGTTAGCAGAACGGATTCGAGCGTGTTCGAGCGTACGCCGCGCGTTGCTTCTAACTCCCTGTTCCTCTCGCCGATATTTCCGGCTTGCCGTTGCTCTTGTTCGCGATCGGCCGACACACTTTGCCGATCTCAGAAAAACTGACCACCGGCCTCGACGCTTTTCTACTTTTACGCGGCCTTGCTCTTCCGCTCCTCTTCTATAGACTCGTCCTATAAAATCCTATAATAATTCTATAAAATGTAAAGAAATATCTTGAACAATGATATAAAGCAATTTTTAGTGGTGCCCCAAGAGGTTAATATTTTTGTTGACAAACAGTAACATCATTGTAGATTTTTATGTTCTCGGATGATCGCAGATTGATTTATATTTGCGGCAATAAAAATGCATAAAAATATGCATTGAGATCATCAAGTGAATATCATAAGTTTATTGCAAGAGAGCTTACAAACAAAATTTACCGACGTAGTCGCACAGGTTTATCAATTTAGCTTGAAATCAAAGGAAAGGTAGAAACAGCAACCCTTAGACGGATTTGTTTTCTTACTCCCTCGTTTATGTTTGTAACACAAAGAATTCCACGAAATTCGGACTGAATTAGTTTCAGGTTAAGAAAGATGAAAATATTTTCAGCCGCAGAGCACCCGAAGCAAAATTAGTCCGAGGGGGTCGGTAGTTGACCGCCGATCGCAAAGAAGAACGACAAACGCGCGTGTAACGCGTGTAATATCTCGCGGACGGACGAGGAATCGATAGCAGAGGAATTTACATCCGCGCATAACTCTACACTGAAAACAGTATCGCGCAATTAACGCGACAATCTGCTGGATTGGTGTATCGTCGTCGCGTCGATTGTATAATAATTTATTAGCGAGTCCGCCTCGAAGGCACTCCCCTCGGCCTTGCATCCGCATTTGTCGGACCAGATAAATCCTTCGAGGAAACCATCAAGCTTTTTCGTCTTCGCGAGTGTTGGAGTATGCACCGAAACGCACGGGCATGCAAAGAAGGAAAGGTCTTTTGGTAGTCACCGAGTATTTCAGACATTCACATAAAGTTCCATTATATCGTGTTACATGCAAATATTATTCATTCACACCTGAACAACGTTTATTTCATTGTGCTGTGCTATTCGAATAAACGTCTAGCATTGAAAAATATATTCAATCTCCCAACCTATAATCCCAACAGCAAGACTTGAGTAAAACGTTAAAATAAACAGCAGAAGAAAAGCGGAAATGTGTATCAGCCTCTGGCGAAAATGTGGCGAAAAGTTTGAGGGATAAATCGACCAAAGAAGAGAGAGAGAGAGAGGAAGAGAGCGGTACCGTGGCTCGTTAGGCGCATCGATCGTTCTATCAATGGCCGGATCGATCGATCGATGGATCGAGGAACACACGCAGGCAGGGTAGTCGGTTAGGAACGCGGTCGGCACCGATTTGTCGGAGCGGTTGTCAATCTCTCTCCATGTTGAGAGATACGCGCGCGTCAAAGGCAAGAAACGCTTCAAGGCCGTGCACCCGCTCGCGCCGCTCGCACGCGAATGCACCGAGAGTGCTGGCTGCAGCAGGCACGAATACCAGCTCTCGAACATCGAGGATCGATTGGGAACGAGGCGATCCGAAACGCGGGCTCGCGAGGAATCGAACGGACGGAGCCCGCTTTTCTTGCGGTTCCGCGGTGCACGCGTCTATTTTCGACGCGTCCTTCGCATTTAAAAGATACGTCGACTTTCAAAATGGCCGGCCCCGAGTAAAGAAAACCTGCCGGCAACGAGCTTTCATTGTCGCGAGGAAAATCGGCTGGGTCGAACGAGACCGACTCGATTGCTCGACAAGTTTCATTGCCTCCTGGAAGCTAATTACGAAATAATCGACCGCCGCGCCGTTTAAACGGTGTACGAACCTTCGGATTATCCAGCAACTAGTCGAGAAGCTTAACATTCCGACTTTCTATATCCTATAGTTTGGCCGGAACACGCGCCAGCTTAACGGCGAGAAGAAATGTGCAAATACAACGCGACTCGAACGAAGAAAGTTGCGCAGAACGCCCAAGGCGAAGATTCGTTCCTACGGGTCCAATTTCGAACCAGTGGAACAAGTTTGCGCCTATTTTCGGTCGAACACGTACTCGGATCGGATTCCAACAGGATCTACGATCTTCCCGGACGATCCCTCGCAGAATAATATTGACCGTGGACAATCGAATCCCACCGAACAGATTACGTAACTCCTTGTTAAATTTAGACAAACGATTCGAACGAGACGCACGATTCTACTCGCGTCTCGAATCGACGCGACGAGACGGGACGAGGACGATCGATCGTGGCTCGATTAGTGGAACGGATGGCTCGGCACAATGCTGCATCAATTTGCATAAAAATGCCTAGAACCGGCGCATAATGCGGCTCAGCCTTTGCGCCTTGCTAGACCTTGGCGAGACCTCGACGCCACATCGCGTCGACGGATCCGCGAAAGCTGCCTACGCTTACAGGTTGTCGTGCGAAAACGCTAACAGATCTGCAAATTAACAGCATAATTATGATCTTTATCGGGAATGTTGGAACCGATCGGGTGGAATGAAACTTTCAGTGGATCCTTCCTCGGAGATTTGCGACGTTACGGAGGAAACGTAGACATTCAACCGGTGGGAGAGATGCAATCGAGGAAAATCCGGAACAGAGACGAAGATTTTTCGCGATTGCTCGAACACGTAGCTCGAACCGAAGCGTTGCATAATCGGATACCAATTTTTTGCGTTGCATCGGCGAAGGTCGGAAAAGGGAAACTTGCGGCTCGATTCGCTGCCGTTCGACCCTGACAGAGTCGATCTTGCATATTAGTTAATATTCGCACGTGCATCGAGTGCATTAATATGGTCTTGGCTTGCATACCTTCGCCTGATATGCATACTCATCGTCGCGATCGACTTGTCCAACTTTCGTCCTTGTCATGGCTAATGAAAACAACGTAGACTGTAAACTATGCTCAGCTTGGAATTCCGTGCTAGACCATCTAGGATCGTCGTTTCGCGCGTTAACATCGACCAACCCGATCATTCTGTTCCGAACAATTTTAAATAGACTGTGGATTTGATGCATTTACAGTAAAGCCTTGATTCAAGAAAAAATCGGGGGCCCGTGCTGTTTCTTAGATCCTGTGGTTGTACTACCAACGAAGCCAGACAATGTATTAGCTTGGCAACTAAATTCGCGACCTTTTGTTTGACCATTCCTTTTGAACTGCATATCATTGAAAAGCTCTAAATTTCGCGATTAATTTGATATAAAATACTCGTGCTTCGAAAATATATATAAATGACTTTGTTTGAGAAAATGTGGAGGTCGCGAACTTAGTGGCCAACCTAATAAATCCGAACACTAGGGGTTCGATAGAAATGTATTCGTTAATTCTTCTGATTCTTTCGCTTCTGCTAATTTTTGTCAGGAACGAGTAAAATTGTATCGTAGTGTGCTTGTAACAGGTATTCGGAGCGAAGATTCTCCGCGGGGCGATTCCAATCGGAGTAAATAGTTTTGAGAGCCCGATTTGCGCGTTCTAATTAGTTTTAAAAATAACCGTCGAGTGCTTAGCGATAATCCGCGAGTGATGGAAGGTGAAGTGAACACACGGTACGGTTATATAATTGGTGAGACTCTAACCGAGTAACCACGATGGGAGGCTACCTTGAACGTTGTCCAGTCCGCGTAACTCAAACCTAGTTGGCGAAGTTATGGTTCTCGAACCGGGGCTCCATTGTTTTTCACACGGTAAACCGAACAGAGCGACTGTTCAGGATAGAGACCATGGTGCTCCGGGTGCCATGATGAATTGGACACGCGATGTAACGGATCGCTGCGAGCCTACGAGCGTCGACTGCCAATTAAGCGTTAAATAAACCGCAATCTCCTCTCAAAATCAGGATCTTATTAGAAAATTAATACTTGTCTTCGGATCGCGATCGAATTAATTCGCGAGAACCGATCCGGCTCCGAGCTATTATACACGATACACAGTGCACACTACGCTACGCCGGGCGCTTATGGCTTATGCGCCGTGTACCTTCGAGAGATACAACACGCCGAGGCCGGCGTCACAGTTTTTCCACGGCGCGGTGTGCGAGTGAGTCAGGTTGCAATAATAACATAATAACAGTGGATCGGTTCGGCTCGGCTCGGATCCGATCGAGCATGCTTTTGTTATCGGTCTGCCAGCGATCACGGTTTTCAACTCGAGTGAGTAATTGCCACGGGCATTTGCTTACACCGGTTCGGTGCAATGATCTCGAATACCGCGGACTGCGAGTCGCACCGATAGAAAACCCTCGCCAATTATCACAAACGATCCCGGCCATCCCCCAACCAGTGTTTTCGCGATTAGGTTAATGTCTTTACCTGAATGCAGAGCTGCAATCATTTAGCCTGCTCTAAAATCACGAGCATTTTTACACTGACGGAACGAGAGCTTGTAGCTGTGATTCATTTGCTTTTTAACCTTCCGAAGAGGATCTCCAACTACATAATCGATGGTGCTTAGCACGATTCACAAGGTTTAGTTGTCAAGCTTTCGAAGTTGCTTCACGTAGACATATCAGTCTCTCCGTTGACATAACAGCTGTTCGTTTAATTGAATCGTCGGAAATTGACTGGTTCAATTGCGGTTTTGATATTTTGAACGTCTGCCAAATCAGAGTGATCCATTCGATGAGATCTCGCGAGGGGCAGGCGGGTTTTCTGGTAGATTTGTAGTGAGACAGCATAGCTCGCCTCGAAAATGCGAGTGCATAAGCTACGAGGCGAGCATAAACGTGTATCCGCGGCCACGATAGCGCACGCGTAATCGCGGCTCGCGCACTTTCACGGTCCACGTGGCAAGCATAATGCGTCACGAATTCCGGCGTGCGACTTTTCGAACGGAAATCAATCATTTAATATACTCTCTCTCTCTCTTTCCCGCCGTGTTTTTCGCTTGTTCGCGAGCGTAATTGACCGCGATAGCCGCGGGTCGATCGATTAACGGCCGATCGGATCCACGGACGTGGAACGCGCGACCCGGACGCGAGGATTAGTGATGGGACTGATACCGAAGTCATCAATGATACACCATTCGATCCGACAACAAAATAGTCTGTTAGAAGTACCGATACGTATCAAGATTCTAAGTACCTGATATCAATTATTAGGTACTTATGGTGTTCATATCCATTCTGCGTTCCATACCAACCACATACTCTATCGAGTCATAGTCTGTTTGATATTTCGCCCTTAAACTGTCGCAAGCGGCCGCATTCCTGTCCAGACAATTTCGAACGTATTTCGCTTTGTACTATAACATTTACAACATAACTTTCTCAGGTTTCCTTCATATAAGATAAATAATCCTATGTCAATCTTTGATCACGATTACTCCACAACATCATACACAGTGAACCTGGAAACATTGTGTCTGCTCGAAGAAGAGTATCCGACCAGAGCTTTATTTTTAATTTAATTAATAATCATATCTCCTTACGCAAATCAATTTTTTAAAAATCCAAATCCACATATGGATTAATAAATCCTATAAATCGAATGATTGCAAACTCTAACACTATATAATACATAGTAATTGATTTTTTCAATGGGTCGTTACACACATTCAAAAGAAAATTACGCAGGATTATCTGATAATATCATACCTTTACTCCAACAGTTTTTGTGCATATCCCTTCTTAGTTAATTTATGTTAAGTCTTTCTTCTATTGTCAACATTTCTGTAAAATATTACTATTAATATTGGTCCGTTTATAATAGATATAAGACAATAAAATAGTTCAACAAATTATTTGTCGAAATCATTATGGTAACCTCAATTTAGTATGTTCGAAGGTACTGTATGAATTTTACAGATTTTGCAGTTTTGTGATGAGACACTCTCCTGGCATAAAAGAGGTGAATTGATTACTTTCGTCGCGTTTGTATTTGAGGCGCGTATCGATACCAGATCGAAATTCGTAGACTAGTATAGACAGTACGAATACAAGAATCAGACACATGGCCAACGAAAATCCATTAACATCGCGAATTCTCGGTTACGACAGTCGAATGCTCGTCGAATCGCGATTTCACGGTTACGGTACATCTAAATTGCGCAACCAGATAGCCTAAGCGGCGAGAAAAAGCCGAACCCTCTCGATAAGGCCTCGCGGTATCGGAAAATCCTGCATACCCCGTGTCAATAGCAGAGATTCCGCGAGTGGATTGCGCAAACGGCTCGCATCGCGCGGATTATTTATCTTCCAAGAATTTTTTCTGTTGCCGTCCAGCGTTTCACTCTCGCTGGATTCTAACGATCTACACAATTTTTCGTCGACTCTGCACGATAATCGATCCTCAAGCGAACCTTCGAAGCTTACACATGCACGTAACGACGATTCTTAGCGAAGTGGAAAATGAAAATCAATTTTGCTGTGCAATGTTAGAAACGTTGCAGCCTGATAGGTACCGGACTCCTTGGACTTTTTACTGATTTAATCATTAGCCAGTGTTAAACTTTAGAATTTTGCGTAACGTGTTGGTTGTATATGTTCCACACATATACACTACTATGCGAAAGAAAGAAGCACCCAATATAATGATAAGATATAATGACAAACAATATCATTATGTAGAAATTGTATTGTACAATGATTGATTTATTGCATTTAAAGTATTAGATAATCCGCAATAACACATATTCTCAGAACAATTCAATTAAACAGCGGAATCCTTTTCCAAAACTTACCGTGTTCTTATTTGATTTTTTACGCTTTTCAAAAACTTTCAAGTTTTCCACGGGAAAATTCCGACCCTCTGATATGAACAATCACTTGTAAAAGATGCAACTGTTGCTCGGATAATTTTGAATGAAACTTTCTTCAAGTGCAATTGTTATGCGGTTGCGAAGAGTGTTGCATGTATGTCAACTGAAAATCGATTTCCGTGAAAAATCGCCGATGTTCTATCGATCCCGACGGAACAATCGTTCCCACGAGGATCGTCCGTTCGGGGAAAAAAGCGAGAAAAAGCGGAAAAAGGAGGCCGCGAGGCTGCTTCGGAGGAGTTAATGAAGCCGGCTTGTGAAACTCGCGAGCGTGCGCGCGCGTGTGGGAGAGTATGAACGATGGGAATAGAGAAAAAAAAACATCGGAGAACAGATAAGAGATGGAAAAGGGGGGTCAGGAAGAAGGGGAAGCCTTGAGGTGTCGTCGGGACCGCGTAACGATCGCTGAAAGCGTTTACGAGAGAGAAAACGCAGCCGATATGCGGCGGCACGAGCGTGCATCGCGTGTTGCATTGTCTTTGAATGACGAGCGACACGTCCTTCGATCCGCAAGCAGAACGCTTGCACGCGTGCGTCGCCGGTGCATCGTTCCGATTTTGCAACCGCGAGCATCTCTCGCGCTTCTAGTATTCGAAATATTGGCTCAAGTTGTGGTGTTGTTTCTTAGTACTCGCGTGTAATATTTTCTTTAACACTAAACCTACCGAGCCTCAGAAGTAACTGGTACATGTTTCCTCATAAAAATGACAAGATTGATTTTATTTAGACTTTGCGCGGCTCCTATTGTAATACATGCATTACTAAAGATATCTATACAATCGTTTCTTATGGAATCAGTTCTATTACTTTTCTAATTGTAAAATAAAAAACCTTGGAACCGGTCATTGTGACCGGTGTTGGTAGGTTCAAGCTACAGATGCTTGAATCTGTACTTTCAAAGAAAAAGAAGACCACCCTCCATTCCTACTACGAAAGCGTCTAAGAAACGCAAGCGCAAACGCAAGGAATGTTTGGTGATGCATTTTTCAATTTCCACGAAAGAGTTCGTCGTCATGCGACCTGTATTCGGAGCGACGGCTATTTTGCGCGAAAAGTTCGCTAATTGCAGCCGGCCGACGATAACAACAGCCGCGAGTCTACTTAACCGTGGAGATATTTTAAAACCGCTAGTAACGATAACACGCAATCCTCGCAAGAAAAGTATCCGTCATTATCGCTGTTAGAACGTCCATTGTTTTACCGCGACTATGAACCGATGATCGCAGACGTCCGGACAGCGAACCGAGCGCGAATAGAAATTCAAATCGGTCGGTCTTCTGCGCGTCGCTCGCGGAATACAAACGGCAAGCGTTCGTAGAAAGCGACAGGAATTCTGTTTCCCGAAGGTTAATTAAGACCGTGATTGTTGTCTGCGCCAATTAAACGGTCGAGGACCCTGTCCTGTGCTGTCCCGTCGAACGCGCTCGCGAATAAAGTATGTACTTCGAATTCGAGAAATTCTCTGCAAGGCGCTGGAACTAAACGAATGCTCGTTTCTTCCTTTAATTACATTATTTTAAGGGAGATATATTGTGATGAAAATCGCACAAAATCTAAATAAATTAGATCTTGCCATTTTCATAAGACAATACATATTCGAGAGAGAGGGAGAGAGAAATAACTCTCCTCCCGATCGTTCCCATAAGCAGAAGGGAATTCAGCGCGGCTAGCCGGTCTCGTAACTCTGCGTTGCATCGACGACGCGATGCATTAGCGATGTCGCGATACACGCGATTTCGATTCCGATTCGACCCCCTCGAATCGAAGCTCGCGTCGAACGCGCATCTGAAATCGGCGGCTCTCCGACCCTGTTCTTTTTCGGAAAGCTTTGCTTTCGGTTCTTTATCTGCCGCAAACTATTCCCCGTACCGCGTTCTGCACTCCCGCGCGCACTCGTGATTTCGCAACGTGAACACGCACAGGCACACGCACGCGGGCGACAGTCACGCCGCGCCGCGCCGCAGCCAGAAAAAACAATCGCAGTGCATCGAGCGAACGACGAGTCTCGAAACTCTCCCACGCTACGCAGGAGATGGAACCGAAAATCGAGCAGGGAGAAAGAGTCTCTCGATGAAAGCGTTCTGTGTGCCATCGACAATGTTCTGGAGAATGCGGCAATCGGATACTTTAACTTTTTAATGGTTTCGGCGCATAGGTTCGATCTAATTTTGACTAACAAGCAATTTTGCAAATTTTTAAATTATTCTCGACGTTTCGATCCGGATATGGATCCTTTTCAAGAGAAATTGCGTCTGTAAAAAATCGTATATTTTAATGTATGTTAACTGAATAGGGTATTAGTTATTATATCACGGGAAATTTCGTACTTGCCGTGTGAAAACAATTTCTTTACATAACTTATTGAAATTTGGAAATAAACGTGGTGAGCTGAACTGAATTTCTATCATGGATACTCTTTAACCCTTTGCTGCACGAGATCATAGATTGTCCCAGCCAGCAGTGGTAAAATTGCCGATGGATTTTCGAAGGCAGCGTTCTCCGATATCTCTGTGTTTCGAGTGCAGATTGGGTTAGGATGAGAGAAGGATCGAAAACGAATCGGATGGAAAGCGGGTTTCGTTGCCGGAAGAATAGCGGCGACTCGCCGCATCTTACCCCACGGGACCGAATCGGATCGGATCGTTGTTGGCTGGTGTATGTAAATGCGCGTTATATCTGGTATCGCGCCGTATTACATTCTGTGCCGATCTGGCTGTGGCCGGTCGCGGTCGGTTGTGTGTCCGGGCATTGTGTACTGTGTACAGCGCCGGAGATTAGAGACACGGGCACGAGAACGTTGCGCATTCCAGCATTCTCGGCGGCGAGAACCGCGATCGGAAGATCGAGGGATCGAGGGGCGAACCTCGAGAGAGCCCGCACGGCCCGGCCCGGCTCGGCTCGGACCGGCCACGCACGACCAACAATTAATCGTGCAAGATGGAAAACGCGGCCAGCGCGCACGCAGGAATGCGCGTGATGCGCGTAACATCGACAATCAGGCCTGTGATTGCGCTACACGGGAATCAAATTAGCATCGAGCAGCATCGCCATTAGAGCCTGGACACTCGAGCGGAGCTATACATACGAGAACGATAGGCCTATTTGCGGATCGTCTCGCCTCGCCTCACTTCGCCTCGCTTCGCCTCGCTCGAAGACAGCAGAGCGAGCGACCGCGACAGGCTGTTTAGGCCGCGTTTACACTGGAGCACGCTTCACCAGAAATTACGTCAGCAGACGACGCTACTCTCAATTTCAACCGAGCAGTACTCTGTCTACTTTTGTTCATACTTCCGACTATAATGGTTGCATCCTAGTTTCGAACTTAGGGGCGTGGCCTTAGTGCTCCTTGTTGGAGTATACACCGAAATGCACGGAACATGCGGAGGAGGAAGGTCTTTTTTGACCTGCGGTTTATTACGCTTCAAGCGTCGCCATTTCTGCCGCACTAAAGGGTCTAAGAAGGAACGAGGCAGTCAGTCCGAGCCAGCCTACCGAGCTAGTCACAGCTCTCACGCCTTTTTTCTTTCTGTCAATAGTTCTACTTCAATGTAATAATTATAAAGTACAATATTGTGTTATATGCGAACAACTGAAAGACGTTTATTTCATTGTGCGGTGGAGCTTAATTAAACACTTAATATATAAAGTGTATATATTAAGCTCTTATATATTAAGATCTCCTAACCTCGTTATCCCAACACTCCTGGATAAGATAAAATCCTGCATCCCCTAATGCTTTTAGATCTAAGGATCACAATCCTCGCTCTCTTTGTGGGAAGAGTAGGCGTGGCCTTCTCTGAATAGGCGTGGCTTAGTGGCTCCCGGCGTAAACGGAGCGAAATCGACACCCCACCGTGGAATCTTGTTCGCTCCGAACTTGAGCTCGATATCCTCCAATAATTTAGCTCCCGTGACCCGTCTCGGAGACGATCTCCTTCGGCCACGCTCGGCTCGCTCGCCGATTAGATTCGCGAAGAGTAACAGCCGCCACTAAATCAGTTTCTGTTCGGCCATTTCGTATCGGGCCGCCGAACAATGCCGCGATTGATCCGGGAGAGCCTTTCCGCATTTGCGTGCCACTCCGGCGTTTATCTTCCAGCACGGAGGCGCACTCGAACGCGGAGGTAAACTAAACACGCGGATGCTTAAGCTTTACCCTTACGCGCGTAACACGCTCTGCCTCCGGTTTCATAGATCGTTGGTGTATTGGCGAGCACCTGCGACTGTGTTCGTTTCGTTGCGCTTCGCACGCATGCCAAGAGATATCGCGACACAGGGTAAGGCTGCGTTTACGCTGTCAAGGAACACGTGCTCGAAATTCTTCGCAGAAATGAGAATAGCAACCGAGTTTGCGAATATTCGCAAGTTTGTCAGCGTTGCATTCTGTTGCTAGCACATCGACACACGAGCCTCTTCATCTCCCGGTAGCAACGAGAATGAACAATCGAGTCGTTTAATGGAACAATTGGTGCAAGTCGAAACAAAACAGTTGATCAATGTAAAAGTTCTACGAAGCACAGTGTCATCGAGGGATGATACCAATCTGCAGGATCGTTGACGCGTGGCATTTCATTTCGAAACTTTTCGATAATGTTCTCTCGACTCGGCAGGCAACAGCGTATCGATTCAAGTTCGATAACGCTGTTTTCTTTGAAGCAAGCAACTTCGTTGCACACCTTCGGCGCGACAAGCTCGACGATGGGCGTCGGTTAGAAATTCCTCGAGCTATCGGAAGACCGATGATGAGCGGGAAATTGACGAGTATTTCTGGACCACGATGCCGGCAGACTTTCGCGATCCTGTTCCGATCGAACTCGACAGCGTTTGCCATCGATGCGCGTCCACCTCCACCTTCGGTGGGATGATTAACCTGGGCCCGGACCTGGATCTGGACGAGGAATGGCTGGTCTACTCGGAGCTCACGGAGAACGCGTTCCTCGCCGCGAAGATGAACTCGCAGAACATACTGGTCGACCGCGTGTCGAAATCTGCGAGTTCCACGCCGAGAACGAAGAAGGCGGGCGCCACAGGATCGGCGAAGAGCAAGAACGGTCGTCAGAACACGCCCCATACGAATCGCGATCAAACAGTCTTGGACATGGGAGCTGACGGCGACAAGACGGAAGAAATCGTGTCTCTGTTCATGAGGCACAGCCTTTTCCCACATGTGCCGCCATACGTCAACTTTCAGAGCCACGAGAACCGATCCAAGATGCTGCCAAAAGACCTCAGACAGCTCCTGCAGTGGAAAAGCACGTCTTCCATGCCCAGGATCCTCGTCAAGATCATTGTGAACTCTGGTTATCGTATCGTCAGCCAGAACTCCGACTGGTCTGCTGTTTGGTACCCTTCGTACAGGGATACTTCAAAATATCAACGATTGAAGAACTACCAAAAGGTAATTGTGCGTTTATGACAGAAATGAGTAGATGAAATTATTAATAACAGCAGATTGACTCTGCCGGACGTTCCAGGTAAACAGCATCCCAGGCTCGCACAACCTGGGCAACAAGGACCTGCTCTGGATGAACCTGAGCAAGATGATGAAGAAGTTCAAGTACGAGTATAACTTCATGCCTCGCACCTACATCCTGCCGAAGGAGATCCACAAGTTCGAGTACGTGTGGCAGAAGTACCGCGTCGGTGGCACGTGGATCATCAAGCCGCCGTCCTCGGGTCGCGGCCAGGGTATTAAAGTGATCAATCAGTGGTGGGAGATTCCGAAATGGCACTCGATGATCGTCCAGCGTTACATCTCGAGGCCGAGGCTAATCAACGGCTCCAAGTTCGATCTGCGCGTCTACGTTCTCGTAACGAGCGTCAATCCGACGAGGATCTATATTTACAAGGAGGGCTTGGTCCGGTTCGCCTCGGTCAGGTAATTCAGAATTACAGTCAGCCATCGTTCGGACAATCAGCTGTTGAAATAGCCTCGCCAATTTTTTCGATGTGAAACGTCTCTATGTTTCAGGTACATCCGCGGTATGAATCTGAGCGACAAGTGCATGCACCTGACCAATACCAGCGTGAACAAGCTAAACCCCGGCTACGTGATGAACGACGGGTTAAACGCGCTCAGAGCCCACAAGTGGTCGTTCGGTAATTTATGGAGTCACTTGTCCGAGGAGGGCATGGACGTTGCGGAGATGTGGTCCAAGATCAAAGACATTGTCATCAAGACCCTGATAGCCGCAGAATCGAACATGAACGCCGCCATTTCGGAGAACCTAACCTCCAGGTACACCAACTACGAGCTGTACGGATTCGACGTGCTGTTCGACGAGACTTTCAAGCCGTGGCTCCTCGAAGTCAACATCCTGCCGTCGTTGCACACGGATTCGGTGCTCGATACCATCATCAAGGTAACTACTCTGGTGAGATGACAAGAAGGTCTCTGAGGCAAGACTTGTGTCCCCACTCTACCTTCCCCTTTTACGACGCTATTCCCCATCCGGGAACCGGTCACGTGACGCATTTCGTCTCTGTCGTGTATGTGTCCGGTACTGGCAGAGAGAGAGGAGGTAACTTTTCCTCTCAATTCGTGCTCCCTCCCCTCAACTGTGCTGCCAGGGACCTTCTTGTCATCTCATCAAAATATCAGATCATCTCCAGTGTCCCTTCTTTTATTTGAACCATTGTCCGTCGCACTCGTGTCCATTGGACACAGTTGCGATTCGATGAAGTCCTAGAAAGAATTATGAGTCCTATTAGGAACTGAAAATATTTTTCGAACCTCCAGTAAAATTACGTCGGGATTTTTGGTTTTGAGGGTCCTCTGGTCAGGAACGTGTTGAACATGGCTGGCTACCAGGTTCCGAAAAGTAGTCAAACGTCTGCGAAGAACGGCTGCAGAAGGTACGACCCGATCGGTCACGACGCGAAGCTGTACAGCATGTCTCTGAGTCTTCCAGAAAAGACAAAACAGAACGAGATCAACGCGATGCAGAGCCGTGAGGAATATTTGGACAAGATCGTGGAGACCTTAACCAGGGACGACATCAGACAGCTGATTCGATACGAAGACGAGCTGACTCAGATCGGTGACTTCGAGAAGATCTTCCCAGCAAAGGACAGCTACCCGTACCTAAGGTTCTTCGAAGTGGAGAGGTACTACGATCGTCTCCTAGACGCCTGGGAGCATCGCTATCATAACCAAAGGGACGAAGGTATCGATAGACTGAGAAAGTACTGCGAGCAGATGCGGCATTTGGACGCCAGCGGCGATTAAGCAAGATTTCCCATCCTTTCAGCTAATCTTCACGGTTTTGATAATTGTGTTACACTGTGATTTAATTACGTATTTACATTGTGCCTCCCCATCATGTCGATAAAACGGTTATTCAATTACAGTCGCAATCGAATTGCATCGTTCTAACGTTTTATTGCAGCTCGGCTTATTTCTGTTATGAATAACATCCATAATTGAACGTACTCGCCGCTGATCAAAGAGATCTTCATTACGAATTACGGAAAAAAAAATTTTCTACTTGTTCGTCGAGCACCAGAAATCACATTGGAATTTCCTTCTTTTCTCTAATCGTTTCTATTGTCTCAGCAGCTACAACTACTTCCTTTTATTATAAATCCATACACTCTGCAGACTTGTAATTATAATCCATACAGAGTAATTCTGTAATTAGCATAAATTACTTTCGGCCAAATGATCATTTGAAAGGATCAACGGGATCGGGGTCTCGAGGATGACGCTGCACCGGTGAACTCGATCGATTCAACATACATATATACAATTTTTCCAATAGATCGTGCATGTTAGGCGTTCCATTGTATCGAAACCTTTGTCTAACGCTCGTAGATAATTGGCGAAATTCTAACGTAACAGGACGCTATCGTGCCGTGATATCGCCGGCAATTAAGATACCAGAGACACAACACGCCCCCGAACCGATCCGAACGGAACCAGCGTGTAAACGATTTCGTCCAGCGAGGCATTCGATGTGAATGGAATCCCAGAAATCCGGACGAAACCTTACGCCTGTTAATCTACCTTAGAGTTGCGCAACACCGTAACCGCGAGACGTAAGCCGTTTTAAAGCTATATCGGTCAGGCTGACGTCGTTCGACCATCGTTTCGTTTGTTACCTCGATCTCCACGACAGACTTCCTTTAATTCGATTTCCCGTCCAGTTTCGCCTGCAACAAACGCCGAACCAACGGGTTTCATCGAGAATCGCGGTCTTTACCTCGATCGATCGATCCTGTTCGAGCCAGGTCTTGAAGCGAATTCCAAAATGAAATATTTCAAACTGCATAAAGCTGCCTCCGGAATAAGGGACCTGTCCGATCTAAGAAACAGCACGGATCCGAGAGTTTTTCTTAGGTCAAGGGTTTACTGTTATTACAGTAAATTCTCTATCGACGTAAAAGCCTCGGGGAGGTTCGTTCGCATCGATCGTAGAGGGATACTATTTTTCTGAGCTTCAAAGACCGAGCCAAACGTAGAGAAGGACAGCGCTTGTAAAGAGTCTTTCTTTCCTTCCCATACGCTGTCCTTCCATGCGCCCGAAACGTTCACCGTCAATTAAACCACTAAATACAGTTGAAATCATGTCGTGTTTGGTCTTATTTTAATCAGAAAAATGCCACAAATATATTCACGAAAGATTCATAAAAAAATAAGTGATAATAAAAGAGATTTTATTTTGCTATTACATTGAGAGGACGCACGGGTCTTTTGAACTGTGCCGATGACTGCGACTCTCCGCGGCGCATTAGTAGTGGTTCACACCGATATACCCGAACCGAGATCAGATTACTACAGTGGGATATTTTTTTGCGTCCATCGTGTAGCCATTGTTAACCTTTTTGCGTCGATAGAGGATTTACTGTATTGTCTTTTTATTTTCTATTATTCGACGATTTCCGTTCGTATTTCGGTCCCGAATTAGAAGATGTTAGAAGAGATAAAAGCATTCCCAGACAGAACAAACAGAGCCGATGCCATGCCGGTGACCGTCCAATTATGGCGCAATTATCGCCGAAAAAACAATCGTAATGGAACAGAATGTTCGTTGCGCAACCACCCGCATTAACGACGATGCACGCTGTGGAAACGTTTACAACCGACGATTCCGATAAAGCCAGGCCTGAAAGTGTTTCCTATCCTCCGGTGCAACGGATGGTTTCACAATGATCTTCGAGCACGCGGCTCGGCTACGCTCGGTTCGCATTGTTGATCCTGCGAGGAATCGGCCTCTGCGCGCTCTCGGCAAAATTATTCAGCCGCAACGCTTCTCCCATCGATGTCCGATTTCTTTCAAATATGTAACTATGCTTTCTTAAGCTTTTATCACACTTTATAATGATACAGAAAGTGTTGAAATGTTCAACACACTTTTGACAACTCAAATTAAGCTGTTGTCTAAAATCACAGATCGTCTTCCCATGACTGTGCTTAAATAAATAATCCAATTCACTCGTTTTCTACGAAAGGAAGGAACATTTTTAAAATGAAGATGAGCGACGAAGCGAATGCTGGCAGCGACCGAGCTCAGAGAAACGCGTCATTTTTGTACACGACAGATTTTGTTAGAAATCTTCTGACTGGACGTCGCACGGATGTTATAAGGGGTTAGCTTTAAAAGCGATCGGTCACGGCTCGTCACCTGCTCGGAAGGTGATGCAAGCGAGCGATCGAGCAATCGACCGGTGAAAGCTCGCCGGAGCGGAGACTTCAAGGCATGAATCACTTCCTGAAAATTCCGTGGACTTCCAGCAGCTTTCATACGGTCGAGACGACCTTCTGCAGCCACCGTTATCGACGTCATAGTCCCGTGTGCAACCCAGTTACCTTTCCGCTTTGAGCAAACCCTGTCGAAGGCTTTCGTCGACGTTCAACGCTCTAAACGTACGGCCAAGCTACTATTTGTGGCCCGAAATATTTATATTCATTATTAAGTCATTGTTTAAACAGTTTTGGGCACCCTGTATAATGTACCTATTATACTGCTCCAAGCTCTCGTCTCCAAAAAAAATTTTACCTGGACGATGCAATCCGCGGAGCCATCAAAACTTTCCTTTGTTAATTGTTCCTGGCAATTATGCTGCACCGTGTTGCAGCGTACCGCATAACTCAAAGAAATCTCGTGGCGATAAGCGAAAGAAACTATTTTACAATCGGCCGGAGAACGGAGTACCGTAAAATCATCGGTTTTTATTGATCCTCGTAAACGTGAGACGTTCGGGCGCAAAAATCTCCGGGAAAGAGGAAAGTTCTAGGCTCGACGACCTCTAGGAATTTCGGTGGACCCCTCTAATCTTTATCGCTCAGGTTTCCCTTTCCCGAAAAGCTTCGACGGACCGTGATTAGACTCGTAATACCTGTCTAGACTCGCGCCAGATAGAGACTCGCGTCGGAAACTACGCAGAAACGCGACGAGTCTGTTCGTCTCGATGTGAGAACGACTAAAGAATCGTAGATAAATGGAGGAATGTAAGATAGTGGCAGGAATAATCGACACTCGGGAGCATAAGTTGTCGATCTAACGACGAATAGGCGGTCTTAAATTGTTTTTCCAGCAGATACACGTGTTCTGTTCTCGGTCGCGGTCGAGCGTGATAAAATAGTGGACTGTTTACCGTGGCTGCGTTCCGACTGTCGCATTATTAGCGAGTGTACGGCTGCGTGACTCTGACAATCAGAGCAGAATGAGATCTGAAATTCGCAATCTCACGAATGAATCCGCTCGGGAGTCTAATTACCGCGCCGCTGATCGTTAGCCGGGGACGACGTGCGAATTCATTTCGTGCAGAATCTTCCGATTGAACCGGTTCAACGATTCAGAGAGCACAATGCGACGTCCGGTCATCGAGAGCACAATTTGTACCTACGCGAAAACTGAAATCGAGGAGATTAGATTTCCGATGGTGAATCATTCGTGCATCCCAACGCTCGATGTTCACGCGGCTGGCCGACTGGGTCCTACGAATCGTTAAGGCGGTAAACTCGTTTCCAGAATTGCAAGGCTGCGGAATTCGCGTTCTCATTTCGCGATAATTCAAAAATGGGGTTTTTGAAGTCGGGGAGTAGTCGAAAACGCTAGATAAAAGATCGATCTAGGGCGCTATCGCCCTCAAAAGTCCTAATTTTTCGTTTACGAGGCGTGATTTGTATTATTCGGCAGCATGTAGCTATGAAAACAGCTACACGCGCAGTTGTATGCTTCTGAATAATGCAAATTATGCCTTGTAAACGAAAAAATAGGACTTTTGAGGGCGATAGCGTCCTAGATCGATTCTTTATCTAGCGTTTTTGACTACTGAAAACCCCATTTTTGAATTATCGAGAAATGAGAACGCGAATCCCGCACCCTTGCAATCCTGGAAGAACGAATGTACTCCCTTAAAACAGCTGCGAGCAACGACAGGAAAGTGCTGTTCAGTTATCGGTTGTCAATTATCGAATAACTGCCACAAAAGTCCGGGCTGATCGATTTCCCGCGTAATCGGCCGCATTAAAAAGCATGTCGCGCGTTAAGAGCGCGAGAAAGAGAGAGCTTTTTCTCCAGGTGCGCGTTTAATCAATTCATTCGTAGGGGAGTTTTTATAGTAATCTACTATAGCAGGCTCATTCTCCGCGGTGCGCTCGGTGGAAAGATCAAATCAACCGGCAAGAAGTTGCGATACACGCGTGCGCGCGGTGCGGACGAAAAATGGGTCAATCCAATATGAGCATGCCGGAAATTACATTCGTCGGTAGAAACGTCGAGCATTATACCAGCCACCGCAAAACGATATCGTGTGCCGGGTCGCTCTTTGTCTCTGACCGGCACACGTTGACTCATACAGACGTTGCCGAGAGAGAATGGCAGAAAACCCGCTGCCGAGCCGCGACGGACAATAATAATTGATAGGTGACCGAGGATAGGACTGGGAGACCGAGCGAATCGTGCGAGATGAACGCCGCGTCGATCGAAATCTAATTTGACCGGCTCTGCGTGGCGATTTGAATTTATTCAATGGGCAACGGCATCGTTCGCGATTCGATCGATCGACGATCACTCGAATCGATCCACCGCACCGGATGAAAATTATAGCGTCGCATGGAAGAAGCATGAAAGAGTACATATAGCGAAAACCCTATTCGTTAGAGTACCTAGAGCTTTCGCCTAAAACTGTGGGAGAAAATGAACTAGTTGGAAGCACCACTAAATATTATACAAGATAATCAGCAAGATCATTGACACTAAACCTACCGAGCACTAAAAGCGATTAGCGAGCATAAAAATGACAAGACTCTATTTATTTAAATTTTATGCAATTTCTAGTACAATATGTGCTTGGATAAAGAAATTTATTGAATCAATTTCCACGTAAGCAACTAAATCATTTCAATAATTGTAAAATGAATGATATAAAACCGGTCACTTGACCGGCAGTGGTAGGTTTAATGTTAACTATCAGTTGCAATAACGAATCCATGAAGTACCTAGGGCTTTCACCGAGGGTCACATTTCTATATCAATTCAAAGTGGAATTGATAAGGATTGAGAAAATACTTAACCCATCGATCTTAGCTTCTCAGTTTTTGTTGTATTAAATAAAGTGCCTCGACTTTGCCGAATTTTCGTGGTCACCGAGTTGACGGTCAACGTGTTTTACTTTCGGCACGAATTTGCTGGTAAATCGTAATTGAAACTTGAATGTGTTATTGCTGTTTTCCTGGACCGTTTTAAACCGGCACACGCCTACAAAGGCAAATAGAACGACGAGATAAAGGAAGATAAGGGAAAAGCAGTTTCGTCCGTTTCCTGTTCGACGGCTACCGACACGCGGTACTTTAATAGACGGTTACCGGTAATAAGCAGGAATCGGGCACGATTAGAACGATCGTTGCATGCCGGCAACGTCGGACGGTTCTCTATGCTAAACATAGGGATGCCCGGTTAATTCGACACTGTCACTTTCTCCGTCGTCCCATGGGACGGCATGGCAGTCCGTACCGTCTCGTTCCATTTGGTTCGCGTATACGAGGATCGATCGAGGCTACCTTCGATCCTCCTTCTCCTCGAGTCGAAAGTGAGTTTCGCGGTCCGCGAGAAACATGTCAGTGACCTTTGCAAACGACGGCACGTCCGTGTTCACATGTGTTAACCGAGCCAGAAAAATCGATCGTGGCTTCGACTATAAACCTACCGGATCTTTACGATCGTGGCGATATCGAGAATCGAGTTACCTTTGCCAAATTGAATTGCAATCGTCTTGTTCATTTTTCAAGCAAGTGGATCTTTTTTTGTGATATTGATAGTATCCAAGACACATTCGCAACTAAATTACAGATGCGTGTGATCTCGACATGCGTGGCGCCCCTTTCCAGCGCAAGTGGTTAACGTTCAATGGATGTGTTGAGATCTGGCGATGTCAATTCGCTGAAAATTAAAGCGCAATCAGAACCCCGATCGAGCCAGAACGGCAGAGTGATTAAAACGCGAGAAAGCGCTAGGACCCCGGATGTTTACCTTTTAATTATGCGCACAGTTCGACAAGCTAATTGTACGAAAGCGCATGGAGAAAGCAATAGAAAATGTGCGTTTCCGTAACGCACGGAACGGGTGCCGAATCGATTCGACTCGGGCGAGCCGCGATTCCCAAACTAATTAAATATGATAAAAAGAAAGCGAATAAGAGACTTTTCGATCGGCTGGTATTCGCGCGCTGCAAAACGGGATTCGCGGGAAACGGTATCCGGGAGTAGCGTTATCGGCGCCGACCGAACCTCCGACGATATATTTCCTACACGCGAAAGAATCGGCGGCTACAAATTACCTGGCAATTAGATCGTAAGTCAGGGGAAACGCGTCAACAGTTCGCGAGCGAGATCGCTCGTCGATCACCGTACCCGCATCGGCGAAAGACTTGTCCCGCTGCATTAGCATGTAATCGAGGTTTCTGCTCGATCGTTAAACAGCGTGAAAACCACCGTCGAAAATCACGGTATGCAACGACCTCGATCCGCTTGGCGACCTTGTGCAACGATCGACACGATCGATAAAGGAAAATGGAAAATTATCAGTCGCAGCAACGGTGCCTGGAGAACGCTGTTTACGATTCTGTGAAACCCGCGAGCCAGGCTCGTTGGGAAAAACTCGAATGATCTTAACGCATTACAGACGAATGACGAGGTATCTTATGCGCAATTCATATGCGGCCCGTAACATATGCTCGCGCTAAACGTGCTTGCACCGAAATGCGTCGAAATTTTTGTTTTCTTGTTCTCGGTCGAGGAATTTGCACGTTGATGCTATTTCGCTGTGTTATTTATATTCGCGCTGTGCTATTTCTGACCAATAGTAGAATTCAGATATGCAGCCGACGATTAGATATCGTTGACGATAATATATGCGGACTTTGTATTCATATAGAATTTCACTTTGTAGCGTCTGTCTATAAAACTGGGAATAGAAACTTTGGGAATAAAACTGCTTTTCAAAGCGGTCTAATTTCGACTAACGGGTCGACGGTGGAGAAAAGCTTTCGGCGGTAGACAAACGAAATTGAAGAACCAGGAGCGAGAACGAGGGCAAAGTGCATGTATCGGGACCAGCTAGAAAGTGCCGGGTATCGATCACGTTGCGCACTTTCTTTCTTACGACGATTACGTGCGGAGTTCAAGGAACCGCTCAACGACGCTCAACGACGCTCAACGACGCTCGAAGACGCCTTCACTTTTCTTTCGCGCGAGCCTACGTACAGGCAATCCTGTGCCAGTATCGTTATTAAACGTGTTCGACAGCTGAGAACGTTCCTCTTCCCAGCGATCGGAAGGGAAAATAGGAAAAGCGAAGGCTGGCGTGAATAACGATTCCAACTATCAGCGAGATTACTATCGACCCATATGCGCCGACAATGGAGAAGAACCCGTTGCTACTCCAAATTGAAAAATGCTGTTTTTCGAAGACTTTACACGAGACATTCTTTGGAAAATCATTCGCGATTAGCTAGGAGTGCAAACAATGCACTCCCACAAAGAATTAAAATAAAAATTTCGGACGACTGGCCTCCAATTTTTCATTTTGCAATCTTGAATTTGTAAAGATTATCTTTAACCCCTTGCCTTACAATATCGTGTCTGACTCGTGATGGAGATTCTGATCAGATTCCGATGAAAATGTGTGTTAATAATTTCCTTTAAACCGAAATCAAATTCTATTTTGGTTTCGTTAATATACAGCTATCGGAGAACATATAGGCATACAATTTATATAAACTTTCTCCTTTTTTAGAAAATTACGATCTACAAAAAAGTTCTAATCGCTGAAGCCGTGAAATAAATCGTAGAGCAAGGGGTTAACTTTCATTTTGCGAACTACCTCTCACACACTTGAAAATCGAGTACCTGCTTGAGACTTGCAGTAGTTTAGCGCAGAAATTCATTTTTAAGGGTAGATGCACAGTTCGGTCTTTTAGAAGACGCGGCACTGGAAGTGTGAAATCGATCGTAGAGCCTGTAATAAAGGTTGCCCGAGATCGAGATCGGGATCGGGTTCGACAAAAGTCAACGTTCGAGTGTAGAAACGCGGCGCACAAAGGCGAAGCAACAACGCACGTACACAAGAAGGGAATGACGTGCAACGTTCATATAGACACCGTTTAAATACCGAAGGTAACGCCTCTTACTCCTGTATAGAATGTACTCGGTACGGCTCGGTAAGCCGGCTTATGCTTACACCGTACCTCTACCTGTTGGTGGTACATTAATCTAAACGTAAGAACCCCGCGTTGGCCGCGAGTCGGCGAGTTTCGATTTCTACCGCGGAATCTGCGCGCCATTGTGCACATCCGCTTTTCTTAACTCGCAAACTTTTCTCAGATCGCTTAACGCCAACACAACGTCTTTATTTACAATTTATATAATTGCTCTGTTTAACCCTTGGCTCCTCCTGTACGATCCACGATGAGCAATGTTACCACGATTTCTGGACGAGTATCTCTAGGTGACCTAGGGTTGATCGTGCCGCACGGAAGAACATTTTGGAACCATTACTTTCGCAAGGCAAATACACCCTTTTGCAAATCAAATTCAACCTTTTACAAATAAAGTGTTTTTAAGCAAGTTTAAAAAAGAATCAAATTAAGAAATTCAAAATTTTATTCACTGCAAAGATGTACATCAGATACTTATTTAAAAGTAATTACTAGACTGCGGATCTTTATGCATTTATGGCTTCAACAAGTTTCCAAACAATGTTAGAAAATAAAATTCCACAGAATTTAGTACGATTTTTATTTATTTCAGACCTACAAAGGGGACTACCACTGAAAATAACATTTTACATGATTCCACTTTCTTATTTGCCTACAAAAATTGAAAATTGCATAAACATCCGCATTCCAGTAATTACCAACTCATTAACTTTGTAATATATGGAAACTGTGTGTAGATATACATATGTCTGACGTCACACAGCAATCAAGGGGGGAGATGCCTTCCAGTGTAATTAATTTTAAATATTCTTATTGGGTGAAATTGATTTGCAAAAGGGTGAAATTGATTTGCAAAAGGATGAAATTGATTCGCAAAAGGGTGAAATTGATTCGCAAAAGGGTGAAATTGATTTGCAGAAGGATGAAATTGACTTGCAAATGGGTGGATTTGGAGTGCAAAACCTATACAAGCTCGAATTTTCCACGATGGTACGTTGTGTACACGCGACACAGTTCGAGACAATCGGTTCTCTCCCCTCCTCTCCCTCTCCCTCGAATCCAACGACAATCGAACACTATTATTCCCCGAGGTGTTCGGATAAATATTGTTCTCGGCTGATCGATCGCTGTGCAGAGAACCATAACGACATTCGCGATTCTTTTCATTCCGTGTCGTTCCGATGTCTCTGTACCGATCTTTGCTATTATATCGCTGCGAGATCGAACCAAGAGAAAATTTCTGTCTCCGTTCCTCAAGTTTATATCGGTGTAGAGTAATAATTGAATAGAACCATTCTCGTTATTATCGTCAGTTCACAATCGTCCGCTAATTTATCAATGTTATTTCTAACTTGATATACATATAATAATTGCAATTATAACGTTTCTTTACCTTCGTTCGAAGGTTTAAACCTTGTAGATACAAGCTATATATTTTCAAAACATATTAGCATTTACAGACTTGTCTTCGAATCACGTTTGAAAATTCAGAAGGAAGAAAAAATACAAATCTAAAAAGAAATCATTGTCCTAGACTCTCTAGTTCTCGAGATATTAGGAAAAACAGGGTTTTCACTCCCTTAACACGAATGTCAGCAGTTAAAAAGAAAAATACGTGTCAACTATTTTTCAACAAACTATTATATGCACTACAATATGTACTGTGCAAAAGAAAGAAGCACCCAGTATAATTATAAGATATAATGATACACAATATCTTTATGTAGAAATTGTATTGTACAATGATTTATTGCATTCGAAGTATTAGATAATCCGCAATAACACATATATATTATATATAGCGGAAATTTATATATAGCGGATATTTTCAAAACTTACAGTGTCCTTATTTGATTTCTGCTTTTCTATTAAATATGGCCGGGTGCTTCTTTCTTTTGCACGGTAGTGTATACCTTGCATAAATCTCAGGAAAACCGGCGTGTTACGCTTGGGTAATGTCGCTTGTAAGTTAGCCTGTTGCGCCTGAAATGATTGATAAAAGAAGAGGAATGGTACGCACGGTGAGCTGGGACTTGTCAGGCGCGATCGCCGTGATCTCGACCGGCCTTGGCTCGGGCGGGTTGGCTCTGCTGAGAATGGCAGCCGGCATTTTCGCGACCAGGGACAGCCTCCTGGTGAGCCGTCTGCCTAATTCCGCGCGTCGTCGCACCCTAACGCGGGGACCGGTGCCTTTGTACCCTCCGAATTCCATTCTCACGGATTATTCTGTTCGGTGTTATCCCCTCGTGGCCATGGCGCAGCGAACGAACAACGCGAAACGATCACACGTGCTCAAGAAAATTACTCGTTCGCAACACGAATCTTCACCAAGAAATCGGCACTCGTGGACACGACGTTGCTTCGCGCGCGATCGACTGCTCGGCTCGACGTGAACGCGCACATTTTTCGCGCACCGTCCACGGTCCGTTCGTTCACGATCCTGCGTCGACGTTAACCTGTTCGAACTTCGTTTGCGGAAGTCACCGATTCGACCCGATAACTATCGACAACCACTCTCTCTCTCTCGAATGCTTCTCTCCGGCAGCGTCACGCTCGGTCGACGATCGTAGAATCGAATGACACGTGTGTCTCCACTCTCTCTCTCTCTCTTTCTCTCTAGAATTTATTCCTTCGAAGAGCACTTCTGACAACGCCGAAAATCCTGCTGCGCCGTAAATGTTGACCATCGATCCTGCTCGATACGATTCAATATCGAGGAACACTCTCGGCTGAACCGTGTGTCTAATGCTTCCTCTGAGAACTGGGTGGTCGATTGTGCACGCAGAGACCGAGCTTTTTCCGAATGCGTTCGAAAACGTTTGAGTACACTGGTTCCCGAGCAATGGTTGTCCACACATTGGGTTACACGCACCACGACGACGTAAACACTTGCTCGGATGCTGGGGGCTCGCACACAGGCACACTCGCGCCACTGGCATCCCCCTCTCTCGGCCGGTACATGTGCATCCTAGTCTCACGAATATAACAACACCGTCGAACACAGGAAAAGATGCACGGAGAAGAAGAGAGAAAGGGTCATACAGAGAATATGAATGGAAGAGAGAGAATAACGAGACAGAGGCAAGCCACACACACGCACACACACACACACACACGGATGATATTCGACTACGTGCTCGAAAAAACGAGGCACGAGGTGTGGAAAAGAGAGCAGCCGGTTCTTGCTGGCGCTCGGTCTGCCTGGCGCGCTTCGACTGAAATTGAATCGCGGCAACCTCCTTCCTACCACGCGGCCCGACCCGGCCCGTCACACTGCCGGCCTGGCCTTCCTAACCGCCACGCCGCGCCTTCTCTCGTTCTCTCCATCTCTCGTTCTCTTGTTCTCTCGTCGCTCTACACTGCTCCACGGTTATCCGCACCGTTCGAACCGAATCTCTGCGTAAACACGAACGCGTTTGTCCCGCGCTACCGCGCACTGCTTTCTGGTTTTAGTCAAAATATCGCACAGTGTGGGGCCAGATCATAGGGCTAGCTGTTCACGGACTAAACATCAAAGTCCTCGTATCGAATGTATAATGTTTCTTGAATGTCCATTACCTTCGAAAACGATAATAGTAATTAACCCTTTGCACTCCGAATTATTTTTCGATTTTCTTGCCAACAACTCCCTACTATTTCAAATGTTTTATATGTATTAAATTTAATTCAAAGAACAGTTCCTTGACTGCTACATATTTTACACAATTTTGTTCACATATTGTATTAAATATAGCTCTCAAACTTTGTTGTAATTTATATTTGTGGGTCTTATACAGTAAAGTCGCGTTCACTGTCAGCGATCGGGTACGCGATCACAGTCAGGCGCCTACCCACTCCACTGTCATGCTGTCCTTTTCTACGTTCGGCTTTCGTTTGAACTCTCGGTGCGGTCAACGCGGTAGACACAGTCGTAAAAAAATAATGTCGATATGCGATCACTGTCCGTGCAGAGCACAGGCTGTTTGACTAGAATCATGACGTTGCTGTACTTGTTTTTAACTAAAAAATGAGAAATTAAATAAATAAGGGAAGAACCCAAATATACATATAAAAACCCGTTTTATTTACATATTTCTTTCTCCGATGTCGAGTCACACTCGACAAAGGAGTGCAAATGATTAAAGCTATTAAGAACTCTCGTTATAATAAGCGTTCAAACAGCAAACTCTTTCAGATACCATTTTTTGAATTTCTTTCTTTAATGAAAAAATTAGAGCCAAGATGAATCCGACGACCTATTTAATGATCTTTGAGTCTTGAAATAATGCTAAAATATGCGTGAACACTGTGAACAGTGATTCGTCGTTCTGGCCCGCTGTAAGCCGGACGGTACATCCCCGAAATTCTTTTCCCGTGTAATACGAGCGACAACACCGCTGTTCCTTCAAATAATTTGTCTCTTCGGTCCACTACACTCATACTGTCCAACGTCGTTGTCGCGACCTCACTTTCGAACTTCCCGCTCGAACTCTTTCAATCTCGAACTCGATTGCGCGACCAATCAGCGCAGCCGTATTAAGGGAGGCTGTTACGCGCGCATGCCTCCCTTCGCAAATAATATAGAGCGCAATGTTTGTCGATGGATCTACGGTGGCGGGATTTTTGAAAGTTGTCAAGCGGACGCGCCTATTGAAAATGCACGTCAGAATCAATAATCTGGTTAAAGATGAAAGAAATTTTATACGCTTCTAACGAAAATATGTAAGGATATTGGAGTGTATTGACACCCAGATATTAAGGTTCCTGATATTTTAGGTAAACGGGATTTTTAGGTCAAGTCGATACTCGATACGCATTAAGATTAGCGTGTTCATTGAAAAATCTCAAGGTTCTACAAACACGACATTAAGACTATCCTTTTCGTAGTCTTATCTTGCTCGTCCTACATCGATCGCTGTAATTTCGGGCTAATGCGATTTTAATGAAACTTCGATCGCTAAACAATAACCACCACACCCACTTCCCGTTAGTTAACTTTTGCTCGAACAGTGGAATTTTCGAAAGTCTCGACGCGACGGTTGAAAAACGATTTAGCCGTCGATTGCGAGCAGATCGATTGCAAAACGTGCTCGTCCGCGTTGTGAAACGCATCGATCAACGGCCGGGAAGACAAATTGATATTGATCGGTGTACAATGTTGCTCCGAAATGAAAGAGACAGATGTAATACCGTTTATGATTTCCCTGTAATCCGTGGAGTAGAGGATCTATCCGGGACTCGGTTGGAATGGATTTCTATTGCGCGGAAGCCGTGCGGTGATGCAACACGCTCGATAATATAAAGCTTGAACAGGCGTTGCGAATGCGTTCGCGGTTGACTCGGGGGATCAAAGAAAAACAATCGGCTACAATTGGCACGATTAGCATGTATTTACGCTTGTTGCGACCGCGAGCGTTCCTCGTCATCGCGACGCGGCTATCGCGTGCTCCTGCTCGCGGTAAATAAATTCTTGCGATCTATAAATACCGGGTGTCTATTAGAAAGTCCACTTGTGGGCAAGTCGCGTCAAGCATAACAACAAGCTTCGTGCAGTTTGCTCGTATGCGATTCGCCGGACCTTTAGCACCACCGTCGCCCGTGCGCGAGGATGTCGCGCAGATCGTAAACTTATCCGTCGCGTGCAATCTAGTCTATCCGAGCATAGGCAAAAGCGAGAATGTTTCTTGCACGATACCATGTGTCCGAAATCATCGTTCCTAGATTCCCACGCAACTCAAACGCATTTAAGGGGGTGTTCTCCTTTCCAATGATGGGGTTTTTCAGTTGTCAAAAGCGCTAGATAAAAGATCAATTTAGACTAGAATCCACTTTTACGTTCACGAGGCGTATCTTGCATTATTCTTTTATAACTTCATAAAGCTGCGACAGCTACATGCTGCCGAATAACGCAAATTACGCCTCGTAAACGTAGAAGTAGGACTTTGGAGGGAGACAGCGGTCTAGATTCATCTTTTATCTAGCGCTTTTGACTATTAAAAAACCCTATCTTTGCATTACCGAGAAATGAGAAGGCACATTCCGCACCCTTGCAATAGTGGAAAAGAGAATACCTCCTTAAACTCATTAAGAGGACATTAAGATTTGGGCTCGATACAAAACTATTGGTCCGCTCATGGCCGATTAAATATAAATTACATAGTTTTAAAGACGGCGTGTTCCCTATTATTGCTCCGCTTTGGCCTGAACGTTTGATTGGATCAGAAGCAAACGTTGAACGGATCGGTGCGGTGGTAGTCTGTATCGAGCCTAATCGATCTTTGAATACAGCAAAGACATCCGATGCGAAGTGAACCACGCTCGTTTGCGTTTTCGTGGAATCGAAATCTTCCCTTTCCTAAATTATCTTATCTAACCAAAATTCCGGGGCGAAAACGAGAACGAGGACGAGGACGAGGACGACCATGAAACCCAACATTTCATTCCAGGAGAAGCTGTTCAAGCAGAACGAGATTAGCCGTCAGAGGCTAGCGCAAGAACTCAAGAAACTGGATAATGTGGAGAAGTCGGACCTAAGAATGATAGAAACAGCTAGGCAACGGTTCCATTCGCGCCGCAAGAACCTAGAACCGAAAGAATTGTCCACTGGATCGAACGTAAGACGCGCTCTCCGTTTGGTTTCGTCTCGTCTCGTTTTCGTCTTGTTGCCTCGAACCAACCGAGGGACGTTCGTATTATGCAACAGCTAATCTTTCGATCCGATTGCCGATACAGTAATTGACGCGCAGGCTATCAACGTGCGCATGTACGAAACCCACAATCCGGGCTTCTGTTACCATTGCACCGGCGCCATAAAGGAACGTTGTACGGCGCGGGCGGCGTCCAAAGAGAACGCGACCAGAGATCCGTACGAGTTCGTGCGCTCGATAATCTTCACCGGCGACGAGGTCGATCCCCAGAAAATACTTTGCCTGCATTTGCTCACGGCCCACACCACCAGATGGAACAACAACGACAGCTCCAAAGTCAAGCCTGTGGCACCTCTGCTGGAAAAAGGTATTACCTACTGCTGAAACGATGGAAGAACGTTTGAGGAATTCCTTTTCTAGTCTGCTAATAGCGATAACTAGACTGCACGGATCTTTATGCGAAATAAAAAGTTTCTGTAGGAATACTTTAAAGGAATTCCTACGTCTTGAATGTGGGCGTATTGGGTTAAATAATTTAACTCCTTATGCTTCCAACACTTTCTCTTTATTAACTCTTCGTAGCTCGCGACTCGCTACTTCACTCGCTCTCACACTTCTGACCTCACAGCCCTTGCATTCGTTCCTTTTATCCATTTTCATTCCTCCTCTCTCTATCAGTCTCGCATCCATTCAGAAAACCCAGTCGCTCTCGTACGCTCTGCGTTTGGCACCCTTAGCCACTCGACGCTTGTCGCTAATTGTAAGACCCAAACACTCTGGGGCCACGATGTCGCGTCAACAGTCACTCTAAACCTTCACACCCCTACAATTCTATGAAATATAGATTCAATAAAAATGTATCCCTCGAGTTTAATAGACTTAATAAACTGAAAGCAACGTTACAATATTTTGAAATTCTTCTAGATGAAATTCTGCATAGAAACCGCGATCTAGTAATAATTCTTGAACGTTTCAAGCTAAAAAGAAACGGTTTTCTGGCGTGTGGAACAACGCGTTGACGTGCTACGTGGTGGACACGGAAGAAGCTTCGGCCGCGGCGATGAAGAACGTGAAGCTGCACGAGGACCCTCGGAAGAAGATTCTGGAGGAGCAGGCCGCTCATAATTTCGAAGAGAAGTGCAGACAGTACATGGGCAAGAACGACGACCTGGGTAAAGCCCTGACGAGCAACGCGAGGACCACAAAGATCGCTCAGCAGGGTTTGGAGAAGATGCCGGTGATCACGCCGCACGTGTACTCTTTGCTCGGCCCTTCCCATGAACTGCGGATCAAGCAGGCTCTGGCCGAGGGCATGTCCAAGAGAAAACTAGCTCGATCCCGCATGGAGATGAATGGAGGCGAGAGAAATAGTTACTCGTTCCATCTGGACGAGGACGACGACGCTTTCAGTAGAGCGACCACCAATGAATCGAACAGAAACTGGATCAGCAGGTCCACACATAGTCCGTCGAGGCGGTCCACGATCGGATCGATGAAGCTAGATTACCGGTACACCATGTTGAAGTCGAAACGAAACAAACTGAACGATTACTCGCACCGCGGAGCAAAGAGTTGGGAACCGAACAAAGACGTGATCAGTATAAATTCAAGTTTTCGGGCGGTGAAGGACGTTTCCTCGATTACTTCGAGCACCAAGTCCCCGTTCCGCGGTGTTCTGGGAAGCCGTCCGTCGACCAGTTCCCTTTTATCGTCGTCGATGAATCCTGAGACGGCGAACAAGTTCAGAAAGTGTGTCTACCTGAACGCCACAGCGGACAGAGCGTGGCTTGAAAAACAGAACAGAGATCAGAGGATCGTGCCGATCCTCGTGAACTATCAGGTCCAGGCATTGGTGCAGACCGTGCTGGATGTATTGGAACGCGTGAACCCTGAGAAATCGAGAATGATCGTTCAGACTGCACAAGACACCGACGAAATAAGGAGGACGCTGTTGCGTCCCGAGATGCAAATGTTCGTGCAATCGCTGGTGGGTCAGTCGTTGATGTCGTCTCCGGAGAGCTATGTGGTCTCGACCGCGGTGGTGATGGACGAAATTGATGTTCGATTGGCGGGTATACCAGAAAAGGAAATAGTCGCTTTGACGCTGGAGATGCCGTCGGTTCCATGTCTGGAGGCTCTAATTGCCGAGATACGAAACGGCATATTCCTCGACGCGGGAAAGAATGCCCGGCCGAATGAGAATACCAAGGAAATCTCATCCGAAGAAAAAGTAGCAAACGAGGACGCCGTAAAAAGCACGCTGGACGCGACGCAGGCGGCCGACAAGTAAGTGGAAAGTGTCCTCTCCATGAGAAATCTGTCACTCGTCCCGATGTACGTACAAATCGGCCGAGTTGCAATCGTAAATCGCCGCTGCAACAGTCATTTGATCTTCCAGACCGGGCCCGTGTAACGAATGCAATGCGGCTGCGTGCCGAGATGAGAAAGATCGGGCGAGGAAATTTGCCAAAGTCGAGGCACAGATGAAACGCGCGAAGAATAAAGGAAACGTGTCGAACGAAAACGAAACGATCGGGCTTGAAATGGATTCGGCAAACGGTAAGCGAATTTGATCCGACAACGAGATTGCGTTCTTCTTCTTTTTCACGGAACGATAAAGGTATTATGCAAACAGAGGGAAAGTCCAATGAATACGATATCACGGACACAAAGTCTGGACGAAGCCAGTGGACAAACTCGTCGACGAAGGCCGGCGAGCATCGGTTATCTTCAGGAAACGTTTCCACTAAACGTTCAGCGAATGCCAAAGTGAGTTTTTTTCGCAATAACCAAGGAAAAAGGATTATTGCGCCGACATGGCACGAACGCGTTTGAAACGCCGGTGAAATATTCAGGGGGAAACGATCTGATAACGAATATTTTTCCTATTCCGCGTGTGGTTGCAGAGTTGGAAAGCTGCCCAGGATCCTGGTCATTTAGACGCGGATCATGTAATATTGCGAAGAATGACGAACACTCAGAGAATTTTAGTCGGACAGATGTGTGCCTCTCTTAAGAGCAAGAGGATTAATAACCAAGGTTCTCTCGCGTTTAATTAGACTTCTCCTTTGCGTCGACGATACGGACCGTTCATAAATTTATTGGAAACTTTGCATGTAGGCTTAATTAACGAAAGCGTACCCCTGGCGGCGTTGATCGCCCCGGTCCTTTCCAGAGACAGCATCAAAGTTTTGACACGAGGCACGGTGTACTCGCGAGCAAGCAATCTATCGACACAACAACAAGAAACGGAAGAAAATGTTGCGGTACCGGATAAGATAACGGGTCTCCTACTCGCTAAAGTCAATAGCCATGCATATATTTCTCTTTTCATTCAGAAATCATTTGAAGACACAATTCATTGCTATCCATACTCTCTCCAGATACGGCAAGATGTTGCAGAAACCGAAACGAAACGACGCTTGAAACATTTCTTAAAACGCGAAAAAGATGAGGAAATGCGCAATCAACCGCATCAGAATGGACAAATAGATGTATAATTATTCCGAGAAAATAAATACATAATTATGCTAGTCAGGAAAAATAAAACTCTTATAAATTGTGTAATAGCTCTGGGGTAATAGCCGAAAAGGTTTGGCTTTTTTGTTTCGTAACCAATATTGGTTGATTGCTCGTATACAACTGAACGTTTTGCTTCTCATTTTTGTACCTCTCTCTCTCTCTCTCATCGCTGTCTATAATGATGGCGTGCAAAATCAATAACCGTGATTTATCACAGTGATCGCAGAATCACGGTCACGGTCGTGATTTTAGCTTCACGCTAAATAATTCACGCATGATAAACAAAATATTCAATTTTCTTTTCCGTACCTTATTTCTCAGTATTTAAAAAAGAAAGAAATTCATTCTTCCTCTCGATTTCGAAATCGTAGCAATTTCTTTTATGCGATTATGTATATATATATATATATATATGTACACTACTGTGCAAAAGAAAGAAGCACCCATAGTATAATTATAATTATATATAAGATATAATGACAAACAATATATTTATGTAGAAATTGTATCGTACAATGACTGATTTATTGCATTTAAAGTATTAGATAAGCCGCAATAAACACATATATATTCTCAGAACTATTCAATTAAACAGCGGAATCCTTTTTCAAAACTGTGTTCTTATTTGATTTTTTACGCTTTTCTATTAAACATGGCCGGGTGCTTCTTTCTTTTGCACAATTGTGTATATGCTATGTATAAAGTTTTACAAAATACCAATGTATTAACTTAACAATTATAGCAACCACAAACGACAGTTTGAGACGGAATCACGAGTGATCCAAAAGTAGCAGTTCACGCCATCCCTAGAGATACTGTTAAAGACTGCCAGCGCCCGTGCTATTCCGCGGGACGGTAAGTGGGCGAAATGGGCGAGGCGATAACGTGGAACTTACAGTGATCTGAAAGACCACACTGCTAAAAGTTCCACCACCGTCAAGATATTAGCGCAGAAGAAATATCAGACGAGATACATATTCCGCGGTCCTTACCTAAATAGAACCAGAGAATATATGACAGTGTTCACACCCGGGGTGAACCAGCTTGAATAATACATATATCTTGTTCTGAAGGTAGATGAAATTGCAAAATATTATGAAAGAGAATAGGAATAGGAATAGAATTTATTGAAAATAAACAGATTTATTAAAAATGCAGCTATTAGCTCGATATTACCCTCTATTCATAAGATACCAGATGTTCTTACAGATAGAGGGTAATACCGATTGCCCAGGCCTCACCACGAGGAGGTTGCTGCACAAGAGACCCGAAAGGGAGTCAGAATGAATGCAAGATTCCTTCTGGCTCCCTTTCTTACAACGACGGACTTATACTAAATTACGCAGGTATGTCGAGTAATTATCGCGGAGCAAAAGGTGTGAATCGGAGAAGAAGTCTCCGATCCACGGGGGACCAAAGGCGAATCAGGCAGAAGGCTCTGATTCTTTCAAAGAGAAAAACTAAAGCAAACCAGGGCAGAAGGCTCTGGTTCGAGGGTGACGCGAGCAATGGTCAAAAGGTGTTCAAACTGCAATACCAACTTCTCCAACCACCTGCCGCCAGAGACGGACACGGGTGGAAAATTTTTACGGGAGAGTGGTATTGAGCGAACAACGCATCTCAACCCCCCCATTAATATAATCTACCGCGAATTCCCGTACCAACCGGTCTGGTACATACTACATACGAGCAAGCTGTCCGACACAGTACTGTGTCGGAGTCAAGAAAACGAGCAAAGTGAAGATACGGCGATAATTACTCGACATATTTACAACGAAGATATACCATCTTAAAAATTAACGCACGCAATGAAGTCATAGTGATTAACGCAAACTTAACATTACGCCGCAGTCTTCTTCGCTGTGTCCTCTTCGTCGACGTAAAAAATGACCGGCTGTTGCGATTCTAACTGAAACAGACTAACAATAGTTAGACATAACAATATATAACCCTGCACACGAGTGCGAATACAACAAAATCACACGAACAAAACAAAATTCCGCATACGAGTGCAAACCTAATAACCGCTCACGAGAGCAAACCAAAAACCAGCTCATGAGAGCCAAACTAAGCCCGCACACAAGTGCGAATCTACCCAGCTCACGAGAGCCAACCTAACATCAGCTCACGAGAGCCCAACTAACCCCGCACACGAGTGCGGCCTATGGGCGATTCAGGTTGCCCCAGGAACGCGACTCCCCGTACTCACCCACGGCCTCATACGTGAGTGAGCCCCTGAGGGACCTCCGATCGGAGGAATACAAATTTTAAACGAGAGTAGAACCAAATTAAAACCCCGCACATCAGCTCACGAGAGCAATTATAACTGTGCACACGAGTGCGAATACAAAGAGCACATGAGTGCAAACCTAACCGCGCACACGAGGGCGAATACAACCCGCTCAAGAGAGCAATTATAACCCCGCACATGAGTTTCAACACGACCAGCTAGCAAAAGTGAAACTAAATTCAGCATTCGATTGCGGCCTATATATAGGCGCTTCGGGTCCCGGGGACGCGACACCCCATACTCACTCACCCTCCCATCCGTGAGTGAGCCCCTGAGGGATCTCCGATCGGAGCAATACCAATTGTAAACCAAATATATAAATTAGATATATAAGTGCGAATCTAAGCAGCTAACTCCGCATAAGAGTGTCAATCTAACCAATAGAAGCAGGAGGAAGAACACAAGCCCAACTTAAATCTAGTTAAATGTGGATGCAACAACACCCGTACTCACTCACAGCTCTATCCGCGAGGAATACCAATTCGAAATCAGAAATATACATATTTATAATAGAACACTGAAGACTGAAAGTTTTGATGGAAATTACACTTAGAACATTAGAAATAATAATTGACGATGTTCATTGAAGGAACAGTCGAAGGGCAGGATTGTTGAAAGTGGGCCACGAGTAGACAAAGAAAGCATTGGAGAATAATAGAATATTATCGGTATAATACTTATCGGTATTTGTTGAACTGCCTTTGAAGGTAGGCCTGACCTCGGACTAGATGACCCCTGGTCCACCTCTGGTAGGCCCCTAGTAAGCTCCTGGTCCACTTCTGGTAAGCCCCTGGTCACTCTTGGTCACCTCTAGTCCTCCTGATCCCGGAACCCGACTGCTCCTGCCGGCACCGCCGCGACGCGCGACACACCTGAGTAACCACGAGTAACTGACTGACGGAGTGCTCTCGCCGAGCTCGGGCGGCACGTGTGCAGCGATGCGCGACCGTCCCCATCGAATATCGATCGATATCGATCGCCGTGACGACAATTATTGATAAATTTATTATTTCTAGCTGGTTAATGTTTATAACAATTCCATTTTACAGCGATGTCGACAAGCACTCCCTTGGTTAATCTGACCACCTAATTTTTTAGTAAAAGTGGCTAATAGTATTCGAGATACGGAATAACTTTTAAATCATGAACATTCGCACGCATTAATTTACTCAATACAATTCACAGATAAATTTATTATCTCTGGCTGTTTAATATTTATAAAAGTTCATTTTGCTAATGATGACGAGCACTTCCTTGACCACCTTGCCATTTAATTTTTAGATAAAAATAGACAGTAAAACTCGAGATACAGAATAACTTTTGAACATTCGCACGCATTAATTTATTCAACATAATACTATGATAAATTTATTAATTCTAGCTCTTGTTTAATGTTTATAATAATTCCTTTTGCCAACGATGTCAACCAGCACTCCCTTGACCACCTTGCCATCTAATTTTTTGCAGTAAAGTCTTGATCTAACTCTTAATCTTACTGTGTTTTTCAACATATTTCTGTTCCCACAGATTGATTCTTTGAATATGAAAAAGTAATATATAATATAATCCTCGTTTATGAAATATTTTGGAATTACAAATTGAGGTATCTCATATAAAATTTAAAGTCGGAATTATTGATTTTCCTAAAATTATGCTTCAATACTTTCTTAATTATGTATAATATTTCTAGGAATTTTTTGTGCTTCAGTTTTGCTTTTAATATTGTAAATCTTAAAAACCAACACTAAAACATAATCTGAAATATCTGTTTAACTTGGAATACGTTACGAGATGCTAACAGTCTCTCGTCGGTGTCAATATGGTTCCGTAACGATTTGCCTTCTCACCGACGAGAATCTCCTCAGTGGCCTTCTGCACCGACGAGATTACGTCGATGGCCTTCTGTTTCTTACTCCAGCCAGAATACATCCTAGAGGGCATAAGAAAACACCGAATTATTCGAATGACACGATGACACGATGTCCCATAAGGCTGGCACTGCCAGCCTGGCAGTCTTTAACCGTGCTAGCACTGACGAGATACTTATCAGAATTCACCGGCAATCGGTAATGTCAGTACGAGTATATAATTGTAGGTACACCCGGTAGAGTGTACTGAGGATTGATTGCGCACCTTGGAGAAAGGATTTGGAATAAAATTGACGGAACAATGATTGATCTTAATTCATTGAAGTTCATAAGCATATCTAATGCGACTCATTACGTTTTACCTTCATAAATATCAGAATAGAACTCCAAAGTAAAAACTACAGTTCCTAGATAACAATAGAGCACCATATAAGGACGGGAGGGAATAGGATATTCTATTTCATTTAGCGTCTTATCATACAATTCTTGCAATAAGAAGGTACCATTACAATATACATGAAATAAGAATTTTCTGAAATCGTATATGTTTTAAACTAATTTCTAAGCTTCGAACAATTGAAATATCATGCCATGCACACGATTGAATGGAATAATCAGGTGATCGACGTCACGCAGTCGCGGTTGCGATTGGTTGCGATACTGCATAGGCGTAAAGCAGTAAGTTTGCAGCTGTAAACGTAAACCCTCCACTGTTCGCAGCCATATACGTGCCTCATTGAAAACAGTGATATTTTCGAAGTGAATCTTGCAAAGGCGTGACTGTATGTAGTTTCCACGTAAGCAGAGAACCGAAGGAAGAAAGCGACGGAGAAATCTATCGTCGTGTCGAGCCATGTCCGCTGATATACGAAAAGTATACCAGATGTGCTGCAGTGTTCGCGCAAGATGTCTGTGTTGAACATTTCTCGGGCGCATCGGAACACATGTTCACATGTTTATTCGAAGCAGCACGACAGATTCATTTAGTCAATCTGAACGTGACAAATAAATTGTGAACGGACAGAAAGTGCGATACAAGTTGAAGTGACGTAACTCTCACCCGAACAACAACAACCTGTCTTTCGGTGCGTGTAACGCACAGCCTTGACAACAAACAATATACGTGTGGAGAATTGCATTGTGCTTGGATCGGCGAAAATGTATCAGTTCAAGCCGTTCGTGTTCAAAAAGCACGAACCAAACAGCGTTGAGTGTCCAAAAGCCAGAAGCGGACACAGAATAGTTTGCGATCACAAGTACTTGTATTCTTATGGCGGTTTCAATCCGTACATCTGCGACAGTGATCCCGATATGCAAAACGATCAAGCATGGAGTTCCAGTAAACCGTTGTTCAAGGAACTATGGAAGTTCAACTTTGTTTCTCAACAATGGACACGTCTGCCGGGCCAAGACAGTATGCCCAAAGAATTGGCGTCAAACGCTGTCATTTTAATTAGGGACAATTTAATAGTTTACGGAGGAACCGGTGTACCGTTTGGATCTAGTTGTAGCAATAGTCTCTATTCTGGCGATCTAAACAGTGGTGAAATGTACGAACTAGCCGCGTTCGGAGATCTACCAGATCCTCAATACGGACAAGCTATAATCTGCCACGGACCTTATTTGTACACTGTCGGTGGTACCACAGGATACGAGTACACTTGTGACATTCATAGATACAATTTTAGGACTGGTATATGGGAGAAAGTTTACATATGTTCAGGAAGCGACGAGAACGAGCCCACAGGAAGATATAGGCACGAACTAGCGTACGACGGGAAACTCATATACGTTCTGGGTGGAGGGACAGCTATGGAAGCATTTGGTTTCTCAGTAAGTAACACATATTTTTTATTGAAACTTGTAATGAACTACTTTGGCGTCTTGTATTTGTATTCAGGAAATTCCTGCTTTCGACCTAGAGATGAACAAGTGGATAGTATTGAATACTTACGGCGATAACAAAGATACTTCGGTACCAGAGCCCAGACGCTGCCACGGTTCTGTACAATATAGGGATGAGACTACCGGTGTCATCTCTGTGGTAATTTCTGGAGGATACAACGATGATCGTGTCTTCACCGACGTTTGGAGATTAGATTTGAGTTTGCTGCAATGGACTTGTTTAAGGAAATGTGTATTACCGTGTCCTCTATACTTTCATTCGGCTGCCCTTACTCCGGAGGGGCGCATGTACATATTCGGTGGTATAATAAAACGCAACAACGAGGTAATTAAAAATTATATCGTCGATTGGATTCTCTGTCGACAGAAAATCTTTACGGAACTATGAAATCTTTTCTTACAGATAACAAGAACAGACGCTGTATATTCTATGTGGCTAAAAATCCCGAAGTTATCGCAGATGTGTTGGGAAGCGTTAATTCATTATTTTCCACATTTGTGTCGTATGACGCCACACGAACTGCTTGTTATAGGTATACCATTAAAATTCGTGCAAAGAATTGATTTTCCTTAACTTTGACTATTAGCCGAATATTCAGAACATTAGCACTCCGATCATTGTTACCAGTTCTTTATTGTACGACTATTGTAATTGTTGAATATGAACTGACTTACTCGAGCTACGATACTTCTCTAATGTAAAACACCGAAGAGTAGACTTATACATCTTGCAACGATATTATGTTTGCGGTTGATTAATAGGCGAACTTTTTTCTTTTTTTACACGACTGTGCAATTGTTACAGATAAATTATCATTTTAACTTCGTGAACGGTATAAAGTAGATAATGAAATTTTATACTCACACCTAACACCTTTATTAAATTTGTTGGGAAAAAAATATATATATATCTATATATATATATATACATATATATATATACGTGTGTGCGTGTGTGTGTGTGTGTAAAAAATATATATATATGTATATAGATATATTTACTGTACAAATCGTTTGTAAAGATTCCTAAATCTAGTTCATACACAAAGTATATTTTTGCAGTAGAATACTGTACGCTAATTTAAAATTATATTTACAAAAAAATAATGTGACATTCGTAGAACTTTTGCGTTCCAGCTGCGTTACTTCTTTAACAACAGCGAATTCGCCTGCAAATGTAAATACAGAGGTAGTTCGTCTCCTCTTCTGCAGATTAAGTATGTTTCGCAGTTGAATAAATTGCTATATTATGTTTGAACGTTCGCGCAAGACCTATCATTGTTAATAATCGACTAAAATATATTTATGCGATGAATTTCTGTGTGAAAAACTACATTTCGTTTTTCAAAAGAAACGGCACAATTTTCGGAAACGAATATAAATAATACTACTGCTTCTTCTTCTTCTTGTTCTTCTTCTTCTTCCATTTTGGCACAAAAATAACATGAGACATGGGATAACGAACGTTGCCTTTCTCTGCATTTGCAGTTTCTCTCGAGCAGAACATACAGTCATCGACAAAATAATAAGACACTTAGCATATTTTTAAATTTCTTATATTTAAAGGTGGAAAGTGTACACTCCGTTATATCCTGAATACTATGTACCATCTCCAAAGTAAATGCGCAAAATCTTAGGATTGTATCGCATACCATAGCAAAATTAGAGATTACTTTGGAGATAGTATGTAGTATTCAGGATATAACGGGGTGTACACTTTCCACCTTTAAGTGAAATTTAAAAATATGCTAGGTGTCTTATTATTTTGTCGAGGACTGTAATATCAATCAGAGAATGCACATTATATACCAAGTTCAGAGTACACCTCATACTCCATATCACTTTTTAGAAGAGCTTTACGGCCGGGTAAAGAGAATTCTTGATTTTCCTATAATTATGCTTTCTTACGTACAATATTTCTAGAAATTTTTTGGCCTTGATATTACAATCCGAAATCATCCGAAATACCGACACTCGATCTCTTACGCCCTCTATGCTGAGGAACGGTAAATATTGGAACTAGATCCACGAGTGACGAGAACCTTAGACCATATACATATATGATCTAAGAAATCGGTGTCGGTGGTTCTTTTGATCGCATCTCTCTGGTCGCATCATGCGGACCAGACTTCAATTTATTCCTCGTTAGCATGGGCTATATAGAATCCAGTTTACTGCGTTAGTGTACGTCAGTCAACGTCAATGTACGTTAGTATATACTCGACCATAAGCTCGGCAATATTGTCGGCTTACAATTGTTTCGATGGGAATTGACAAAGAAAAAAAGGATGCTTACAATCACCTCAGAAATCGCCCCTTTCAATCTTTCTCGCCCCTCAAACTTTCTCAGACACCCTGTATATGTCAATGTCTTACAGCATTACAGTTTGATAGTTGCAGGTCTTGTATGAACGCAGTAATAGGTTGTGCTTTGAATATTTGCCGCACAAACGAATCCTATTGCAGTGTTCTTTTCAAAATTAATGTTGCTCTTTGTGGGAGACCGTCCGTAAACCTCTGTTTGTACAAGTTTGTAACGAATATATTTGCAATGTCCGTCTTTAACGCGCGGCACTTTTTGGATGCATTGTATAAACGTTACATAATTTCATTGCCATCGATAAATTTATCTAGAACACAAAAAGCAAGTATCCCTATTTGAGGTTAGAAATAAATATATTTACATTCGATAATTTCAAGATTACATAATATTGAAGAATGATATTACACGTTCGTTTAATTATGTTCTCGTTGTTGATCGTCTCTGGAACTTTCTGTACACGTATTAGAATGTTTGCTCCAATTCGATAGTTTTTTACTGTCATGTATTTTTCAGATTTTTATTATCTGTTTAACTGGAGGATCGTTGCTACTGGGAGGCCTGGCACAGTTTTTAAAAAGACGGAGAAGACATCCTCGTCCTCCTTCGAGGAGACCCTTGAGAGATTTAAAGCAAAGATTTGCAAACGCAAAGAATTCTAACTTTGGTAATTTACCAATACATTGTATGAAATTCTATGTAGATATTATGCAGATTTTAAATAGTATTGCGTTCGAAACATTTGCCGTTTAAGTTATAAATAACTTTTTTAAAAATTTCGATCGGTTGTCATCTGAGATATTACGATTAATATGGCTTTATTATAATTGATTTCTATTATCTAGAATAGTCATTTTTTTTTTCGTGTTGGTAGATGCAGTGTCGCAAGCGTCGTGGGCAAGAAGAAGCGAGGCGAGCAGTAGGAGTCACATAAGCGATCGAGTATCGCTTATATCTTCTGTTCCAGGAGGTCCAGATGGAGAGGTTACGCTTACTCCGCAACAGTACGGTGTTCTTGGTAAGTCAGCATCTTATATTAGTACATAAATCTTGTAGTAATTTTATAAGAATGTAGTAATTGTAATTTTAATCAATTAAACTATTTGATTCAGTTATGTACATAATATTCTATGTTAAAAGTTAAAGATGTAATAATCACAACGAATACACCAATTCGTCGGTTCATTTGCTTTTTTACTTATTCCGATTGAAATATGGGTTTGTCATTCTTGGAAGAAATATATATGTATATGGGGGATTCAATCAAATTTTATTTAAGAAAGAAAATAACAATATAATGTGCATCGTTCAACATAAAAAGAGATTGTGTTGTGCATGCGTTCATAAATTATTTAAGGCTGAGTACATTTTTACATACATATATGTATATAGTATTTATATTTACATGATAATGTACAGATATACATTATTCACAAATAACATGTTTATTCAATGCAGATAGCCATATAGAAGCTAAGGACAGTTTTTGGCATTGCTAAATTTAGTTATTTCCACTGTAGTTTTTATTCAATATCTTCTCAAGGGTATACAGAAGTATCAAGAAGCAACTAAAACATAAGCAGTAATAGTTTTTTATCTGAATATAGACTGTTTTCTATGCCTTTAATCATTTCGTTCATAAATTTATTCCGAAGACGTATTATTCTTTCAGTGTCCGTTACATTATATATTATTCATAGTGAGAAAATATTGCTCACAATATCAAACATCGTATTATCTTGCATTTTTTTCTGTTTCTCATTTAAATGCACAACGTTCTAAAACTCGCTTGTCTCTATCTCGCAACAAATTACTGCCCTCTATGACGATTAACAAATTATTCAACAGAATATGTCACAATCATATTACATCTACATAAAATTTCATTGAATATCACAATATTGTGATTAGGCTTACCTTGATGCATACTCTTACAAATTCGTCTGGACATTTGTTTCCGTTCAGAGTGAATATTTCATGTTACTTCGATAGGTACTACGATAGAATAAAATATACGATAATTGTACAGTATCGATATCGGTATCAGACGAAAACTATTAAATGGTTAAATAAGTGTACAACAATTATGCCTAGCAAGAATGTGGAAACATGTTATGTACATACCAATGGTTCAAGTAAAAATGATCGAAAATACAAGAATATATGAAAATATCATTTCTTTCGTCAATGTACTTTCAAAAAAACGAAGCACGTTTAAATTAAACGCAAAATTAAATAAGTCCATATTTCTCTTTGACTTATCAAAGAAAGTATACCTTACAAATCATTAACGCATCTATACAAAATTAAAATACTGCATTCCTCTTCCGTTACAATTTCCATTAATAGTAATCTTCTAGGAATCTGCAAGCCCTATCACTTTACCTGGGAGACAGATGGGTACATAAAATTCTATAAGTTGCATTGAATTTACAACAAAGCGTTAATTATTTAAGAATTTATGAAGTTTCGTTCATTATTACTCAGACTCTGTACATGGTTGAATTCTTGGCTCGTTTTTTTGGCTCGTTCTCGATTTCTATTACTCTTACATTGCAAGTCCTATGAAATTTATATCAGTCACGTAAACGATATTAAAATAGCTTTGGAAAATAGTTGTACCCATCTACCTGTTATCTACGTATTCTTACTTGCTATGCCATTATAAATCTTACAATTTTCTAAAATTATACTGCAATCTCAAAAATATATCGTAGCCGCGTTAACTCTCACATCTCTTTATCCTTCATTGTCGTTTTTACTCCCCTGATCTCATTTATATAAGCTAGTTGCCCGAGACAATACCTGACGTAATTCTAATTCTTCTTGAATCGAACCTTCGAAGAAGATGTCCATTCGTTTACAAGCTTTTCATTTAAAGTCTTCTAGAGGGTGTCTAGAATTACACTTTGCAAAGGCATAAAATAGATTAGCTGGAGAATCGTTTCCACAGCGGAATTAGTAAAGACGGAATGTCGAAGTTTACATTCAGTTATTCAACAATAAAGGTAATGTTAACGAATCTTCTGTTAACATTTACATTGGCTGCGATCGCTTGTACTCAACATTGTCATGAGACTAGCTCATCATTAAGGTATTTCTTTAATATCCTAAACGTGTATATATATATATATTTTTATGTATATATATATAATTTAATATATTATATTATAAATTATATATATATATATATATATTAAATATCAAGTTTTCTCGAAAGGCAAGCATATGTCAACGCTGACATCACAGCCCGACAGTCAGCGATTTAACCAAGGAGCTTTAATTCGTGCCATAAATTGCTATGTACGAAATTACAGCAACATCGTCAATTTTTTTCAATTTCTTTTCTTTGTTTTTTTTTTGTTGTTTTTGTTATATATCTTTCTTCAATATTGCTCTACGAATATATTACTATTGCAACTTAGGGCTTCTTAGGAGACATACTTTCACGTGATTCTATGGACGATGGTCGTTAGTAGAGGTATAAATATAATGTTTAATGTATGCAAACATGTTCCAGAGTGGGAATCGTCCACCTTGTTCTTAAGCGATAAGGGACCACCGTCGTCGCTTTGTATATTCGACATATCCGATTTCTTTGGCGGTAATATCAGGTTTTCATCTTGGTCATCGTTATTCACTTCTGGTTTACGCGGTTCCTTAATATATTCCTGCGGCGTTGTAGTGGTGGTTGCTTCTGTAGTGGGCGGTACAGTGGTAGTAGGAACTAAGCTATAATTACTTAAAAAGTAAATAGGTCCGAATATTGGAGTAATATCAAACATGGTTTCTTCTCTACGTATAGCATTGATCCCACGGGATCTTGTCTCTCCGTCTTCATAATAAGAGATCAATGTTCCTGAGTAGGGTACCTCCATGTCAGTGTAATTAGCTTTCAGAGTAACATTTAGTCCTGTGCCAGGCTCCAAAAATATTTCCACTCTGCGAAGGATAACGAAATTAGAAAGATCATCCGGAACAATGTCGTTCCAAAGGAATATGCAAGGATAACGCTTACGTATACACATCGCTGCGATTACTTTTCTCCATCGTACCCCATATTATCTTTGGCAAAGTTGTTCCATTCGTTAAAGTGATTGATGTGTTTAGGCCCTTCAAGATAGCATGACCCTGTCCCCAGTACACAGAGTAATCGTACGTATACCCAAACGCTTCAGCCATAATTTCACCTTTCTGTCCATTATTAGCAATCGTTGCCTCCCCCAATATACGAGGTACACGCTTCATTGCTCGCTTTTTAGGCCAATGCAATTTAACCCTCGTTAAATTGTAATATATTGGTTCGGTTTCGACTAGAACGTCACCAGACTTTGCAGACCCCTCTGTGCCATCCTGGTATAAAAATAATACAACATAAATATCTCCTTTATTAGTAACACTCTTAAATTTGTATCCAAGATTGCTTTTATCGCTTTACCTACTGCAAGCCTACCAATCGGAGTTCATGACTATCATGTTTGTATTCAAGACTATATTTAACAGTTTAAATAATAATCCTAAAAAGATGATTATTAGACAGCAGATTTCATGCATGTATGACAAAAATGAGTAGATATAATTAAAACTTATTGAACATATTAAGAAACAAAATAAATTTCTATTTCACTGCAGTTTGGTGCGATTCAGATATAACATTCTTATTTCGCATAAAGATCCGCTGTCTAATGGAATAGTCTATCTAGGTAGCTTGTTGGTCTACAAACGAATTACGACAGAGCAGATTAAGAAGCCTTCAGAGTCCACGATTTCCAAAGTACAATTGTATCATTGTCAGTAGGTAAAGCGTTAACATTTGACGGACTCTAACGTTGCCAAGTGTGGCTTTATGTTTCGCTAGTCAAAGGGGTAAACACGAAAATCCGTGTACAGCAATTACTTACGTCTCTCACGTAGCTGATAGAGCCGAGGTTGTCGTGCGAATTCAAGGTTCCGATATAATGGGTGTATCTCGGCTGGTCGTCCCCGTTGTCTTTGTCATTGTTGTGAACCGCGTGACGAGCCACGAACATCTTTTCCGTGGCCACCGCTCCTATGGGAGTCGGCTTGTATTTGTCCCAATGCTCCCAGTTGACGCGGGCGGCATTGTCGACGTTCTCGAGCAGTTCGTATTTGTCGTACGACTTCACGCTGCCGTGAATCGTCACCGTGCATCGTTTCTCGTCGCCTTTCTGGCTACCGGCTACCCAGACCGTGGTGTGCAAAACCCGGCACACGTACAGGGGCTTCTTTCTCTCCGATTTCTCCGCCTGGTTGTGCGAGTCGTCTGCGAAAATATTCACACAATCGTTCAAAAATAAAGAAGAAAAAAAAACACGCTTGTCTAGACACCCGGGGACCAGACAATCGCTATATTCAAGCTTATCGAGACGGAAGACGGGAAGCAGCTCTGTCCCATTAGGCGGGTACAACGTTTCGTTCCGGTCTTGAGAAATTGTTTAGTACACTTCTTCATTCAAGTACGCGTTATCATAAAAATCGTGAATTCAATACTGTCATAAACGGTGACAGTCTTATCAATATTCGGACACTCTTAAAAAGACCATAACATCTTCAATATTAGAGGCATATGACTTGAAAATTTTTTGGAAAAATTACAATTGGTTGGAATTGCAGAGAAAATACTAAAGTAAATAATAATTTATTTATTTAATGATTAAAACTGTCTATTGCATCGGCGCTTAAGTCGAAGCGGTTTCCTCCTGCAGTGCTACCAACCGTAGTTGCAAAAGCAGAACAGCTCTGATACGAAGCTAGCTGGCGCTAACTGCCAGAGATTTTCAGCGTTCGCTTCCGATCGTGATTGTTTCTGACGCTTGCAGGTTTGAATAAACGAGTTAGCGATTACATGAATGATTATTTTTGATCTCAGTTGAACGCACCTTCGGTTTCCTCGATCTCGAAGCCGCCGATCACTATTTCCCTCGGCGGATCATAGTGCGCACGCGGCAGCCAGTTCAGGGTAGTCGAGGTGACCAGTTGATGATACTTTGACCGAATGTGCACACTGTTGTCGGCATTGGTCAGGAGCAACGATAGGCCGAGCAGCCCGAGGGCAAGGTAGACTCTTTGCCAAGACATCTGAAAACGTAACGATCGTTCGTTGAGAGAGCGTGTACGCGACACGGCGACAGGCCTAATTCAGAGGTAACATGAAACGCCCTCGCTTCTAGTGGGAGTAATGTGAACGGCTTTTAACACTGTATCCGCAATTCGCGACGATTGGCGAGAGTTCGATTGGCCTGGCTCTGTGTGCGAAGAACGCCGATGGGCGTCTAGTTCCCCGAACGAATACAGAAAAATATTCCCGAGATCTCGAGCATGCGTCGTGTGCCCGTTGCCGAACTCTTTTCATATCGAACAAATTAACTGTACAGACAACGTGGAAGAGAGAACTTCTTACTACTCCTCTCTTTCGCCGAACATATCTCTCCGGCTGGCAAGAGAATTACACGAGTTGCGTAATATTTCAGTTACACCGGTGTTTCAGCGACCTTAACTTTTGTAACAGTAGTACCGCTCTTTGTGATTATGTTTCTTGCTTACAGAGCGTAACTTTAACACGGCCCGAGTATAACTGGATCTTGCTCGCGGGCTTGCCTTCGCAGTTAACGTTCAGTAAATTCAGCAAATGATTTTTTCATTAATGCCTCGACGATGCTCCGACTGGAACGAACTAAAACCGTGGGCAAAGAGAGAGAGTTTTGTTATTTGCACGTGGTTGCACGCTAAGTAAATTAATAAGAATTTTCGTATTCTGATGGAGTATTGTTGGAAGGGGTGCACATTTATGGATGACTTGTTTCCGTGGGAATTTGCCCAACCATTAACACAGCTTCGCTATGCTGCGCTAGTTACTTCATGGTGTACCAGGTATACCTTTTGCCTCAGTTACCATAACGGTTCCGTGGCGTATCCGTTTACGTGATAATACACTTATTTTATAACGTTCATGGCCCACTGCATCCGCGACTTCCTTTTCACTCGAGAGTTTCTCGGATAGCTGCAGAACCCGGGACCCGGAACGCGTCCACGACGCTGCAATGATTCGTGCCGCTTCAACGCGAACGCCATGCGACTCGACGGCAAGAATCATTTGTTTGATTCTCAAAAGTGTTCGTCTATTGCGTTTCACTAACCAGATTGCTCAATTGTACTTCAGGCAATTAATACACTGTAATGCCGTGCAGCTTCCAAATGGTGCATCTATTATTTTATTTTTTTAAGACGATCTCTTTCTAACTCAACAATCTGTTCGCCACGATTTTATAGCTTTTCAACTCTAATTATATTTTTTTCCAGCCTCTGTTTAAATTTTCTTTTATTCGCACTTGAAAATATTGGGTTATAGAAGGTTATTTTCACTATTTATATCGCATACTGATCCTAGACTCCGAAATCAAAAGCAGCGAAAAATTGTACTGGACCATCGGTTAAATAAATCAGCGAGGAAAGAAAGAATATTTCAGGCGCCCACGTTATTTACCTTTTAAATCGCAAGCATTTCCGCCGTCGGATCGGGCTTTTAAATATCGAATGTATCCGCAGCGTTCGAGTGCTTTTTCCCTTTGAACGACCGTTTCCAAGGTAACCCAATGGATAGAAGATGGATAAAGACGAGTTCACCGATTTTCGGCGCCCGTGCCGAATCACAAAGCCCTTAATCCACTTTGGCCAGGTGAAAGAGAGCCCAGAGGTCGCAAAGGAGTAGACTCTCTTTGTCCCGCTGAAAAGAGCATCTGCCCACTATTGTTCCTTTAGAAAATATTTGTTGGATCGTCACCGAGATCAGTTTCACCGTGGAATTTCAATAATCCAAACTGTTCTTGAAAATTTCCATAAACAAGATCTGATCAAAAAGAACTTTCGATACCTACGACCTACGTCATCATTTTGTAGGGGGATTGTGAACAGATTCATGGAAAAGTATTACAAACCTTCTCAATAAAATATTTCCGTCTGAATGCGTTCGATTTGCTTATACGACACTTGTACGACCTTAGGACACGCGCTAGGACGACTCATAAATAATTGATTATTTACGATGACTCGTTGTCATTTATCAGGCAGCTGGAGTACTGTGAGTCATTAGGATGATACATACACGCATCGTTGCAATTTGTTCTCCGAGATGGAACTTGCACATGCATGACACGACCTAATAATTTCGCAATCTAAAACGCGAGCTAGTTTCGAAGCTCGAAATCAAGTAAAATCAGCGAGTGTTTTGTTAATCGGGAAGGTAAGTATACTAGGTGAGACAAAGAAGAGCGTTGGAAATCTGGTTGGTGGAAAGTTTCCGAGCAAAATGGCGGATTGATTGTTCGGAGGACAGTGTTACCCTCATCCTTGGAGTTTCTCAGCGATCTCGAAACGCGATCCTCGAATGTTTCTCAACCGTGAGCATGTCCAACGCACTTGGTGGCGTCATTCGCGGGGCCGGTTGCGACGAACTGTTTCCGTTCTGTAGCACAGTTTCCGCGGAAACCGGCATTGTTCGTGTACCAATCGAACGGCCAACAAAAACGATTCGATGCTGGCAGATATCGCATTGTTCGCTCCGCGATAGAAGCGTTGACGGTCGGCCGGCCACGTTGAATTAACTGGCAATAAACCCGCCTATCCCCCTTCCCTTCTCTTGTATACACTCGTTCTAAATCGAAACACGAACGAATCGAGTCCGATGCAATCATCCAACTTGTTCCTCCCTGTTCCAATTTGTTTCGGAGCGGAACACGTTGTCCCAATGTTTACGCTAGTTCGCGCGAAGGATCAAAACAAGAATTTATATCCTCGAGGCTCGATGGAATGAACAATCCTTGTGTCACTAGTCGGTGTATTTATTTTTATATTTAGTAAATAACGGAACATTGTAATTCATTCAATTATTTACATGACTATATCAGTAGATCTCTTTCCTGTTTCCTCGGTAGGTACTTATATGAGATTTGTAATTCGCTTTGATAGTTTAATATTTACAAAAAGACCTCTCTACTAACACTTTGCACTCGGGTCTATTTTAACTCGGAAATTAAACATTTCTTCCAACCTGGTATGATCTTTGTTCTTTTTATAGATATGAAATTGATATAATACCTCGTACAATACTTAAATGTTTAGTAATTGATTAGATACCGACATATTTAACAATATAAACAATATTTTGAATAATGGTACAGCAATTTTGGATCACCACCCGAACATTAATTTATGAGGAATGCAAATTTTTAAAGTCATCGAGCTACAACCCTTTCGAAGGCCAAAGTTCGCGATTGAAAATAATCAGACACATTTCCGCTTCAAGAGAATGATTCGAGGGAACAGAGTATGAATTTTTTAACAAGTCAGGGACAACCCTCCAGCCCTCACACGTTCCTCAGGGTGACAACCCCTTTTCTGTTTCCGGACACTTTCGAAACTCTAACAATGACATAATGACATTTTTAATTTGTTTAAAAATTCCTCTCGTTTCAAGTTCAGAGCTGAGTGGTGTCGATTTGAAAAGAACAAACACCGGACGAAGTCTTATCCCAGGATCTTAAGTGCAACAATTTCCGAGGGTTAGCCGAGACCTTCGAGCCGAAAACCTCAGCTGCAATTGCAGAGGATCTCGGGTAATTGGCGCGACGTTGAACCGCGTGGAAGCCGGAAAAATGATGTAATCGAGGATTCCGAGCCGCCGACGTGATCCGCATTCGAACACGCAGAGAGAAAAAAAGAAGGCGCGGGAGAAAAAGTCGAGGCCTCGCGAAATCCTGTATGTGAAGGGAACGCGCGAGGGAGAAAGAGCTGAGAGAGAGAGAGAAAACAACCGGAATTCGTTTGGTGAATACATTAAACGCGGCTAGTCTGGCCTGGGAAGAAAAACGAGCCGCGAAAAATCGCTCAGCTCGCTGTTAAACTCGTGCTCGAATGCGGTGAACGCTAGTCGTGGCGCTTCTCTCCGGAACCGGTTGCGAGGCTGGCGCGCGCGTTCTGCAACTTGTTGACGGGCCACCTACCACGGGCGCCTCTCATCGTCGCATTCGGTCGAATGGTAATTAACTCGCCCCCGTGATACACCGGATACGTCACTGTCACGGTCAGGCCGTGCTCGGACTGCCTGACAGCCAGGGAGTCGGTTGCGAACGCTGTCGCAAGGCTGGCGATTGGAATAGAGGTTGCAGAAAACTGAGAGACAACACCTTGAAATTTTTACGAAATCTGCATAATGCAGAGGATTTTAGAAAATATTCAACTTGTACACTACTTTAGAAACCACTGTTCTTGTTCAGGGGGTGAAAGCAACCCTGTTACTATCGCGATCAAGAGGCGGTTAGAAACGAAGAACATTTAATTTAATGATACAGAATACAGAATACAAATTTTTAGACGGATCTCAGGGTTTAAGGGCTGTTTTCACCCCTCTAAAAAAAGATATGACTTAAGTATTTCTTCGAATTGAAGCTGTGGACCACTCGGCCAACACTTCTCGCAAGAGGTATAACCAGAAAGGGAAAGTGTTCTTAAGATCTTGAGGCAGGCTCACACTTGTGTACCGTCGGGCGAGTACAGTTGCTTTGGAGAACGCTCGAGAAACGCTTTTCTAAGACGAGGAAGGTCCGCAATATACAGGGGTTAATCCTTTTTGTGTGCTATCTGCTGCCAGCACGTAGCTTCACCTGGCGTACGCAAGCAACCTTAGTATATCGTGCGAGATCCAGGATTAACCTTTCTCTCGCGATGAATATACTGTGAACCGAGTTTCACACTTTTAGAAAGTGCGCGCGCGCTCTAACAGTGAGTTCAGAGGGGATGATTCAAAGTCCAAATGGATCCGGGGGTCTTTTAGGATTTGAAGATTGAATCCGCGATGGCGACCCTCGTTTAGCCCTTAGCCGGGTGAAATGGGATACTCAGAGTCCCTTCAGGATCTTTTAAACAAATAATTATTTTTTCTTTGCATCTCTTGCCTGCAAACGCTGTGTAGCCAGACTTTCAAAGTGTAGAGTACTTCAATCGCGCAGTAAACATTTGCGAATGTTCTTGGTCGGAAGAACCTAAATGAAATCGTGGCACAATTTAACACTCGCCCGAGTTTCCAGTGTTCATCCCTCGTATCAAAAGGGATTAACATCCTCGATTTAGGGCGTTGTTAATGCTCCTACGGGTTTAAACCGTAAGAGCACCTGATCCTTACATCGTGCAAGAGGGATTCGCATTGAAGGAGGGTTGAAGACGCGTTTCAACCCCGAAGAAACTCTCCCTGATCGTTTCCATCCTTTGAAAAGAGCTCCTCCTCGGCGGAGGGCGTGTCGTCAGCGAAGAATGATCGCGAGCAAGGTCGTCTCGAATTTCTCGGAGGCTCTAAAGGGGATAATCGCGGGTCGACCGTCGCGCGTTTCATCCGCGGTTGCGATCTCAATTAAACAAACTCGCTCGGGCACGGACAGTAGAAAAGTTGTGTACAGTTAAGGTCAGTAGGTCGGCGTCGGGGATCAAATGAAATATACGAATAGTGTCTGACCGAATTACTCGAAGGACGAGCCGCGCGGGGTTTAATAATGCATGCGGCACACATAGTCTCCTTCGTACTCCGTAAATCTTGTTGGACGCTCTCGGCCGATGCGTCCGTGACTAGGATGCATTCCATTAGTCTCTCGAATTGTCTGTTTCACAGAAGGAAGTCGCCGCGAACATCATTTTCGCATATCGAACCAGATATCCGAGAATTCTTTCCGATTTCTTTAGTCGCACACTCTCTGTTTGTAAAACATGAGAAAATGGGAGTTAGCTGGTCGTTCGAGCCGATATGCGACGTCAATTAAAAATATCTATATGACCTTCTGTTTAGTCAATAACGGCGTGGGATGCTGGAAACCAATCATGAATATTGATTTCATTGGGCACCGTGGACTACTTATTGCCTCGCTCGAACGTATTCACGTTCTCGTTATACAAAAGTTTCTCTTTGTGTGTTATGCTCCTTCCATGGAACGGCATCGGTTTTCAGAGGATTCAACGAATTTCGCCCCCCGGAAAGGAGACCGCAACAACGCCGAAGCCGACGATCAGGAACTGATATCTAAAACTTGAAACCGCATGTATCTCGACAGTGAAAGCACGCGAGTTACGTCGCGTCGTTTTCCACAACAGACGCACGCAGATTTTTCATTACCCCGGCCTTTGATGTATACCGCGGATCGCTCGAGGGCTGAAAACACACACGTGAACAGAAAACCGCAGCTCCTTTTTTCCGAAACAATGCGCGCCGATTGCGCGTCCAGTCTTTGACGGACCTCGAATTCGGGGAAATCAAACGGTCCATCATCGAAATGATAGATGCTGGGGTACGTTGATTATTTTGAAAGTATTACTTCCGCGATGGAGTGTTTCGATCCTCGTGCTCGATAATCGTGAACGCTTACGCTCCCGTCCGTTACATTCGTTTAATTAATCGAGGCTGAATTTTGACTTGGTCGAAAAATAAAATATGGGATTTTATTTCAGGATGTTTGTTACTAGGAATTGTCGTCTCTGTCGTCAAACAGAGTCTCGAAAGTGTTAATTCGACTTATCGCTCAATCTTGTGTTAACATGTAATCTGAAACTTTCTACTAATTACACGGCTCATGAAGTATAACGACTAGGCTGCGTACCTTTCTACGCATTCTGAGATTGTTTTACCGAATTCGGAATAAATGAAAACACGTTAGTAGACTTCGGATTTGATGCACGTACGTCGAAAAATTGATAGATTGAACACGTGCGACAAATAGTCTAGTAATAAGAAATCGAAGGTAAATGAGTTTTATGTTCAATCTGTAGTTGTTAATGATGGAAAGGGGAGCAAGTCGTCGGTATGGGGACACGGTCGCGATTAGGGACACTTGCTGTATCCCCTGTAAACGTCTTTACGCGTGCCACAGACGCAGAAATCCGTCCAGTATTGACCAGCCTCGATCATCCACCGACAGAGACAACTTTCTAAACGTACAACAAGAGAATCCCTAGAAAAAGGTCTTCAACCTTCCCGCCGGAAACAAGTTCAACCTCTAATTATCTGTAATTTCGAGGAACGACCCGCATTCGCGTGTAACAGCGCCGGGTACCCGTCAAGAACTAGATAATTATTAATCTCTTGGCTGTATACCAAGTTCCAAAGTAGGTCGCAAAAGTGTCTAAACATTCTATCAATCACACTACAACCTATTTGTATAATTGTAAAGTATTATTTCGACTATGTGTCTTGCTTTTCAGAAAAAATTTGAATTTGTCGCGTCGCAACAGAAATACAAGTGTCGTTTTTCTTTCTTTTCATGCTTCTAACAAAGTAGAGAATTTCACAGCGAGTATGTGCTCGTAGCAGACACGGTTAACAGCGTTAAACACCGAGTAAAATACTCGCTGCATCCGATCGCATCGGTGAAACGTTACCGATCGAATTAGATAATTGACTTTCACGAATTAGTCGCGGAATGCCTCGGTCCTCGGCAATTTAAGAGAAAGTGCCGACATTTTCTGGATTCGATTTCCAGCGATTTCGATCGCCGCTGCACCGTCACTGCACTCGGGGATTAGATCGGTCGCCATCGAACCAGCGATCCACCAGCATCGTACACGTTCACAAATTTCCATTTTAACAATTGACGGTTTTAAGGATCGTAACGAAGGAAAAAATTCATGTCTCCACCCAGAGGATTTCTGGTGGTAAAAAATGAAATAAAAATACCGTTAACACGTTTGCTATTCATTGGAAGATGGCTTATGCACCTAGTTCCGAAGTAAATGGGTGTTTTAACCCGCCACGTAATTTTCCCATCAAACAGATCTGTTCGATAGTTCCGTTGTTTTGATCTTGTTAGCCCAGTTCTCGCGCCCGATTCTCAATGAATAATTTCCGAAGTTCATTACAATATACAATAGCTGTTCATAGAACTAGTTGCTTGCCCCGCTCATAAAAATACATTATGTGCCTGATCTACTTTTCCGATCGCACGATTTTTCTAAAAGATCGTCCTTATTTCGACGACCCTAGCGTACCGCGCATAGTGAACATTCGGCGAGCAGGGAATTCGTAACCGGGAACATGATTCGCGCGACGAAGGTCGGGGATTTTAGACGTCGGGGCAAGAGCTGCGGAAATTTGATACCTCGCGTCGTAAACGAGCCATCGGTCGATTGCGCACGAAACACGTATAAACGTTGCTGAATAGTCGTAACTCCCCCTGCGGCTTCCATCCTCCAGATCAAAACAACAGGATCCTGAAAGTCCAGGAAAAACCAAACGGAAAATCTCTCTGGGTGATCCACAGGTGGTCCCGGTCCGCGCTTTATGTTCAACAATGGTCTCAAAAGATTAAAACGCTTTCGCACGGTGAAATATTTTAATAGGTTTTTATAGCTATTTTAACTTGAAAATTAATTCGATCGATCGATTGATTGATTGATTAATTAGAATGGATTCCATTCTATATGATTTTTTTCTTTTGATGGATATGACATTTATATAATACCTCATACAATACTTAAATACTTAGTAATTGATTAGACACCAAGATATTTGATAATATAAGCATCTTCTGTTTCCTACGATTTTTATTTTGCATCAAGATCCGCGGTCTGGCCATAACGAGACTGCGGAAATTGAATTAGATAACAATTTGCTAATTTCAATAGACATGCGGCTTAAGTGTCCATTCACTGGACCGGTCACCTCATTCTGAACTTGTCGCGCAAGCTGTTTGAAATGTTCGCTATTGAATAATAGGGAACGTGTGATCAACTGTTACCACAGCGATCGCTTGTTGAAATAAAAATATGTGGATCGCTCTACAATGTCTATTGAAATGTCGCATACACTCGAAAATTACGCGAACCTTGCGTGTTATTGCCCAACAGTAAACATACTGTTATAGGTCACCGACTCGTTCAGCAGAGTCCAATTTCCTCGGCGACGTAGGCTAGATCCGCGGCAGCTCTTCCCACACATTCGATCAATTTTTCCGCGACGTATCGTCTACGCGGAGCGACGATGCGACGCGATCCGGCATAATCGGCGGTTATCCGCGAAAATGATGATTACCCTAATGACCGGTTGGTCCACGAAAATATATGTCGGTCACGCGACGGCGTGGCGCGGCGCGGCGCGTCTCTCGAATGAATGTAACACCCTGCGAGGAACTTGTGTCGTAGGAGATTAAATAATTCCCGGTCGTGAGAAAATCGGTCCGCTCGGAGGCCTGATAGAAAAATTGCTGGAATTTTCCGGCGCGACGACTGCTGTGTGCCTGTTGCAATTGCAGCCTCGCTGTTTGATAAGGCGTTTGATAACGGGTTTCCTGCTGGATCCTCGTGACGATACGGTGTGGCGTGTTGGAGACGACGGTTATGGCGATACATACATACACGCGGGAGTAAACAGCCACGGGGTCACGGCTCACAGGATAGGGCCTGCCCTTGCCGTTGAATACGAAACGAGGAAGGTATCGACTTTCCACGGTCGGTCGGCTATCAAGCGTTACCATGATAACGCCCCGATGCGCGGGCAAGCCCTCTCTCTCTCTCTCTCTCTCTCTCTCTCTCTCTCTCTCTCTCTCTCTCTCTTTTTCCGTCTCTGCCAATTCCAACCACCACCACCACCTCGTCGTCGTCATCGTCGCACGCCGCACTCGACGCAACCCAGCCACTTCTTCCTCTTCTTCTTCTTGTTCGGGGTGTCGGGCCTTCTTAGCCACGTGCACGCGCGTCACAGCGCGTCACACACACGTTTCTGACACCGCACTCATCGAATCAAGAGTCGAAAAAACAGAGTAGACACTCAGACTACAGTAATGACGAGCCTTTCCTCTGCCCGCGGCCAACAACCGGGTTCTAGGCTCTCGTTGTTGTCCCGAATCAGGATTTACTGGTCCAGAATCTGCACGGGTCATTCTTCTGAAAATCGAACCCTTTGCACTAGGTTGGCGACTCTGGTGAAAGTTACCGTAGATCATCGAAACACGATTTTCACGATACCAACGGGTCTAGCAGTTTTTCAATCTTGTTGTTGTCACTGCCCCTTCGTGTGACATGCGGGTGAAAAGTCTGAACTTGTATTTTCTCGGTTAGTTGTCAAGATTTTTAGATGTGGAGGGAAAGCGAAAATGCTACTATTTGGGATATTTCCGTGGAAATTTTCAATCGGTTATTAACCCCTTGCCCTGCGATTCAGTTTACGGTTTCAGTGATTAGAACTCTTTTGTAGTTCGTATAATTTCCTATAAAAGAAGACATTTTCTCCAATAGCTGTACATTCACAAAAACAAAGTAGAATTTTATTTCGGTTTAAAGGAAATTAGTAGCATACTAATAATAGTAGCAAACTATTTATTAGACTCTGTTCAGAATCTTCGTCACGAGTCAGATACAATATTGCAGGGGAAGGGGTTAAGGGTTGGAAATGTCGAAGTGCTTGTTAATAATGTTGGCCGCTCATGGTTCAACGTGAACGAGGACACAAACCTAAAGAATATAGACTTGAAGTAGCTAACGGTAAAAGTTTGTTTCCTAAGTGTTTATTTAAGCCTATGAAGACTGTATTAGCGACATCAGAGTCAAGTGCTCAAGAGTTGCAAACAACTAATTTCATCATGTATATAACAACTAGATATCAGCCGTATATTAAAAGTCTTAATTTGTCGTTGAATTAACACCGTTCAATTCGTTTTTCCCCAGTACAAATTAAACACGTGAACAGTTAAATCACCGTGTCATGGACCAGCGTGCGTCACGCTGGGACACCTTTGGGCGCGACCGTGCCCGCCGAACAATAGAACAAAGACCCCGGGATCGTAATCTCGTTCTCTCGGTTTTCGTACGCTCGCCTCGTAAACTATTATTTTCATTGCCTTTCGCATTGCGACGTCGATCGTATCAGTCGCGGATAGGTAAGCGGAAACGCGGTGGGCGGCGCGGCGCGCAGGATAGAGAATATAGTTTGATGGAACGATTGTCTCGATCCTTTTCTGGTATCCCTGCCACGGAGCTTATGCCGATGCTCGGAGATGTATGATTAGCTGTTACGGCGAAATTCATCGTCGATCCGAGGAATGAGTCGGTTTTTAACCTTTCGGGAACCGGGTGAAGTCACGCTCTCGGAATTATGCGAAGCTGATGTTACCCGTGAACCGTGTCGTCAAGTTACAAATATATACGTGTCTTTGATGACTGTCCATTATGTCTAGTGCTCTCTCTACAATGAATTTTCCAATCAGCGAAACAAATGTTTCACTGAATTTTTTAAAAATCAACTACAAACACGGAAAATTGCATAAAGATCCGCTGTCTACGGACGACCTTGCAGTCGATGCAACGTAAAACTCACGCGAGGAAGAAAAAGAAGAAACAGTGTAATTAATCTTTTATCGCTTTGCTAACTGCTGTGGAGTCTGAACAATCGATCGTATCTAGTCGCCAAGGTATTCGACTATCCATCAAAGGCCGGTAACGAACCGTCTAATTGCTCGAAATTCGAGCAATCTCGACTGGTGGAATTGAAAATCGTCCGTGCACGCACGTTTCGTAACGAACCTTGGGAAACGGTGTTCACGCGAATCGATAGCACAGTGCCAGCAAGCGTGATTCATTGGTCGCGTTTGCGGCGCGCTGGGCTTTAACTCGAAATTAAGGGTTGACCGTGGATTCGGAGCGACCATAATCGCGGTGGAGAGACATAGAAACGGGGAGAGATTCGTTCCGTGGGTGATTACCGGGCAGGACGTGTATGTAAAACGATTTAATGAGCGCCGATATGAGCGGCGACACGCGTGAACGTCGATTAAAGGTCGATTTGTAAATACTATCCGCACAGACACCGATCAGACAAACATTCCTTATCGCGTTTGAATATACAGTGACTCCCAGCAATGCCCGGACACTCTTAACTCATTGAGGCACATGATTTTAATGAAAATAAAAACCCAAGTAACACCGAATTGTTTTGAATATCAATATAACTTCAAGTTTTTGAGGTGGGTTAAAATATATCCCACTATGCATAAAAAGTTAAGTAAAAGGTGGGACAGTTTTTAACCCACTTAACCCCAGAATTAAAAAGACGACAACTTTTTAAATATTCGACCATACGATTTGGATTTTTTCGTGAATCTAGAACAATTAAAATTGAATTGCAGAGAATAAGAAGATAAAGAGGATAAAAATTTTTTGTTCCTATCTGTTTAAAAGTTATTCTGAGTCGAAGATTCTTAAAAATCTCTTTTTCTCACTGCCGTGACACGATGAACGTAACCGTCTAGGCCGCCAGGTGGACACCGGTTTTTCCTCTCACGCTTTTTCTAGATAGCATAAACGTGATTCCTGTGCTTTGGCGGGCACACGTTGCGTCACCGTGTTGTACCAAGAATACTTTATCGCCTGTCAACACACGCGAGGGGGAAACCGCGTCACAATGTCGCGATGATCCTTGCCGCCGCACAGCCGGCCGATTTACGAGACAGCCGGCACGAATTATTCGCGTCCGTCTCACCATCGATTCCCGGAATCGCGACTTCCTTGACCCGAAAAATCCTCCACGGACGATAAAGGCAATTAAACACTGGTGATATTCCCACTACCATGCCGTCGCGTCGCGTCGACCGCGTGTCCTCGCCGACCAATTGCCGGATCAGTGGAACGAGCAGTTCAAGATCGGAAACTGCGCGAAATTGAACACGTCTCTCGTCACCGCCAAAATACAATCGTCCAACACGACTACAGCACACGCCTGTAATTTATGCTCCCGCTAATGCACGACGCTGGTTCACTATGTCCACGACAAGTATACGAAAAAAAAAGAAATCGCGGGACTATATTAAAGCGTTCAGTCATCCGGCTTCTGACGCAATGCGTACAACTTCTGCGTCCTCTTATGTTTGAACACCTGCGACATTTTTGGGTAATCACTGTTGGATAACATCAGCGCTACTACAAATAAGAAATTGTCTGAATGTTGGAAATTGTTGAAGCTATGCCACAGCGAAACAAAAATTTTGGAAAATGATGTCGCACAGTTTCGATTAAAGTTTCAAGAGTTATGTTGGACGCCATACTAAGAAGCGTCCTTTTCAGAGAAGCAGCTTCGAAATCTGGCTTCGCACGGTTTCTACACTGGATATCTCATGGTCCATATTCTTCAGCTTCTTGTTCATCCTTTTTCTTTCTCATGGGCCTGGAGCCATTACCATGTGTACATGGGTCTGAGTGTGTCTTTACGGGACTCAATTACTCCCGGTCTTATAACTTCACAACCATTCGAATATTTTAAAGAATTTCTATCCAAAATGTTCGCGAACGATAAAGCTTTTAAAGTCGATAACAAGAAGAAGGATCGAGTTTTTGAGATTTCAGTGTGTTCCGTTTAATAAAACACCGGAAAGGACAAAGTTTTTAATTTTGAACAGTCTATTTCATTTTACTAATAGAGAAATTATCAAGATTTCGAGAACGATAGCGAAACGAGGTTAATTGGTGGTCAGCGCTCTAATTGGCCGGGCAAACTCGAAATTCCATTATCGCTTTTGGAGTTGTTTCAAAAAGACAATTCGGATGATAGGATGACCGATGCTAGAGCAATATGACTGCGGCACCTATTTATCACTGCCAAGGCCACCTATGCAACCGGATCGTCTCCGCAGTCATTGTTAAACTCATTTCCGTTGCTCGATTGCCCGTGAGTGCAGCGAAAATTTAACCATCAGTCCGCAGTGGGTAAGACCCCCTGTTATCGACGTGTCGGTGCCACTGTGCCCGGAGGAAGACTCTACTCTAACCATTACTGGCAGCCATAAGTAGCGTCGTCTTCTTGTAGCACCGTCGAGTACGGCTATTTAGCCATCACAGCCTCATCGAACGAAAGAATGAGAAATTCCTTCACGGATGTAATGACGCTCTTCCCATTAGTCCTAATTAACCTCCAGTCTTTCTACATTTTTTTACCCCCCTCTCGAAATCAATCATTAGACGCGGCCCGATTAAAAGTTAAATACGGGAAGAGACTCTCGAGTACGAGGATCTCCGTCGTGCATTTCTGTCGAACTGAGAATGCGATCAGTAGACTGCGGATTTCATGCGTTTCTGACAAAAACGCTTGAGTGAAATTTGGAACAGCGGACAGATGAAGCCACAGGAAATAAAGAATTATTTTTACTATAAATACTGCTCGATTGAACCGTCAATAGTGTACAACACTGTATACACTGTTGTATACACTGTTCCTCCACGACCATCCTAAACAATTTTATATACATTGACGTTAGAGTGACCAGTGATTAGATACATCCAGTATCAATTTTTGAATTAAAATTTAGCTACACAGTAAGAATTGATGTTTGTACATTTAGCAACACCGCGGGCAATATTGTCTATCGTATGGATAAAAAAAAAGATGTGCTTTTTCAGACCAAGGCTTTAATAAGTTGGATTAGCCGGCAGTACCTTCGGGAGAAAAGCGAGGCAGGCCAAGAGCAAAAATAGAAAGAGACGATCAATAAGCCGGGAAACTCTTCTCGAGAAAACGAAACTACTCGGGGGAGGGGGTCCCTAATTGAACCATTTCACTAACTGTTGATCCGGTTTCTTTCTCTGACGTTTCTTTCTCTTCTTTCTCTGATCCAGCCGCATTCCTTCCCGTAGCGATGATTCATTCCCGGAGTCCGTTTAAAAACGAAACCGCTACGCTCGAGAGCTGCAGAGAACTCCTCAGAGGTTCCTCTTACCGTTTCTCACGGCTTCGAGAGATCCTCTGACGAGATCCTAATCGACTGCCGCGATCGAGTCCGCGGATCTAGACGGGATTCACCGCAGGTAACAGCCGCCGAGTGAATAATTACGGTAGTGTCTCGACGTGTGTGAAAACTTGTGGGGAAATGTCGCTCGTACGTTCAGGAAACAAAACATCCAGCCTTCCAGGGGTCTGGATTGGCATCACGATAGTGGAGATGAGATTTCTCGAAAATATGCATATTTTCTGCACATGCATTGAAACATTACTGTACTATGTCGCGGAGAACACTTACAAACGCCGCGACCTTACGCTACTTTCCGTCGAATCGTTTCCAGGTACTGTGCATATGTTCCTCCCACTATTATCTACCGGGTGTCACTGAAGCAACGCCACAACCGAGCAGCTTATGCCACACGAAACACAATATTTGGATCTAATATTTTCCAGTAGCATTACGAACCCAATGATCTCGTCATGTTTTCTCAATTCGTATAATGGTTTGCGAAAATATCAATTTATCATGAATCAATTTCGGATGGTTAGCACGGCGGAGAAATTTCCATTACAAGTCAATCTGAACATAAAGACTTCATTATTTCCTATTAAATTGATTACTCCTCATTATGCTTCACGCGTGTCTGTACACGCTACGAAAGCATGAAACCCGCGGGCTATTAATAATCATAGGTCATTAGCGGACCAGGGTTATTCGTGCACCCGCGGAGATTGCAAACTTGTATTAACAAACTCGAACGACATTTCTGTTTCACATTTTGCACAAATAATCTGAGAAAACGCAGAAATCGCGTCATACCTAGTACGTACCGGATAACGGACTCCCGGCCAAGTTACGTTTGTGTTTTTTTTTCCTAAACAGCAGTTTATTACTCTCGCGTGCAACTTCTGCGATAATTTTACAAGCAATTATTTAAATTATCTGCGCACGGTCGAGCGAAATACGTACCCATCAAATCGCCCAATTATTCGAGAATGCGACGGGTTACGGTACACCGGTACACTATTCCAATCGCGGGTCTCCGGGGCGAATGCGACCGAGTTGGTCCCCGAAGAGGGGCACATATAACGAGGACTATAATCTGTCAGAGTCTCATTAAAAAGTCAGCGTAACACTTGGGGAGAGACTCTCCTCGTTAGGCTGCGTGCGACGTTCATGCAGGGTGAACGAGACTAAACAGAGCCGCCGCCGCCGCCGCTGACGATGATGGTCGGTGACCATGTCGCGCCGTTCGGTCATCAAACCATCGGTCCTCGTCGCAGAGATGTTTACTCGAAAGAGTCGAGTGAAAGTTCTAGATGGCAGCCGGCCCAACGCGTCGCGTCGCCTTAAAAAGTGAGGACATTGTTCCTGAAGGACCCGACCGAGTGGGGGAGGACACGAGCATTTCGTAAGAAGACGTGAAAGACGTCTGTTTACGGTCCAGCCGGGTTTACCGACTGGAGTACAGTAATGACTCGATACATGTCGTAACTTCGGGATCGAAGTGTCCTTATATCTGCACACAGACGCTATTCCTTCATCTATTGCCGCTGGAGCGTCAAGAAGAGTAAACAAAACAACGACACTGATGCTGAGGAAATACGATCTCGTAAATTTTTCTTTTCTGGTTTATGCAGAATAAAGGTTGTCTGCATTAATTGCAGCCGACGGGAACCAAATAGGAGTTTATTGCCCCCTTTTGGGAAATTATTTTAATCTTCTACCGTTTCAAATTACACCCACCCATTTTGATCGTAACACTGAGTTCGCTCGAATTGAATGGCCCGTGTGCTCGGGGTTGCCTCGAGTTGCGAAAGCTACTCTCTCGAGAGAGCTAGACGCCTACGAATAGTTCTATGTAATACCTTGATGACGTTCAATGAATTCAAATGTACTGCGCGCGGGTTCAGCGGGCGAAAGAGAGGATCTCGTGTCACTGATCTCTGCGCGGCCGAGTCGATTGAATCAAGGGACACAATCGAGAGCTGCAAAGCCTTTTCGAGAATTCGAAAGTCGTCTAGGAAGCTGGAGAAGAAAAAGAGTGAGAGAGAGAGAGACTTTCCGAGTATTAGGAAAGAAGATGGTTGGGAAAACGTGGTACGTGGTTCGGTGCAGAGCCCTAACTTAATCGAAGATTCAATCGGATCCGAACATTTGCAAGTGGATAATTTAACACTGGAACTACCGAGCAGTAAACGCAATTGGCATACTTTGCTCTATAATAGTGAGGAAATTTCATTCATTCAGATTTCGTACCAGTATTGTGTAAATATTTACTTCAATAGAGAAGTTCACTAAAACAATTTCTCAGAAAAACGTATTTATAATTTCAATATTTCTAAAAGAACCAATCAGGAGCAAGTCATTTTGACCCCCCTTGGTAGATCTAGTGTTAAGGAACAGTTTTGTATTTGATTGCAAGTCAGCTAAAGTAGACATATTTTTGGTGACGAACACGTTCGAATATTCTTTCGAACATAAAAGATCAGTGAAGTAGAACAGCAAGATTGAAACAAGACCAGCGAAGTCAAGAGGACAGCAAGACTGAAGGAAGATCAGCTCGTAGACTAATAGCTTCCTCATTATCTCCGGTGCTGAAGTCTCGAACCGGAAGCCGTCTTGGCGCAGATGATCGAAACAATGGTCAATATTCGAGTACACGGAAGTTAGGAGTTTACGGTTCAACCTACAGCGTCCAGCAGAAAGAGAAATCTAGGAAATTTCGAAATACGTCCCACCAAAGAGAATCGCGTTAGCATCCAACAAGTTTTCTGAATGCCTCGACTGTTCGTGGCTCTTCCGTGCGATCATCTCCGATGAATACCCTCGAGCATAGTGAACATCAACGAGCCCAGCAGGAAGAGGAGCAAAGTCTAAGGCGTTGGGCCACGGCTTTATCGAGATGCAGAAGATCTTTCCAGCTGACGTGGCTCGTAGCCGTGTAGTGTGACCTCCGCCGGTCTACTTTTGCGAAGGCAAGTTCTGTCGGGTGGGGGGTACCTACACCTTTTACCCTCTAGCTGTACCACGGTATATATGCTCACTAAATGCTTACCTCATCCAAGGATAGTGGGAATATTAATACGCCTCCGCAGACTGTCCTTTGCGCGCGAAAACGCGGAAGGCGATGATTTTTAGAGCCTCGCCGTTGAATCGGGCACGATTACGCGAATATGCGAAGATCTAGGCGGGTCTGATCAGTGTAGAGAATTCGACGTGTTAAATGCTAAAGTCAATTACTGTGAGAAGTTCTAGAACGTCAGAGATTTCGGTACCCAAAATGTCTCCCCTGTGGCACGTTCGAGACAATCATGATTTAATAATCGAAATTGATATACATTTGCAATTCCTGATCGGGGTGGATATCGAACCGAAATACGAGCAGGATACACTTTAACCAATTAACCGGGGGTCTTGATGAGAACCCATAACAATGCGTGGAATTACAATCTCCTGTCTTTCGCTCGACGCGCGAGCGAAGCTCGTCGCAAGAAAGCGAAATAGTGTGATGGCACGGCAGCGTAATTAAAAATAGTCCGGATGACTTCGTGTTCGGTCGCATTTCCATCGGGAGCAACAGTATTACGCTAATGGAAGATATGAAAGATTAAATTTCTATTCTCGTGCTCGCGAGAGTCTCGTGTCCGTCGTTCGCGACCGCTTAACTGACTAATTGAGGTCTATAATAATTGTTGCCTTAAAATATCTAGACTCGTGATGGTGATTTCGAACCATAAAATTCTGTTCGTCCTGCATCGATATTTATCCTTTGAAATTAGCATAGGCATGGACGTCGGTTTCTTCTTCTGGGGAATGACGAACACCGAAGGAATTCTAATTACTGGTACGTTTATGGCAAAAAACTGAACAGATGTAACGTGAAGATCTGGAAACATCGCAAGGTGTTTTTGTTCCTTACTACTTAGATAATTATATTTCGCATTCTTGTGCAAGCTGATATTGTCCTAAGTTTGCGGAATTTTAATGGAGAGTCTAGCAGCCAACAATTCCATGGTAAAGATAGAACACGGGAAGATCGGCGCCAAAAAGTTCTCAGCGGTGATAACACCGGGAAAAGAAAGGAGGCAAAAGCGATCTCCATCTGCTCACCCTTCGGGGCCGGGGATAGAGAAGAGATAGAATAGAAAGAGAGGAGAAATTAATACGAGGAGAGAGGCGAAACGACGACGTGAACCAGATTATGAAAATCAGAGCGAGCCACGTAGGTTAAAAGCTCGTTGCGGCGAGCGATAATGATGTCACTTTTATTAGCCTCATCAGGGTCGAAGCATCCTCGACAGGGGATCCGCTATTACCTAATAACCGACACGATCATATCGTGTATCCAGTTAGCCGGGGACATTTGCATCCATCGACAGGTCATCTGCGTGCTAGCTGCGCCACCGTTCGCGTGATCAATTCGAAAGGTCTCCCCCTATCCCAGCGTCATTATCAATTGATTGATAAATTCCTTCCACGGCGTACTTTCCCGAGATTAACAATTTGCCGAATTGCTTCCGGATCGCTAACGCGCGTTGCAACTGCGTTCGTCGCGGTGCGAGATCAGTTTAAAGGAGAGTTTCGATCTTGCCAGTTCAACAGATAGACTTTCAAAATCATTTTCACAGCATGGTGCATCGAAATTCCAAAACTTGACAAAAATATACAATCACATAATTAAATCATAGTAACCTTTTTTATTGACTTTACTGTCGGATTTACTGACAAGCTAGTTGACGTGTATCCATTTGTGTTACAAGTTGCAATACTAAAAGGCCTCACATTTTCGTGGTAAAAGAATCCCGAATACAGTGCGTGATTATTTTTCATTAGGGTGTGTTGTAAGTTCTGCATTCTACGCTCGAGGTGAATTCTGTGTCTCACGAGTATCGGCACCCTTGTACGCTTCAATTTTCAATGATTTCATGAACTATATTTAACACTAGAATAATGTGGTTCGATAACGCCGTGCATAAGTGCATAGTGAGCGATCAATTGAAATTTTCTAGGTATTCGACCGGGGCCGGGGTCATAATTGCTGGCACATTCGCTGTTCTCGATTACCTGAGACTGTGCAGACATGCTAATAGTCGTTCCGACTAGTTTCACGTTTCATTTGGCTAAGAAAGCCACCGAGAAAATACCGGTACCGACCAGTGCTTTCAATACGGCAATACGATTTTCAGTATATTGGCAAGAAAGTAATTTCAGTATTTTAAGGTGAAATAAAACCGAATTTTTCTTTATTCAAGCGACGAACTTTCATCGATAAAATATTTTCTTATTTGTTCTTTTTGGCAAAAGATCATCGAACAAAAGGGAAAATATCTTATTCATTAAATATTATTGCTTGAATCGAAAAATTGGGCTCTATTCCACCTTAAAATACCGAAAGTACTTTCTTGCGAACCCAATAATATAATATTTCAGTCGTCAATTATCGCATGGTGCGACTTGAATATCTCGTGACTACTGTCGCAACGATACCGTGAATTAAAGCCACCTATTAGCAACGTGTAAACACTTTTTTCTCTATCTTTATCTCTCTTTGACTAATCACGTGTAGAGCAATTTAAAACCATCAGCGTGTCGAGGAATTTCATGGCGCGGATCTGTTATTGCTATTCGAAAGTAGGAATATTGGAATATTGTTACAGATTGGAAGAGAGCTTGTTTTGAGTAATAGTTGTAAGTTTAGCTTCTATTCGGAAATAAGCGAGCCGTTGTTTGCAAACAAGCGTACGAAGATCAACAAATTTCTGGATCTCATACTATTCGCAAAAACAGCGCCGCGAATTACAACAGTTAACGAGCACTCCTAGCGTCTTCGCAACAAAACATTCCTTTGCAGAACGTTTGCTGAATTCCCTTTGATCTAGCCGAATATGTACCTAGAACGATTTAATGAGCATAAAAAAACCAACGTAACGACCAAAAAATTAGTCATTCGAAACGTTACAATTTTCTTGAGATCGTAAATATTTCATCCGTATTTTTAAATCGTTAATATGCTTGATGGTAGTCATAATTAATTTGACAACATGATCGAACGTTCTATCGGTAGACTAGCACTAGGCAAAGTCTTATTGCATGTAACTGTAATTTCCTTTTCAAAGCTCCGCGTGTAATTAAATCGATAAACGAGGATCGTGTAAACATAAAACGACGCGAGTCGATTTGTTATGAAAACGAGAACAAGTCGCAATCCAATTGATTAGAATATTATTCGATAGGTGTGCCTCGCACGGACACAATTACGTTTCCTTTCCGCTCGATGCTGTGCATCTTCATTAACTTAATCGAACGTGAGTACTGTCCAATTATGAGCGCCGCCGCCCCTATTAACGAGGTCGATTATCATCTATTTTTAACCGGCGAAAGTTCCGCGAACGCGGGAAATTTAAACCAAAAGTCAGTCGGTTCAATGAATTTCAGTATAGAAATTTTGGAAAATCATTTTTAAGGTTCTATAATTTAAAGAAATACGGTTACACGAGAACCCCCTCTTAAGTTTGATGAAAAATCAAAAAAATGTATAATATGGACCACTTAAATGGGAACGTCCTGTATAAAAATGAATCATCGAAGGATTTATAAGAATTATAATCATATTTACTTATTTCACGAGCATACCAGCTCTCTGATATCGTGACCTTTTATTATTTTCTATTTCATTGTTGCCGTGACGAATGTATTTTCCCGTTACGCATAAAAAGAAAACATTGTCACGCTCTCTACAGTGCAGGGGTACGCCGAAAGCATCTGTTGTGCGACGTATGGTATGGCAAATACGCAAATATCACGGTTGCAGGAAGTGCGCGTGTGCTAGGGAAATTTCCAAGTTCACCAGCGCACCAGGCACCTCCATCGATCTGCCGGTGCGCGGTGCTATTGCTACACATTTACGGCATTCACTTTTATTCGAGATTCAACGGGTACGAGCTATTGACCCCTGAACTTGACCTATACGGAAGTATATATCTGGAATCGCGGGCCACAAAAGGGTTTCGAAAAACAGGCTAGAAAATCACGTTCCGTGTCCTCTCAGCACTCCTTGCCACGTATGTATTACGCAATATTTTGGAATCTTCACGGATTCTCCCCCCTACCAGTCACCATCGGTCGCTCGATTGACCAACCGAGTGTCAAGAGATTTTTCATCCCCTCGATTTTCTTCCCACGAAATTGCCTGTCAACGCTAGCTTTACGGAGCACTAAAAGCGTTCTAGCCATACTTTCTAGTATGTACCCAAAGAAATCAATTTGTTGAATAATCCCTCGTAGATATTAGAAGTAAACCTAGTGTTGAGTAATACTGAGTAATAATAAGTAATACCGTCTCACTTAAAGTAAGACTGCGGACCTTTATACAATTGTGGCTTTCGAAAATTTTCAAAAAATGCTAGGATATAAAATATGACAGAATTCAATACGATTTTAATTTATTTCAGATCTAAAATGCTACTATCACGGGAAATAAGATTCCATTTTATCCCGGTTCCTTGAAATTCGTCTACAAAAATTGAAAATTGCATGAACATCCGCAGTCTAGTAATAACACAAAATCATCCCTCGATTCTCCTCAATTGTTCCGCACAAAACTGTTGCGATTACCTCCGCGATCACCAATAACGAGTGCGAACATAAAATCATTAAAAGACTCGGTTATCGAACAGTCCTTCCGGGTGTGTAGAAACAGTCTCGCAACATACTGTTCGACCAGCAGACACGACCAGGTGCGATTCCACAAGTGAAAACGAGACAAAATCGAGATATCAGCGAAATCGTAGCTGTTGCTTCAGTTTTGAATCGATTGACCGATGCCCCTCGTTCTCTTTAATTCTCGTCCGGCAACACGTCACTGTTGGCACTGCCCGCGCAAATATTTCCAACCGATCGACTAAAACCGTGATCGCGACAGTTTTAACATTCGATTCGTGTTTGCCCGCAGAATCACACCAGCTGAATCCGTCTGCCAGCCGAGCAGCCCCGTACACTGGGGTAAAATCGTGGTGGCAACGTGTCCGACACGCTCAATATCAACGATAGAGTAGGAAACAGTCGTACTTACTATTGCATTATCTTAATCCAACTATATGTCCGAATACTGGCGTCAAGGGGGTAGGGTATACGTGTCGCACTAGGTGTCCTGTCTTTTATTCTGTGAACGCGAGCGAGTCTCCCGGTGCGGTGGCTAGTTAGTAAATCCGCGTGTCAACGTCCCGTGTTCCTCAGGAGCAAATACACACTACACCTGGCCAGCTAGCGGCAAGCCGAGTAACTGACGCTAGCGCGAGGACTCGGTGCGTATTCCACCCCTCCCCTCCCTGACGCACTCTACTGTCGTTGGTCCTCGTCTCTCTCCACGGACTACGTGTATCTCTCTCTTTCGTTCTCCCTTGATCCGTAACTCTCTATCTCTCTCTTGTTCGTTCTATTCCGTGAGTTTTTCCTCTCGAGACCTGGCTCTGGCTCGTCGAAGCTCCAGCGGTGCACTACCAGCTTTAGGAGCCGCGCGATGCCGCAACGCGTGCCTGGAGCACACTTTGAGACCGCGCGCGCCTCCCAGCTGCCGTATCGACCCCTCCCTATTGGATGACACATCCTCCAATAACGAACCTCCAAAAGGATTACGTCACTTCGGTATTATTGACGCCAGCCATCCGCAGAGCTGGCGAAAAATTTCGAGAAAAAATATACACACTCGAATTGCCAGCCGAACACCATTAGACCAAGAAATCACGCCGCAGGATCGACCGACACGCTGCATCCATAAAATCAGAATCCCAGAGGATCCTGGGTAATTAGACCTAATTACCCAGTCAAACGACCGGCTTCTTGTTTTATAATTACTGAGATTGTAGGGGTTGCCTCCGTGGGAAATTGTTGAAGTATAGGTGCTTTCGTATGTAATAAAATTTAACTTAAAGAAATAAATGGAGACACGTTTTCTTTTTCGATGAGATTGAGCTTTTAGTGTATATATGTGACAGGAAGTAACGATAAAAATAAGTTATTAATGTTAATATAGAAAGGAGCGAATTTGTATCGACTGTCTAGCATTTGGAATATTATTTTAGACGGCACTGGCCATTACAGCTCGCAGCATCCCAGTGGTGGACCGTTACGGATGTGTTGCGCAGCTCTAACGGGGGTTGCAAGAGAATTCTCGAGGGCTGGTCGCCGCGAAAGCTCTCCTCCTAAGATCCGGTGTCTCTTCGTTAAATAAGGGACACTTGCGAGCCGAGAGCACGCCAACTCGTGCCACCTTTTAGCTTGTACGAGCGGGATTCTAATTTTTATCGAACACTTTGCTGCACCGGTTGCATTGCAGGAGACGGGGCGGGGCGGAACGGACTCTATGCGGCGGATCATCGTAAATACTATTTCCTTGTACTCGAAACGTTCCGGTCTCTCGAATACACAATCAAACGACGCTCTCAGACCGACGAAACGACTCCTCAGGGTTTCGATCGTTATGGAAAGAATAATGAGTCTGACTAGATATAAAAGACCAAACCGGTTTCTTTTGAAGTTTAAATGAATTATGCTTGTTGTCGCGTATAATCGCGTGTTTTTCCATTAGTTGTCGTTCAAGTTGTCCGGTTTATTCGCCACGAGTTAGACCAACAATGTTTATACGATTTTTCTACATTTGTGGACAAATTTCGAGGAAGTCGAATCAAATGAAATCTTTTTCGTTTTCAGTGGTAGTAGCTTCTGTAGATCATAAATGTGCCTATCATTATGAAAGTGGTCTAAGCAAAAATTGAAAAAAGATGAGTTCATCAGTTATTTCACATTCAATGCAATTCTTACGATATTGTGAGAAATGAACCGTTAGATGGCGCTTGTTATTTATCCTTTTCCTTTAAATATCTGGAAAAAAGAGATTAGACGACTTAGACCGCTTTCATAATTATGGGCACAAATAGATTCATGCTGACCTCTGCCGAATTTTATATTCTAACATTTAATGAACATTTTCATACGCCTGGATACATAAAGATCTGCAGTTAAATTTTCTACCGGGTGGACAATAAATGACTGTTTAGAGAACTAGTAGTTTTGTTGCACATCCAGATTTTTGTTCTAGAATCTGGAATATTCTAGTTTCAATCATTTGGCGAGGTATTTTCGTTTTTCGATTCGCGTCCGAATAGGTACGTCACTGGGAAACACCCTAACTTTGCCCCCTCTGTTGCATGTATATATTTTTCTGCCATCTCTTTTCTGTATCCCCCTACCACTGTGGCAGTTAAGGCACCCTTAAATCGAAATCAAAATTCCGATCGAAGAGGAACAGGCCCCATTCATTCTCACCCTTCCTACCCTACATTGTCCATACCTGTATGCACTCGTCGCGCATCTTTCGAGGGAACGTGTATCGATAATGACTACTACTATGCGCTTTAGTTCACTCATGCGAATCTCTACTCGTTCCTTCCTGCACAGTCTAGTTCTTTATATTAAATATATCAAGCAAAATAATGTAATAAATTCATCGAACGTAATTTTCTAAAAATACGGTTCATTAAAGATCATTTCTACTACGTTCGATAAACTGCGCTTTTAATAAATCTAATCAATTTATTGTATGATATGAAAACTATTAATAGCACTGACAAGGTTTAATGACACCTTTTAAAGCTTTTAAAATTATACTGCTAACGATAAATATAAGTATGTAAACTAGTTGTCTGCATTTATGGTAAACACGAGCAGTTAAAGTACAACTATCTGTAAAATATATATTGTAAGAACGTTAGAAGAATCTAGAAAAGAATGCACAAGAGATTTCGATAAAGGCCCACAGATAACAGATAAATAACAACAGCAACAATTTTTAATATACCACGTTTCTAAGACGAACTTCTAAGATTTAAAACGAAAAACGTGGGGCGCAAGACTTGGGTGAACGATTCATGCATCAATTATCTATTGCATGCGCCCCACACGTTTTTCGTTTTAAATCTTAGTCCGTCTTAGAAACGTGGTATATTAAAAATTGTTTATTATTTACATTTTTTTTTGTGTCTGTTCGTCTGTATCTCTGTATGTCTGTGAATGCGATACCTCGAGAACCACTTCATCAAGTTTGAATGGGAAGAACTTATTAGATTATGGTAAACAAACGTTAGTATAATACTTTGTAAATACCATACTGAGCTCCTTCGGTGCGAAGTGGGTCGATGGAGTGGGGATGAGTCGGGGTGGCGAGTACGCGATGACGTACTACCGAGAGAATGAATCGCAACGAGGTGTGGCGGTTAAACATGGACCAATCAGAGGACAGGCCCCGGAGAGCCAGGCGTTGGCATTGGCCGAGCCGGAATCCGTCCGTAGTACACGCGCACTGATTGGTCCTCGTTTTTCGTTAATAACTCGTTATTAGACGAACAGACAGACAAGAAAAAGAGTTAATATGTATATAGTATGTTTAAAGTTTCAAATCTCTAGCTCATCGGGAAGTTAGTTTAAAATCAATTGCAAAATTTGTACCGAACAGACAAACAAACAAACAAACAGACAGACAAGAAAGCGAGTTAAGTAAAACGTGGTAAAATGGAGTACGACTGAGCATAGAAAATATAAAAAGCAGGCAAACAAAGGCAACAATGATTGAATCATGTGGCACAGATGTGACGCAAAAGAATAATTTTCCATTGTGCACTATGCACAATACAGGACTAAAAACGATGAATCGTGTTAAAACGTTTTCTAAAGAAACTTGCAAGGTGCAACTTGATGCACCATGAACCGCAAGTTAATGCCAAGGTACGACGTTAACTCCGGCGGTGTGTAGATTGAAAATAATGGGCACACCTTTCGCGCGATATCCTTCGTAATTGATGGTGGCCCGGTTGAATTTCCGTCCTGACCGTTTCGTCTGCGTGGGCCAACGAGAGTGACGAAACGTAGAATACGGTGAGTGTCGTCACCGACTCGGAATTTAAATCCTGCGACAGTGACAACGTTAAGTAGATGCTCTCAACCCCTTACACTCCGCTGACTGGCCGACACGCCAGCCAACAGGGTCTCTCATTTGTAAATCTTCTGCCGTTGCAAAATCAGTCGTTGAACTTACCTTTGCCACTTGTCCGAGTGCCAAGTACCGAGTCGCGACGTTGCTTCCTCTTCCCGTCTGGGCTAGAGTCGTCGGAAAACTCAACCCGGAGACGTCTATCCGAACCTTTTGCGCAAACCCGAATTATTATTTCAGCAAACGTTTCATTTTTTAACTGTCCAAAGTGCTGAAAGCAAATTGGAGACCACCTGCCGGTCGTCGCATTGCTACCATGCTCATCGATAACAAACTTTTTTGCAACTCAACGCTTCAGCTACCGAAAGCCTTCTCTCATTAACACTAAACCTACCGAGCCTTAAAAGTAACTGGTACATGTTCCCTTATAAAAATGACAAGATTGATTTTATTTAGACTTTGTGCGGCTCCTATTATAATACGTGCTCGACTAAAGATATTTATACAATCAATTCTTATAAAATCATTTTTATTATTTCAATAATTGTAAAATAATAAACCTGGAACCGGTCATTTTGACCGGTGATTAGTGTTCACACTAAACCTACCACGAGGGCTCAAATGACCCATTTTAGATTATTTATTTGACAATTATTGAAATTGTAAAGGTATTTTCATGGGAATTTATTGAATATATTTTTTGACTCCAGTATATATTATAGTAAAAATCGCACAAAATATAAATAAATTTAATCTTGTTATTTTTATAATACTATACACATCAGTCACTTTCGATGGTCGGTGGGTTTAGTGTCAACCTCCATACGTTGAACAACCACTAATATTCGGACACTCTTAAAAAGACTGTTTTAACATTGTAGTTTAATTTGTTACATTTTCATTATAGGCACAGATAAAAAAGTTAAAAATATTTGTTCATACATTACCACCTAATAAACTTATCCTTCTAACATCTGAAAAAATCTCAAATCGTTTGGTTCAATGTTAAAAGATTTGAGTACAGACTTCTGTCGCACCTGACTTGTGAACATCTTTTCCACTTTGAATACAATGATTGCCAACATACATATGATTTAGTCGAGGAGCTGAAAATTTCTTGAAGTCACTAAGGTCACCGATTGTGTACATACAGGGATAAAAAGCGGCGAGGAACAGTTACCTCATAGAAATCCGACGATGGCGACGCTCGTCTTCCAAGTATACAAAAACTAGCGGTGTCTAAATTCAAATGGAAGTGAAAGTGTCTGACCGTTGTCGGTCAGCAACTATGTTTGTAGTAAAATATCAAGAAGAAGAAGAAGAAGAAGAAGACGCGTTCGCTGCCAACGATTGAGCTTAGTCCTTTTTCCAGGATTGCAAGGCTGCGGAATTCGCGTTCTCATTTCTCAATAATACAAAAATGGGGTTTTTCAGTAGTCAAAAACTCTAGATAAAAGATCGATCTAGGACGCTATCGCCCTCAAAAGTCCTATTTTTTCGTTTACGAGGCGTAATTGCATTATTGGGCAGCATGTAGCTATGAAAATAGTATGGTTCCGAATAATGCAAGGGCTTTTGAGGACGATAGCGCCCTAAATCGATCTTGTATCTAGCGTTTTTGACTACTGAAAGACCCCATTTTTATATTATCGAGAAATGAGAACGCGAATCCCTCACCCTTGCAATCCTGGAATCGAGTCTACCGCCTTAAGTAACAATTTAGTGAATTTGTCCATTCGGAAAATTTCATTTTCTAAAAAATGTCACTTAACATGTTCATCGATTAAGCTATTCAACTGTAGAATGAACTGTACAAAATCGGTCGTGGTAGGTGCAGCGTCGAGTATACTGCTTAGCGAACTGTTAAAAATATACTAACTGTGTTAAAAATATGTGACAACGAGAGCACCGCATTTGCACGTAATCGAATTTGCACACGAGCGTTCTTTTTACAGTGCTGACAAAGGGAACGCACCAAGCATGCCAATGTTATTTTGATTCCCGTGTTTGGTTATGCGCTGGATAACACGATTTAACGTATTCGCGCTTGCACGTTGCATCGAGAGCTGACAATGACGTATGAAGTTATTTGTGAAATAATTCAGTTTGCACGATAACGCGAGTCGATTCGGTATAGAAATACATACATCGTTTTTCCAAACGTCCCAATCGTTGATGTAACAACGTCTGGCGATTGATACCGATAAAGACGTAAAAAAGGAACGAGTTGCAATAACGATCAAAGACACGGCTGTGGATCTGTGTGTACGCGTTCGAGATTGAGAACGCAGATATTATGTTGACGAAGGCAGTAAACTGAGAAAACGGTGTTCGTCGCGTTGAAGGAGGCGACGCTTGAAATCTTAACTGCGCGGCGCGGCGGTTAATCGGATAATTCCACGAGAGCACCAGTTTATCCTTGCGGACCTTGTATGTTTCGCTTTTCTTCGAACGGTAATGGAACCGTAACGGATGCATTTCAGAATCGAACGAATTTCGCGGGACAGATCTGATCGGAAAATTCATGATCGATTAACCCTCTCATGCAGAAAATATTAACCTGTTTTTTTCCCTTTTATTAATCCGCCGATGATCCCGCCGTAAGAGACACCGAACCGGTGTAATACGGTTACTCATCCCGCCGCGGATCGATCGACGTTGATTCATGGGATCCCTAACTGCGATCGCTAACTGCTGCGATCCAACCTTTCGGCCACCCGAAATTACGGACACGCGAGCATATTTATGTGTTTACGAACTCACCAGCCCGCCCCGTAATTTTCGCTACCGAAATCACTGTGGTTCTCGAAGAGACCCAAAGTTCGCTTGTGTTCATAATAGCTGTCCACCGCACTCCCCGTAACTTTGGAATGATGGGATTCGATTGGACAGCTATCGCGACTTCTCGAAAAACAATTAGAAAGTGAGAAACCGACTGTCGAGCTGATTGGCATTTCCTGGTTCGTCTTGGATATCTATTAACCCTCAAATAACTTTCAATATCTTCCTACATCATCGATCATGCGTGTGTATACGTATATGAATAAATACAGGATGGTCCAGTACATATTATCATAATATTTTAAATAGGAACATATAAAAAATAGGAAAAATAATATTGGGAAAGTCGTTTTTCTATGGACGCTGTAGTAATAGCGATGGCTGTACAGGTTTTGCACTCCAAATTCACCCTTTTACAAATAAAGTATTTTCAGGTAAGTTTTTCATTAACTTTGTAATGTATGAAAACTGTGTGTAGATAAGTATATATTCATTGTAGCTATTTTCTGATTAATAAATTTTCAAGATGAAAGTACATATGTATTTATTGAAGCGTATTGAGTATCGAGTCTTAACGAGAGTCTTAACGAGAGTCTTAAGTGTGTCTAAATAAATATATAATTTAATCTAAATAAATAGATAATTAATTTTGAATATTCTTAATGGGTGAAATTGATTTGCAAACGGGGGTGAGTTTGGGGTGGAAAACCTATAAAATAGAAGAAACGTCGCGCGTTGGTTCGATGGGCAGTCACTGCGGTTGCGATTCTTTCCTGTGTCGGTGGTCCGAAAGCGTTTCCGAGAACGAATTGAGCGAGTTCGGATTCATTGTTTGCGATAGCGCGGGCGCGCGTGCCCGCCCCTGGGGTGGTATATTGTAGTAATGACAAATGAGAATTGACAAATGTAAAAGGATGTTAACCGTTGAACGACCTTAGGTCTGGAGGCGCTGGAAAAGGCCCTTTACTGCTGGGAGGACGCTCTGACGGCGTTCAGCTCTTCGCTGAGCAATGACACGCTCGCATTACCATCGAAGGCGGATGCGGCGTTCACGCACGATGTCCAGGAGCTCCTTGACATGGGTTATCAAATCCAGACACAGGCGGAACTGCTCTTTATCGACCAGGTAGGCGCAGGTTTACCTGTCCGTTCCTCTTCTTCTTCTTTCCATTTACCGAAGCGAATCTCCGTTACCCGCTTGAATTATTATATCGTTGCGCGAGAGACCGTTTTTACCCACGGCGCGAAACAACGTGTTCTTTTTCTCTTTTTCCCCCCCGCTGATCTGACGAGAGTTCGTTATCGATGATTATTTCGAGATAGACACATAGAAAGTAGGTTGATCGTTAACGGGTCTCGATTAAACCGAACCGAATTACACCTTGCCAAGACGCTCCTTGCTCTTCCCCTTTCGCCTAGCTATCTCGTATTTACTGTTTTTGATTGTTCTTGTTTTCGAATGCATACTACCGCGGCGTCGTGTCGCGCGTTCACTGCCATTCCGTTCTGCTGCACTCATCAATTACATTTTCCACTATACAGGAGCGGAGAAAAAAATACGGGAATTAATCCAATTTAAATGATCACTGACCGCGCGCAATTAGCCGAATGAGTCACTTGACCTAACGCAAGGAGGACTCGTCACATAGGAAGTTCATGGCACTACGACCATCGTCGTTCGCAATCTAAGCGCACGGAGTCAAAGATTCGCGGAAGGGAAATTCATACGCGAAATTGCGACTTTTTGAATCTACCTTATGCGTCGACTGCGGATGCATTTTGTGCATTACGACGCATCGTCAACGAACTA